>JAVLUZ010000273.1:2501014-2705625 GCA_036768485.1 Mermis nigrescens | reverse complement strand
TCATTTGAGCTCAACCAGAAATTCAGGTTGATTTGATAGTTTTTGAAAAAATGCTTCGGCATCAGCTCAGAAAAGGGATGAATCCAGAAATTGCGAGAAAAGCTTACAAAAGAGCGTCTGAAGCACCGCTTCAAGATTTTCTTCATGCTGCGCATTGCATAGGGTTTGCAAACCTACAGTATGCTTCAGCTAAGCAGCCCACACCCGTATTTACCAGCAACAGCCGCTGCAGTATCCAGTATGTAGCATGTTGCAAAAAAATAATTTTGGCGTTCAACACATAGTCAGAATGAGACCCCCGTCAATCTACGTATTTTCGTCAATCGCGTCCAGAGACATCTAATGCTTTAGCGCAACAATATTGCATGTATTTCAAACACATGGGCCACACCAGAGATGAATGTTTTTGGCGTCAGCAAAACAACACCCAAAATTAACGCAACAGCGAAGCTCACAATTCTAGTGAGTATGCGAATCGATGCCATAGCCAATGCAGGCCAATGTTTCAAAACAACTCATCATCGTGGCAATTGAAGTACCGTGCTCCATATAATCCTCATGTGTTTCAAAACTCACAGTATCCATCTACGTCTCAAAATTACAACTCCCGTCAAGATTTTTGACGTCACGAGCAATGCTTTTCAGCAAAATTATGGTAATCGGCAGAACTACCTTAATCCCTACAGTAATATGCGATACTATGACAATGACAGAAATGTGTATGCAAACAATCGTTTTGCAGAACATTCTCAGAATTTCGCCAGCAGAATAACGTGTATCGACAATTTCCTCAGCAACCTATGTGTTCAAACCCCCTGGCAGTTACGTATTTAGTATCTTCAACACCAAATGTTACATTTCCCCCACCACAACCGACCCAATCATCATCTAATAACAAAAACGTCGTGACTTTGTCTTTCTCGACTTCTGAAAATTTGGAACAGCTTTTTGCATCTTGAGCTTTTCTTGAAGAATATCATCGTCTACAGAAACGTATAGCAGTCTACAAAAAGCTAAATTTGCAGGTCAAAACTCAGGATGCGGCTAATAAAACCATTGTTAGCCATGCATCTACAAATTTGCCTACATTATTAGTGGAAATCAATGGAATAAAGCTCCCTGCGTTAATTGACACAGGATCGCAAGTCACTATCATGACCACAAGCGCTTTTCTGCGTTTAGGTTTCAAATTGCCACCGAAGCAAGCAGCGCATGTTGTGCATGGAATTGGAAAAATGACAGCAACTGTGCGTTTCACCTATATCATGCATATCACAGTTGCAGAACAAACTACACCGGCTATCATCTCTATCATCAATGATTTACCAGAAGATCTTCTTCTTGGTTTCGATTTTTGCAAACGAGCAATGCTTTTGTAAATACTGTTGAGGATTGTGCTTTTGCCAATGGTCATCGTATTGAGTTGCTCTCAGAAACAGAGAAAAAGGAGCTACGTGTAAACCCAGATGCGCAAGTCATGCATCCAGTTTGTGCAGAAACACAACAAGTGTTGCCATCAGTCGCGTTTTCCCAACCCCCACCAACGTCCAAGGAATTGTTGGAGAGGTGCATTGCTTCAAAGATGCCTAAAATTGTCAAAATGACTCATCATCATCATTTATTCTGCAACAACTACAAGTTTTGCTTGCATCCGATTTTATGTCACTACTGGCCCCATGGTCTATGAAGTAAGCCTAGAATTTGTCGCCAATCATCCAATGCTACAAGCACCGCCAGAAATTGAGCATCGTGCAAAGTATAAAATCCCAACGGAATTTTTCCGCATCGTCTTGCGAATCCACCCGACCTTCATGCTCCTTTGGCCTTAACAATTCGCCAAATGGCTGATGTTTTCAGTTCAATGAATGAATTTTATTGAAGAATACAAGTCAACTTTCCGTTTCATTCCATCATTCCAATCTATGACTTTCATGTCCGCGCCAATGTTTCTTCAATTTCTCAACAATCAGTTTTATAAATACCAAATCTGGTATCGAGAACCTAAATTGCTTGGCGCATGGTCGAACAACTTTGACAAATGCTTAGATCAATTTTTGTAGAAAGAATTTCTCAATCCGTTTCTGAGAGAAGTTTTTGTTTAGTTTCACAGAAATTATTGAAACAACTACGGATTTGTACACAGCAATAAGCAAATTCAGCTAATTCAATCGCGCACAGACCCGCCAATCATTTGTCCAATTGAGTTTCCTTGCTTACGCGTCGCGTAAGCGAATTCAAAAGTTTTCTCGACATTTCTCTACCTAAGATTTTGGCCGAAATTCGCGCCCAACAAGCTGCTGGCAACATGTCTATTTCCACGGCTCCAGCCTCTGATGTCTTCCTAGAAAGACATCAACCTGCATCAATTCATTCGCCAACCGGCGACCTGAGCTCCTATCATATTGTCCGTCAATCCGATTTTAGTATTCCATCAACTGTTTGTGTACCCTGCAACCTTTGCGCCCATCTGTGTGCTACGATTCTTGTCGCCGTCATAATATTTGTATCAAAAATGAACATAGAGATTGCAACGCCACCACTGCTTGGTGATTGACTGATCAACAAACCATTAGCCCATCTACTATCACTCGCATCAGTTCGTTGCGTACTTCGCTTCTCGATTCTCAACGACGGGCAATAATATTCCACCGTGTTTTGTCGCGCCAACTGCTTTGTCCGCGCTGCATTTTCCGGTTTAAACTATTGCAGGACCGTTGTCTTGCTCAGCATCATATTGCTACGCCACGTTTTTTGTCTATTCCATCTCAAGAAGTCAGACGCGCCATGCCTACGTCATGCATTATTCCCTCTATTTCACATGTGACTGATGCTTGTTGCACTCGTCAGCCATCTAATTATTGTGATCAATCGGTTCGCCCTATTTGAACTTTAGTCTATTTGTTTGATTCCGTCTTGAGGAACCAGCAGCGCCCATTCTATCGTCACGCATTACGCCAAATATTTTGTGCACGACTGACGGTCGTCGTACCGCTCAGTTGTCATTGCCTCACATGATCAGCCGGATTGCCGTACTTGAACTTTTTGCTCATCATTTTGATTTCACTATGCCAGGACGACGTACCGACCGCCAACAGAGCGTTTATTTTTTGTTTAATTTGTTTTGATCGTTTTTCCGTAATTCTTCTCTTACTAGTTAATTTTCCTGCAGCCACTTTCCCAATTTTTCTCTCCACTCTTTTTTCTTACAATCTTTTTACGTATCTCTGTTATTCATTATTTTCCATGTATATTTTTATTACGCTGTATACTTTTCTGATTTTTCCCAAAAACAAATTTGTTATTTCATTGTATTTGTCTGTCTTTGATTCATTTATTGTCCTTGTCCACATTTGTTCTCCAATTTGTCCATGATTTGAGCCTTTTGTTCTCAATACTAATTAAGCCAAGTGACCTGCCCTCCTATCATAAATTATTTTTTCAATCAAAATTCTCTGGGTCCTGGGCAAACAGTCAATTCCGTACATTGCACAAAACCACGTTGTCTGCGTGTCGTCGACGCACCATTTTCATCTCCCGCTGCTCAATTGTTTGATGTAGCCGTACGTCATGTCATACATTTTCATGCATACGTTTCGTGCATAAAAATGTGTCAGCATCCCGCTTCGATCTGCTGAGACGACGGTTCAACGCAAAATTCCATTCATTTTGTGCTACGTTGTACCTACATTCCATTGACTGTTTGACCCAGATGCTCAATCTTGTGCTTAATGTCCATTTGCATGTACGCGACCACTAAGCGCAACGCTATAGTGTGTCACCGGGGTAGTGTTGGCAGAGTTAACTCTAACTCAACCGCAAAAAATAGGGTTAACCCATCACTTTTTCAATAGAGTTAACCCTATTTTGGGTGAGTTAGTGACCATCGGGGTTAACCCTAACTCGCTGAATTTCCAACCAAGAAAGGGTTAAAAAGGGTGAGTAAGTTATTCATTTGTGCAGTTATAACTTACAGTTTTTATTACTGTTTTTTCAAGTAAATAATTCCCGTCGTCGTCATCTCCAGTGTTGCCAAGTTAGGAGTTTTCCCCAATTTAGGAGTTTTTGGGGGCATTGGGGGCACCTTGAAGCGATTGGGGTTTTTTTTGCGCCTATGCTTCACCGTTGTGTGGGGGGTTTTAAAGCCATTTTTAGTCATTTTGAGGTTTTTGTGACCAAAAATGGGGTTTTTTGACAAGAGCACTTGGCAACCCTGGTCGTCTCATTGATCGAGCCGATGTGCGACCTGGCTGGTTGTCTTAACACCTCTTCTCGCGTGGTGCTGTTTACTTTCCTTTCCTTAATCACTCGTTTTTCCATCCAAACTTTTTCAATATGCATGCTTTTGCCAATAGATTCCCACCGTTGTGGTTATAATCACTTGGTATTCCTGTGTGTGGTGCACACTTACCTTTCGTACATGAATTCAAATGATGCAACAACTTATCCGAGCGGCCATTATTATGTCTTTATTTCGTTCTTTTCTAGGTTTTTGAATGCGCTGATCTCATTGGTGACATTTTTAAACTCTTAGCTTACTGCATCCCTCTTAGGCAAATTTTTCGAGTGCCAAAAAGCGTGCTTTGTTCATCATATAAATAACCCTTATAAAACGGGTTAACCCCTTTTAAGGAATAGGGTTAGAGTTAACCTAACCCTATTAACTTTTTTTGGAATGGGGTGAACCTAACCCTAACTCTATTGTATTTTACTAACTTTGCCAACACTACGACCGGGACCACCTCCCCTTCAAAAATTATCATATCTTCATTTCCTTTCCCACACATATTTTCAAAAAAATCCGGTATAGGAAAATGGGTACTCGGGCTTAATGTGACTTGAGTACGAATTGGTACGTGTGCTACCATATCTTACACGTACTTAAACTCTATATGTGTGTGTCTCATATTTGTGCCTATTCCGTTTGTACATTCTTTACCGTAAGCTCTGCCCTATAGGCCTATTGTTATTCTCGTAGATCCATTCCGCATTTCTTTGTCAGCATTTGATATGCCTCTTTTTCGTATCATTTAAAACTGCATGCAAGCGCAGTTTTGAAGATATTACGATCATTCCGGCACTTTAAGACTTTTTCATTTTACATTGAGCTTAGAGCCCTTTTTACGCCAGCTTCTATGCTGCATGTTGTTTTTCTTTTCCTTGCGTCGAGTAGTCTCCGCACGTTCTCCCTGTTGTTTTTCCCCTGCGTGGCTGCAGGGAAATCTCGTTGTTTTTGTCAGCGTAGTGGGCAGGCTCTTCTCGCCCCTACGCATTTGCTATTTTATTTGTGTGCCTTAACGGCGTTTGTTGTATGCCGTTGGCGGGCTACATGCCCTCGTAATTACATTGTTTGTTTTAACCAATTAGCATAACACGACAGTCGGCAACATGCATCTTCATGCTGTCGCGTTTTTCATTGCTTCATAATTTTCTGTCCAAAAATATTGTAAAAATTACTTATTTAATTAATGATGTTGGGCTTGGTTGAATTTTCGTGCTGTTGAATTATGTCCTTGTGCTACACTATACTTAGGAACCCTCAACATTTTCAAGCACCTTCGAATTCGGTCGCAAAACAAGTTAAATGATAATCTCGCTTGAGCCCTCAATTAGGTTTCCAGGGAACTTACATTGTTTAGGTACTCAATCTCAAAAGGGGTTAAGTAAGTAAGTTTCACTAGGTGCGTGCATAGAGGGCCGGGCTATCTTGATAGGCCGGGCCAGTCGCTGTTTGTGCAAGCACGTGAGCTTAGGCTAGGGTGTGAGTAGGCAGGTGGATGCAGCATTCATGCTCCACTTACATTATGACAAGAATACAAAAAAATATACAAAATAATAACAATGATCACCATTTTCAACAGCATCAATATACATATCTACCACTAATCAGACCATACATATACATAGACATTTAAAACACAGTTCACTAATCACCAGTCTATCAAATATAAAGTCAAGTTTACAGCAAAACTCGGTTTGAGACATTGTTACACATCTTTCTGTGACATAGAAGACAAAGTTTAAAATATGCTAGCCAAATAAAAATCATAATTAGCACAATCTACCTTAATAGTTGTGTTATGTATGTACCTACCAATAAATAAACGAGACTGAACATACTGCTTAAGGCTTGACAAATATTGTGCATCAAGATTAGAAATTAAGTAAATAACAAGATTCTAACTCAAGCAGAACATATAAAACTGGAGTAAAATCACATTTTATCCGGAAATCGATATTTTTGATCATCTAATCAGCATTCAAAAACTGAACAGTGGATGAAACTGAACATTCGAATTGATTTAAGTTGAAATTCGTCTATGATACATTGAAGACTAACACTATTCACAGATTAAATCAAATAAAAACGATAATTTCGTACTTTAATCAGATTTGATAACCCTCGATCAATCTAATCAGCAATGTGGTGGCGCAGATGAGTCAAAATATAGCCTGAAATTCCCATGGAGAGCTGTCAATCATATTCAAGATTTCTAATTCTAAGACTAATTAAGGATTGATCAAGTAAAACTGAAGCAAAATCACATATTATCCAAAATTAATATTTTTGATGAGCTGATCGGCATTCAAGAACTTTACTGTAGATGAAACTGAACTTTCGAATTGATTTAAGTTAAAATTCGTCTATGATACATTGAAGACTGTAGCAGGAGTGCTACTACACGGCTAGAAATGCCTACTTTCGAAGTTTAACCCGTGACGTTGATGTTTCATTGTTTCTCAATATTATTCAATACTTTGCGCAGTTGTGAGCAAGAGCCCGAGTAGTCAATTAGTACTACACACGCGAATCAGAGCGGAAGATCTGGAAACCGATGCGGGTAAAATTTTGCTCACGTAATGGTAGGAGTCGGTGCCCCCATTACATATTGGAGGTCCCAGAGTTTGTTTTCTGGAGTTGTCTGCGCTAACGCTTTCTCCTAGAGGGGGAGGAGTGTAGCAGGAGTGCTACTACACGGCTAGAAATGCCTACTTTGAAGTTTAACCCGTGACGTTGATGTTTCATTGTTTCTCAATATTATTCAATACTTTGAGCAGTTTTGAGCAACAGCCCGAGTAGTCGATTAGTACTACACATGCGAATCAGAGCGGAAGATTCGGGAAACCGGTGCGGGTAAAATTTTGCTCACATAACGGTGGGAGGCGGCGCCCCTGTTACAAGACTAACACTATTCACAGATTGAATAAAATAAAAACGAATACTTCTTACTTTATTCAGAATCAATAACCTTGATCACTCTAATCAGAGATGCGGTGGTGCGCAGATGGGTCAAAATATAGACTGAAATTTCCACGGAGAGATGTAAATCATATTTAAGATTTCTAATTCTAACGCTAATTAAGGATTGATCAAGTAAAACTAAAGTAAAATCACACATTATCCAAAATCGATATTTTTGATGATCTGATCAGCATTCAAAAACTTAACAGTAGATTAACCTAAACTTTCGAATTGATTTAAGTTAAAATTATCTATGATATTTTGAAAACTAACACTAATCACAGGTTAACTCAAATAAAAACGAAAAGTTCTTACTCTATTAAGAATTGGTAACCTTGATCACTCTAATCAGGTGGTAAGCTTCTGGATAGATAACTCGAAATCAGCGTACATCAATCTACTTGATTTGGATCGTCATTTAACAATTCGAAGATTTATCAAGCTAAAATTAAAAATACGTAACTGACGTATGTAGGTACATAAATAGGTACAGGGTATATTGAAACGTTGAATCAATATGATATAGTAAACAATTAAGATACTGTAGGAGTTCATAGCAATACGTTTCTTAAATATGCAACTCTCAAAATTCAACACTCTGGATAGTAAAGCGATGTGAAAATATGGCAATGTACCTACACTTTCAATTGCTGCGTAGTGTCCCTAAACTGAAGCACCAGGTTACTATATCAATGTCTTAAAGAAGTAATAACTAAGTACTGTGAGGAAGATCCATGCTAGAGACAAATATGGCAAAATTGCGGAAGATAACGTCGATTAAGGTTAGAATAGCCTTTTTATGTGAATTCAAGTAGGATCTTTTAATATCAAAGCTGAAAAAACAGACGGAAATGAAATTTGGAAAATAAAATTTTTTTAAGTTTATTCCAATCAAAGGCTTTTCCGTTTGTTTTTTAAACTTTTATGTTCAAGATTCCTGCTGAAATCGCATAAAAACTCTATTTTTCAAAATGTGTCTGCAATTCGCCCTTTAAACGGTGGCACCGACATTTCGGTCAGTCCATGACACTAAGCCTAAGCCTAATCAGCTAGTAAACCAATGCAAAACATTAAGAATACCTTGCATTCTTAATCGAAACAAACCAGCGTTAGTCGATTGGTTATGGTTCTTGACTTCGGAGCAAGAGGTCCATGTTTCGAATCCGGCTCATAGCAACTTTCTTCTCATATCCTCAGATGCTACCGACTGCATACATGTGCCCTAACAATATGACTATGTTAATACATAAGCTACACGAATGCCCCCTTTCTAACTATCTCTAACAAAAAAGAACGATCACCAGATGGTTTGCATGACTGAATTATTATAACTGAGGATGCAATGGAATAGTTTATTGCGACAGAGACGGAATTAAATTAATACAAGTTTGGTCAAATTGAAAAAAATCAGAGTAAATACGCTAAAATGTCGTCAATGCAATGAAATATAATATCAAAAACCTGCGCAAGGATTATAAAGGCGGTTTTCACTTACTTATAGTCTAAGTAAAACTGATTTTCTCTAAAGGACTGCTGAAGGAGGGAAAGTTGGGGGAATTTGCAACTTCTTCTGGTAAATTATTCCAAAGAGGAGGGAAGCGAGATTAAGGTATTTTTAGCTTTACCGAGTTAATTGATCGAGTTATGCCATAACACACCGTGAACAACTCGTTAAAATCGATGTCTATAAGACCATGGTAAATTTTATAGGCCATCAATAGATCATGACGGACTCAACGTAACTGAAGTGAGTAATTTAAGAATATCTAATCGTGCACTATAGCTCAAGTCTGGAAATTTAAGACCCTTCTAGTAAAGTATCTTTGAACTCTCTCAATACTTTTCACGTCTTGCTTTGTGTGGTGACCGAATAACCGTGCAATATTCTAGTAAAGGTCGTATGTACGATTTTATAAGCCATAACTAGCAGCACACCAGGGCAATGCCCCATATCGCCCTCAACCGGCAATGGGCCGGACCAATCCTGCAACGGGGCGAAGGGTCTCTGGGATGGGGGCTATGTTTTGTACATGGGCATAGATACATGCTGAAGGTCGATTGACAGTCTAAATATGACGACTTGAGAAGCAAATGAGCAAACTACGAGTACTTATGCTACCTAAGTACCAAGTAACCTTTTTCCAAGTGCATGACAACTCAAGATAACCCTTTTTGAGAAGCAGTCCAACTTTTTTGAGGACCGACTAATCTATTTATGGAAGCACCAACCTTTTTTGGGAACCGACCAACCTGTTTTAAGTGGCAGACAACCTTTTTTGCGAACCGACCAACCTTTTAATGGGAGCAGCCAACTTTTTTGGAAACCGACCAATTTTTTTGGGGACCACTCAATTTTTTAAATTGAGCAGCCAACCTTTTTTGGGAACAAATCAACGTTTTTTTGAGGGAGCAGCCAACCGTTTTTGGGAACCGAACAACCTTTTGAAGGCAGCATGCAACCTTTTTTTGAGACCGGCCAACCTGTCCTAGGGAGCAGGCAACTTTTTCGGGAAACAACTAATCATTTAAGGGAGTAGCCAAGTTTTTTTGAGAACCGCCTAACCTTTTCATGGAACCAGCCAACGTTTTTTGGGAACCAATTAACCTTTTTAAGGGACCAGCCAACCTTTTTTTGAGAACCGACCAACCTTTCTAAGGAACCAGCCAACTTTTTCAAGGAACCAGCCAACCTTTTTAAGGGAGCAGGCAACCTTTTTTGGGGAACCGAGCAACCTGTTTAAGGGAGCAGGTAAGCTTTTTGGGCACCGACCAACCTGTCTTAGGGAACAGGCAACCTTTTTCGGGAACCAATCAACCATATGGAGCAGCCATGTTTTTTGAGAAACCACCCAACCTTTTCATGGAACCAGCCAATCTGTTTTGGGGACCAACCAACCTTTCCATGGAACCAGCCAACCTTTTTGGGAGACCGACCAACCTTTTTAGGGAACCGACCAACCTTTTTAAGGAACCAGCCAACCTTTCTTGGGAACCGTCAAACCTTTTTAAGGAACCAGCTAACCTTTTTAAGCGACCAGCCAACCTTTTTGGGAACCGACCAACCTTTTAAGGGAGCAGGAAACCTTTTTGGGAACTAACTTACCTGTTTAAGAAACCAGCCAACCTTTTTGGGAACCGACCAACCTTTTCAGGGAATAAGCCAACCTTTTTGGGAACCGACTAACCCTTTTCAGGAACCAGCCAACCTTTTTTGGGAACTAACCTACCTTTTTATGGAACCAGCCAACCTTTTTGGGAATTGACCAACCTTTTTAAGGAATAAGCCAACCTTTTGTGGGAACCGACTAACCCTTTTCAGGAACCAGCCAACCTTTTTAAGGAACCATCCAACCTTTTTGGGGACCGACCAACCTTTTTAAGGGAGCAGGCAACCTCTTTTGGGATGCAACCAAGCTTTAAATGGAGCAACCAACCTTTTCATGGGAGCAGCCAACCTTTTTTATGAACTAACCTACCTTTTTATGGAACCAGCCAACCTTTTTTGGGAATTGACCAACCTTTTTTGAGGAATAAGCCAACCTTCTGTGGGAACCGACTAACCCTTTTCAGGAACCAGCCAACCTTTTTAGGGACCATCCAACCTTTTTTGGGGACCGACCAACCTTTTAAGGGAGCAGGCAACCTCTTTTGGGATGCAACCTAGCTTTTAATGGAGCAACAACCCTTTTCATGGGAGCAGCCAACCTTTTTTGGGAACAGAACTACCTTTTTATGGAACCAGCCAACTTTTTTGGGAATTGGCCAACCTTTTTAAGGAATAAGCCAACCTTTTTGGGAACCAACTAACCCTTTTCATGAACCAGCCAACCTTTTTGGGAACAGACCTACCTTTTAATGGAACCATCCTATCGTTTTTGGGAACTAACCTACCTTTTTATGGAACCAGCCAACACTTTTTGGGAATTGACCAACCTTTTTAAGGAATAAGCCAACCTTTTGTGGGAACCGACTAACTCTTTTCAGGAACCAGCCAACCTTTTTGGGAACTAACCTACCTTTCTATAGAACCAGCCAACCTTTTTTGGGAATTGACCAACCTTTTTAAGGAATAAGCCAACCTTTTTTGGGAACCGACTAACCCTTTTCAGGAACCAGCCAACCTTTTTGGGAACTAACCTACCTTTTTTTGGAACCAGCCAACCTTTTTGGGAATTGACCAAGCTTTTTAAGGAATAAGCCAACCTTTTGTGGGAACCGACTAACCCTTTTCAGGAACCAGCCAACCTTTTTTGGGAACTAACCTACCTTTTTATGGAACCAGCTAAATTTTTTTGGGAATTGACCATCCTTTTTGAGGAATAAGCCAACCTTTTGTGGGAACCGACTAACCCTTTTCAGGAACCAGCCAACCTTTTTGGGAACTAACCTACCTTTTTGGAACCAGCCAACCTTTTTGGGAATTGACCAACCTTTTTAAGGAATAAGCCAACCTTTTGTGGGAACCGACTAACCCTTTTCAGGAACCAGCCAACCTTTTTGGGAACAGAACTACCTTTTTATGGAACCAGCCAACTTTTTTGGGAATTGGCCAACCTTTTTAAGGAATAAGCCAACCTTTTTGGGAACCAACTAACCCTTTTCATGAACCAGCCAACCTTTTTGGGAACAGACCTACCTTTTAATGGAACCATCCTATCGTTTTTGGGAACTAACCTACCTTTTTATGGAACCAGCCAACATTTTTTGGGAATTGACCAACCTTTTAAGGAATAAGCCAACCTTTTGTGGGAACCAACTAACTCTTTTCAGGAACCAGCCAACCTTTTTTTGGGAACTAACCTACCTTTCTATAGAACCAGCCAACCTTTTTGGGAATTGACCAACCTTTTTTAAGGAATAAGCCAACCTTTTTTGGGAACCGACTAACCCTTTTCAGGAACCAGCCAACCTTTTTTGGGAACTAACCTACCTTTTTTTGGAACCAGCCAACCTTTTTGGGAATTGACCAAGCTTTTTAAGGAATAAGCCAACCTTTTGTGGGAACCGACTAACCCTTTTCAGGAACCAGCCAACCTTTTTTGGGAACTAACCTACCTTTTTATGGAACCAGCTAAATTTTTTTGGGAATTGACCATCCTTTTTGAGGAATAAGCCAACCTTTTGTGGGAACCGACTAACCCTTTTCAGGAACCAGCCAACCTTTTTTGGGAACTAACCTACCTTTTTTGGAACCAGCCAACCTTTTTGGGAATTGACCAACCTTTTTAAGGAATAAGCCAACCTTTTGTGGGAACCGACTAACCCTTTTCAGGAACCAGCCAACCTTTTTGGGAACAGAACTACCTTTTTATGGAACCAGCCAACCTTTTGGGAATTGACCAACCTTTTTAAGGAATAAGCCAACCTTTTGTTGGAACCGACTAACCCTTTTCAGGAACCAGCCAACCTTTTTTGTGAACTAACCTACCTTTTTCTGGAACCAGCCAACCTTTTTGGGAATTGACCAACCTTTTTATGGAATAAGCCAACCTTTTGTGGGAACCGACTAACCCTTTTCAGGAACCAGCCAACCTTTTTAAGGAACCATCCAACCTTTTTTGGGGACCGACCAACCTTTTAAGGGAGCAGGCAACCTCTTTTGGGACGCAACCAAGCTTTTAATGGAGCAACAACCCTTTTCATGGGAGCAGCCAACCTTTTTCTTAACTAACCTACCTTTTTATGGAACCAGCCAACCTTTTTTGGGAATTGACCAACCTTTTTGAGGAATAAGCCAACCTTTGTGGGAATCAACTAACCCGTTTCAGGAACCAGCCAACCTTTTTAAGGAACCATCCAACCTTTTTGGGGACCGACCAACCTTTTTAAGGGAGCAGGCAACCTCTTTTGGGAAGCAACCAAGCTTTTAATGGAGCAACAACCCTTTTCATGGGAGCAGCCAACCTTTTTTGGGAACAGACCTACCTTTTTATGGAACCAGCCAACCTTTTTGGGAATTGGCCAAGCTTTTTAAGGAATAAGCCAACCTTTTTTGGGAACCGACTAACTCTTTTCAGGAACCAGCCAACCTTTTTGGGAACAGACCTACCTTTTAATGGAACCAGCCAACCATTTTTGGGAACTAACCTACCTTTTTATGGAACCAGCCAACCTTTTTGGGAATTGACCAACCTTTTTAAGGAATAAGCCAACCTTTTGTGGGAACCAAGTAACCCTTTTCAGGAACCAGCCAACTTTTTTTGGGAATTGACCAACCTTTTTAAAGAATAAGCCAACCTTTTTGGGAACCGACTAACCCTTTTCAGGAACCAGCCAACCTTTTTTGGGAACTAACCTACCTTTTTTTGGAACCAGCCAACCTTTTTGGGAATTGACCAACCTTTTTAAGGAATAAGCCAACATTTTGTGAGGAACCGACTAACCCTTTTCAGGAACCAGCCAACCTTTTTTGGGAACTAACCTACCTTTTTATGGAACCAGCTAAATTTTTTTGGGAATTGACCAACCTTTTTAAGGAATAAGCCAACCTTTTGTGGGAACCGACTAACCCTTTTCAGGAACCAGCCAACCTTTTTGGGAACTAACCTACCTTTCTATGGAACCAGCCAACCTTTTTTGGGAATTGACCAACCTTCTTAAGGAATAAGCCAACCTTTTTTGGGAACCGACTAACCCTTTTCAGGAACCAGCCAACCTTTTTTTGGAAACTAACCTACCTCTTTATGGAACCAGCCAACCTTTTGGGAATTGACCAACCTTTTTAAGGAATAAGCCAACCTTTTGTGTGAACCGACTAACCCGTTTCAGGAACCAGCCAACCTTTTTTGGGAACTAACCTACCTTTTTGGAACCAGCCAACCTTTTTGGGAATTGACCAACCTTTTTAAGGAATAAGCCAACCTTTTGTGGGAAACGACTAACCCTTTTCAGGAACCAGCCAACCTTTTTTGGGAACTAACCTACCTTTTTATGGAACCAGCTAAATTTTTTTGGGAATTGACCAACCTTTTTTAAGGAATAAGCCAACCTTTTGTGGGAACGGACTAACCCTTTTCAGGAACCAGCCAACCTTTTTTGGGAATTGACCAACCTTCTTAAGGAATAAGCCAACCTTTTGTGGGAACCGACTAACCCTTTTCAGGAACCAGCGAACCTTTTTTCGGAACTAACCTACCTTTTTATGGAACCAGCTAAATTTTTTTGGGAATTGACTATCCTTTTTAAGGAATAAGCCAACCTTTTTGGGAACCGACAAACCTTTTTAAGGCACCGGCCAACCTTTTTGGGAATCAGCTATCTTTTTAGGAACCCACCAACCTTTTTAAGGAACCAGTCAATTTTTTTGGGAACCGACCAACCTTTTTAAGGGGGCAGGCAACCTTTTTGGGAACCAACCAACCTTTTTCACAAGCCAGACAACCTTTTCTCAAGAACCAGGCAACCATTGGCCAAAAATATTTGGCGAGATAAAGAATGGATATGCAATTTCCAATGATTTTTGGCCATCATTGATCATAATTTCTCGAATTTTTTGGGGCAACGCGCCGGATGATACCTTTTAAAGACATTTATTTACTTTCTTGGCAACCTGGAAGCACGATCTTGTTTCGTATTCGGCAAAGATTTTTCTCAATGTACAAAGACTTTATGACCGTCTTTGCACATGTATAAAGATTTTTATGAAGACAAAAACTGCAAAAAAGGTCTGAAATTCGCGAAAAATTTTGGCGCTTCGCGCCAAAATTAGTAATTGCATGTCCTCTATATCTTTATAATAACAGAAATCGCATTTCGAAAGGAAAAATGTCAGAATTTGTGGGCGCTTCGCGCCTTTTTGAGACAATTCTTAATGATTTTTGCCCTCATAAAACCAGGAATTAGCCAAAATACACTACCAGAGGTCAAAGAACTGTTTTTACCACACAAAAGTCGCTACCGTACTATATCATAGTACCCAAAAATTTGTGTGTAAAAATTGTACAAAGAAGTTTTAGGGACCATCTTTGTACCTGTACAAACGGACCTTGTACAAAAAATACTGCCTGGAATTTTCTGTTCATGTATATAGGTTTCAAAACAATTTTAACAGCAGAAACAGCTATTTTTGCATAGTTTTCTTCTATTTTCAATTAAGATTTTCGATGTTTTGCATGAAATGCTGTAAATACAGGAAATCAAGCAGTAAATCACGCTTCTAGATGTCTATCCGCCTCAATTTTACGAATTTTCTGGTGCTTTGCGCCAGATTTTTGTTAAAGTAAAAAAATTTAATGATTTTTTGGCGCAAGATTGTCTAAGATTTTAAAAGTTTCAGAAAAAATATTGCGTCAAAACTGATTTTATGTAAAAATATACGATGGGATATCGCCCCCTTAGGAAAATCCCAGATCCGCCACTGCAGTTGCCATATACTAATTTAATCTGACAATAGACGCTGCAGCACTTTCTGTATTGTATCAATTGAATGATAAGTAAACAAACATTAGGAAGCTAATTTTGTTTTCAATGAGCAGAAAACAATGTGAAGTTCTCAGAAAGTAAATTATTTTGTGCTGGAAACCTTTAAACAAACAGACGAGGAAAATGCGTAACCATTTAGATTACAAGAAGATTGACTGTGAATTGTTTAAATCGTGTAGTTGGGGCTAAATAAACAGTAAATATAATAAGCGCCAAAAATTTCTTGGGATTTTTGCTGAAAAATACTTTAAAAATGCATAAAAATTACTACACTTTTATTCTAAAAGGACTTTGTATCCGTGAGGTGTTAAAACGGTGCTCCAACCAATTTTTCGTTTTCAGTTTGCTGTAGGCCAGGAATCGAAAAACAGCAGAAGCCAGAGCCAGCGGAGCTCCGTTGAATCCCTAATAAACATTGACAAAAATTCACGAATTCACAAGGGTCCAGTTTTGACCTTATGACTCATATGATGAGAAATCAACCGTGAACTAAATTTAATCATAGATTTTTATGTCTGACTACAAAATTGAGCATTTAATTTTGATTTATTTGCAATTATTCTGTTTTATTGAAAATTTTTCGCAAAGAAGTGCTGAAAATGCTTTTATTATTTTGTATACTAATTTTTTATGATATTTTTTCAAATTCACAAGTATCTCCCGAAAGAAAAAATGATAAATTCCTGCATTGCGTCTAAAACATCGCCAACAGTGGCAGATCTAGGATTTTTCTAAGGGGGGCGGTACCTCTATGGGGAGGCGGAACCCTGACTTGGGCGGAAAAATTAGCCGTTTTAACCCCAAAATCGCTAAAAATCGCTCAAAAATGCTTAATTTTGCGCACTATTTTGGGCCAATGGGGGGCCGCCCCCAGTGATCGAGCCAGTCCCGGCCCCCGGCCGGGGCAGGCAAAAATCCCTGGCCCCGGCCCCGGCCGGGGCAAATTTTGAAAATAGCCGGGCCGGGGTTTTTGCTTTTCATGCTCGAATTGAATTATAAAAGCGGGCAGACACTCTTTTACTACTCATAAAAAGCTGCAAAAGAATAGTAGTCAATTTTATAATCTAAAGCACCCTGCACATAGACACAAACGTACACCAACATAAAATCATTCATTTCTATGCATGAACATTGTTTCATCTACATATATCAGTTCAATCCAACCAGCCAAACTCATATGTTGTGTTAAATCATCGTGCATGTATTATAGTGTATACGATTTTTTACTTGTGAACCATGACCAGGCGAGAAGGCAGAGAAGAGAACAATAACTAGAACAATAGGAAGGCTTGGGCAAAAAAAGATAAACAGCTTAGAAAAAAATTGGACTAGCTTCCTCAAATTTGAAAGTAAATTTCCTGAAATCTTAATAAAACTTTTTAATTTTTATATTTTTGGAATCAGCACTAAATTCCGAGCAAGAATATATATAATCATCAAAGGTTATATTCAATATTGACAAACTTTTTTTTAAAAGTGGCTATAAAAATAAAGTATTTTTTATTGGATTAATACAACCGGCAAGGCAATATATGTGTTGCTATGTATAGAACACTGCTAGTGGGTGTGAATGACTATCCCTCCTAGTGTTCCTTACATAGGAAATCTTTTTCAATAAGGCTTTTAGATACATACCTTCACATTACCTTTGCAATCTAGGCCATAGGATATCAAACTGAATTTCAGCATACTAATAATGTATTCTTTTACGCTAAATCGGGTTAATAATGTACAACTAAGTTGAATATAACCTTTGCTGATTATGACTAGTGTAATTATAATAAGCTTGGTGACTAGTGTAATTATAATAAGTATGTTGCGATATCGTATGTAAATACATCATACTTAGTATGGTATTAGCTATATAGTCAAATTTTTACCTCAGCCCGGCCCCGGCCGGGGCAAAGTTGATCCCCGGCCCCGGCCCCGGCCGGGCAAAAATTACCCCAGCTCGATCACTGGCCGCCCCCCCCCCCGCCCCCCTAAATCCGCCCCTGATCGCTTAAAACAGGTTTTTGAGGCAATTTTGAGCAAGAAAACGTAAATATTTTAGGCTCTTTGCTCTGAATTTATTGTTTATAGTGTATACAGTTTTGGTCTTATAAACCGCTCAAAATCACTCAAATTTGAGTTAGACATCGAGAGCATGTCAATTTTTCCGGCACTTTGTGTAGGATTTGTTTTTCTGGTGTAGTTTTTATCTTCTAAATTGCTCAACACCAATCAATTTTAAGATATGATATGAAAAACATGAAGTTTTTTTCCGGCACCTTGTGCCGGATTTATCGTTTATCTATAGCTTCTGTATTCTATTCGATCAAAACTGCTCAAATTTGATTTATGACATAAATGACATAAATTTTATTCCAGCGCAATTTTTTGTTCATGTATAATTTCTGTCTTTAAGCCCGCTCAAAACCACTCAAATTTTAGTTAGACATGAAGAAAATAATAAATTTTTTTAGCACTCTGCACCAGTGTTTTTGTTTTGTACAAGGTCCGTTTGTACATGTACAAAAATGGTTCCTAAAAGTCTTTGTACATTTTGTACACACAAATTTTTAGGTCATATAATATGGTACAGTAGCGATTTTAGTGTGGCAAAAACAGAGTTATTTAACTTTTGGTAGTGTTTTTAGCTCATTTCTGGGTTTCTGAGGGCAAAAATCACTATTAATCGTCTCAAAATGGCGAAATTTTATATTTTTCCTTTCAAAATGCAATTTCTGACATTATAAAGATACAATACACAATAACTCATTTAGGCGCGAAGCGCCGAAAATTTTTGCGAATTTCAAACTTTTTTGCAGTTTTGCCTTCCCAAAAATCTTTGTATATACATGCACAAAGACGGCCCCAAAAGTCTTTGTACATCGGGGAAATTCTTAACCGAATACAAAAAAACGGTTCAGTCTGCACCAAATTATCCATTTCCTTTTTTGTTTTTCTTAGCAAAACAAACATTAAATACAAAGTCAAAAGTTAAGAAATAGTTTGTCGATGGAATGGTAAGAAATCACTCGTACAGATAGTTTAAACGATAGATATTTGTTTTGTATGATAATAAAATAAAGTGAAAATTTTTTGAAATTTTTTATGAAGTTTTTCTTCGCCATTGTGTAGAGCTCGCCAAGATACGGAAAAATGCCTTTATTTTAGCCCATCTCAAAATAATTCTCAAGATATCTGACTTCAAAAATTTTTGTCCCCTCCCCCGAAATAAAATCCTGAATATGGACCGGTATCCGAGTATCCAAAAATTAGGCAAATTTTTCTGAAAAGTGACCAACCAACCTAAAAATTGGATGCCTCAACGGGGCAAAGCTCTGTCCATTGCCCAGGTATGACTAGCAGTTCAGCATCCTTAGCCTTAAATGCTCGAAAAATCAATGACATCCTAAAATATGCACTTCTAACTATATGTGCAATGTGCGGCAAAAAATCCATATGGGTCATTCCATGTCAAATCACCAGAGGCTTCCCACTCGAGCCTCTCTAAATCTCTTGAAATTTTTCAATAAAGTAGCACTAGACCCCAAATGGAAGTGTGCAAAATATTAGAGCTCATTGTGCTTTGGTTCAGAAGTTACAGGCCCTTGTTTCACAGGCAGTCAACTGTTTAATGTGCACGGACTGTGAAAAGATCCAACTTTGACGCCTTGTCAAATCAGTTTTATCAGTCAGATAAGTGTGGAATTTGGCAGACAAGGACAACTTTTAGCATAGAATTTAGTGGAATGATCAGGATAGTTTTTTGATCAACTGATCAACTCTCAATATATGCCAAAGTCACTGTCAAATTTTGTGGTGATAAATTTCGGCCACAATTTGCAAGCCAGTTTCTCAGCAGCAAAGGATCTATATGCCACTATATTCTGCAGCTGTACATAACAAGGCCCATATTAGGCTATGCTGAAATTGCAACTGTGTTGCATTCATATATTCGAAGATATTCTACATGAAACTTGGCTAAAAAAATTTTTATGGAAAAATGACCAATTTTAAGGGCAAAATATGTCAAAATGCGTCACTCCCATCCCAATTTGATTTTCAATGATAGCATTAAAAAAGGAGGTTTTTGTACTAGATTAATGTTTATTTACGTTGGGATCTGATATCTTAGAAAAACTATAGCGCTCTGAAGATGACAGTTTTTTGGTAAGATGCATATCGTGAGCTAAGAGCATGCTCTTTATTACAGGGCCTGATTATTGGCAGGGAGCTGACCAAAGGTCGAGACAACTGTTTTTCCCACACTAAAATTGCTACTGTACCGTCTTATAGTACCCGGAAATTTGTGTGTACAAAATGTACACAGACTTTTAGGGACCATCTTTGGACATGTAGAAACGGACATTGTACAAAAAAAACATTGATTCAGACCGCAAATTCAATTGCTGGACTTCCAGTCCTAAAGGAAATGGTGTTCATTGGTTCCTCACCCTATTTAATGTATCCAGGGGGCAGAATATACTCGCCTGCAAATTTGCATGATTAATCAAATGAGAAGTTTGCTAAGGCCGCGATTTAGCAAAGCTTAGCAAATGTAACACTAGCAAATGCTAAGCGGACCTCAACAAAGATTAAGCAGACTGAAGCAAACTGCAATAAAGTGTATGCGGACCTCAGCAAAGCTAAAGTGGACTATAGCCGACTGCAATAAAGCGTATACGGACCTCAGCAAAGCTTAAGCAGACTTCAGCGGACCACAATAAAGTGTATGTGGACTGTAATAAAACACATGTGGACTGCAGTCAAGCTCAACAAGCATATTAACAATGTACTTTAATCACGTTTTTTCAGGTCAATTGTTGCGTACGAAAAATCAATAAATATGGAATGAATCAAGTGGACCAGGGGCCGGTTGCTCGACTCGACCATTAACTAATGTTTACCTTAACGTTAATGGTCACCTTAACGCAACCATTAATTAATGGTCGCGTTAAGTCCGATTTCCACCTTAACGAAACCATTAAAAAAATCGGGTTGCTCGACTCAACCATTAAGCTCGACTTTAAGGGAAGTCTAATGGTCGATTTAAATTTCGGTTGCTGGACTCCACCTTAGTGCAGCCATTAATTAAGGCTCAGTTTTTTAATGTCTACCTTAAAACCGGTTGCTCGACTGAAACCTTAACGCTCCCATTAAGCATTTAATGGTTTCAATAAAGTAAATTGGGTTGCTGGGCTTCACCTTAACGACTTTGATGGTTTCGTTAAGGTTCATTCTTTAAGGTAGGTCGAGAGCTACATTAACGGACTCATTGATTGTTTTTCACATTAAAAATGGCGCTTCTTCCTATCATTCCGATTTTTAATATTATGACAAGTTCTCGCTGATTCGAAGTCAAAAGAAGTTCATTGACTAATTTCAATGACGATGAATTTTATGACCGATTTAGATTTAGCAAGTTATCATTAATACTGAAGATTTCATAACAATAATATTAGTTTATCCTTTTCTTCTAGTTGCAGACAAGGCAACAATGAGCGCTGTACTGACAATGCGAATTGCAGAAAAATGGCTGATACAAACCTCATCTTTACATAGATAGAAATTTTTTTAACTATTAAATTTTTCCAATTACATAATTTTATGACAATTAATACGCGGTTCTTATAGAGACTTCATGTATGCAATTATCGTTTTCACGAGATAACTCAATGATTACATTTCACACTTAAAAAGTAAAGCTTCTTTCATTATTCTTTTGTTTAATAATATGATACATGCTCGTCATCCACTGTCAAATGAAATCCATTGATTCATTTTAATGACAATAAATTTTAATAAAGATTTTATTCAGGTATGGAAAAAACTCAGATTTGAAAATTTTGAATTTTGGGTTTTTTGTGCTTTATTGAGGTTTTATTGGGTTTCTTAATGGAAATGACAACTAGAGCTACATAATGTAGCTAGGAATACTCCAACAGCTGCAAGAAACGAGACAAACAAATAGCAACAACTTTATTCAGCTAATATTGAAATTCAATAACAAAATCGATCATTCACTGCGGTTGCCACTATATGTATTTATCTTCCTCTTAAATGCTCGGACATTACCAGATTTTAATCAAAAAATGCACTGGCTCTCAAAAAATATTAGGAAATAGAAAAATTGGTCGAACTCAGAAAAGTGTGGGCTATTGAGGTGGCTGAATAAAAGCGCCCTGTTTTGCAGCATGAGATGGCAATTGTGAACTAGGGGCTGAGATTTTCGAGCATGGCATTGTGTTGACCAGACTGAGGTTGGTTAGCCTTTACTAGTCAAAGGAACAGCATAATGCAAACAAAAAGAGATTGGAAATACAATTTGAATCACCTACAGTATTTACTTCAGTCTATTTGAAAAATTGGTAACCTGTGGATAAAAAACCCAAAACCCAATACTTTTTTGCACCAAAAAAACCCAAAAACGCAGATTCAAAAAACTCAGCCTTGCCAACCCTGATTTTATTCGAGAACGAGTTTTTTCAGTTGATTTCTTCATTTTATTTTAGCTGTTGCCGAAAATGCGCTAAAATCAAAACTGTATTTTCCTATTTTTATTTCTCTATTTTTTTTAAATTTCCATATCTTCACAAGCAACCAACTATGTTTTACCCAGACTAACGAGCGTTTTCATTTATTTTCCTCATTAAGTGTATTGCTGTCACTGCAATCCATTATCAGACGAATTCGAACCAAACCCAAAAGTCAAGCGGTAAAAGAGTAAAATAAAAGAAAATTCGAATTTTCAATGACTATGGTTCTCAACGTTTTATATCTATGTATTTTAACCAAAACATTAAAATTCTCCTGGAATACGTGTGAACTTAACACAACTATTAAACTTCCCTTAACGCAACCATTAAGCTTACCTTAATGCTACCATTAGATTTCCCTTGATGCAGCCATTAAAGGTTTTTGTTAATGGTTTCTTTAATGGTACCCTTAAACTTCCCTTAACAAATGCCCGACCATTAATTAATGGTCAAGTCGAGCAACCCGATTTTTACGAACCTTAACGAAACCATTAGTTAAGGTTTTATCTTAACGTTAATGGTTTCGTTAAGGGAATCTTAATGGTTGTTGGCGTTAAGGTGGAGTCGAGCAACCGGCCGACCATTAAAAATAAATTTTTAATGGTTAGCCTTTATTAAGGTGGAGTCGAGCAACTGGGCCCAGGAATGCTCAAACGAAAGTAAGGCGTCTTGTATTAATTCATGGTTCAGTAAAGAACATCGAAGAAGACAAACCTTTTATAGAACTTTGATAGTGACTATAATTAATGCATGCACCTACATAATTTATGCTCATCTTCACACCTGGTTAATGGGTTCAACCCGGTTCAACCCGGTATCACCTGAAGGCCACTCGGTATCACCTGGGAAGATCGCGAGTATCACCTGAACATTTTTCTTGAAAAACAAGAATAAACTCAGCAAAAATCAATGTACAAGTACAAAAACATGTAAATAGATCATTTAGACATCAGTTCAATCAGTCATCGGACCAGTCAATCAGCCAACCAATTAACAGTCCAACCAACCACCTAAGCAACTGACTAATTGGCCAAGCAACCCACCAACTGACCAACCAAACAACCAACCAGCCAACCAAATAACCAACCACCCTAATCAACCAACCAACCAACCAACAGGCCAACCCACCAACCAACTAACTGCCCAACCAACTAACCAAACAACCAACTAACCAAGCGGCCAACCAACTGGCCGACTAACCAATCAATCAGCCAACCAAGGGACTAGCCAACCAACCAACCAGCCAACTGGCCAACCAAACAACCAACTAGATACCCAATCAATTAACCAACCAACCAATTGGCCAACCAACCAACCGACACACCACCAACCAATCAACCGAATAACGAGCCAACCCACCAACTTACTGGCCAACCAACCAACTGGCCAACAGAGCAACTAACTACTCTAGTCAATCAACCAACCAGCCAACCAACCAACTAATAGGCCAACCAACCAACCAGCCAACCAACCAATTAACTAGATAAGAAACCGGCCAACTGACCAACCAACTAGCCAATTAACTAATCAAACAGCCAACCAACCAGCCAGCCAACCAGCCAGCCAGCCAACCAACTGGCCAGCCAACTAGCCAACCGAATAACCAACCAACCAACTAACTGGCCAGCCAGCTAACTAAACAACCAACTAAACAACCAACCAATCAAATGGCCGACCAAACAACAAAACAATAAGCCAATCAACCAACCAACTAGCCAATGAAACAACTAACCGGCCAACCAACCACCCAACCAAACTGCTCAAACAACTATCTAGCCAACCAACCAATTAGTCAATCAATGCATAACCGACCAATCAACCAATTCTCAAATCAACCACTCAGCCAATGAACGAACTAACCAAACAGTCTGCTGATTAACTGACAAGCCAACCCATTTAATGACCAACTGACCAAATGACGAATCAATAGATCAACAAACCATCTAACCGACCAATTAACCAGCCATCCAGCCAACAAACCAACCAGATCAATCAGTCAACCATTAAACCAATCCAATCAACCAACCAAGCAACCGATCAATCAATTAGTCAACCGATCAGCCAACTGACGAACCAACCACTCAACCATTCATTCTTAAAATTTTTTCCCGACTTTTCAGCTAAAAAGCTTCACATGTTTTTGACGTTTCACAGTGTAAAAATACTAAAATTTACGGCGCTTGGCGCCATTTATTTAAAAAACTCACCTTTTGCCTATTTCAGTTTTCGATAGATGAAATTTTTCGGCAAATTAAATTTTCTGCATTTTTATCATACAAAAAGGTGCAAAATCGAGCGCAAAATTATATAAATGTCGAAATATTTTCAGCAAGATAGCTATTTCAGCATACTTTTATTCTATTTTCATTCAATGTATAACTTTTAAAAATTTTCGAAGCTACGCATCAAACGCTACAAATACGGAAACCAAGCAGCAATAATTCAAGCTTCTAAACGTCCTCCCGCCAGAAATTCACAAATTTTCTGGCACTTTGCGCTGGAATTTCACTGAAGTCAACTAAATTTCATGATTTTTTCGCACAAAATTGTCAAAAACTTAAAAAATTTTCCGAGAAATATTGTGCCAAAATCGATATTAAACGAAAGTAAATGATGTAATACACTGAAAAAACGCCAGTCCGCACGTGAAGGTCCTAAATTATTTGTCAATAAAAAAAGTCCGCAAAATCTACTTGAAAATGGTAAAAATATCAAAATATTTCATTGACTATTCTGTATTTTTTATCTTTGGAGACCTATGAATTGGAAGACTTCGGAGACCGTCTTTGCATTTGAACAAAGGGACCTTGTATAAAAACACTGGACAAAGGCATGCCAATCGGTGCAGGTGTCAGGGCATAAGATCCGCTGCTACTGAGGCTGGCATTCAAGACTGAAGTCAAACATTGATTTAACAAATTTCTACCTTTCTTATCTTTAGAAATGTGTCAAATCGAGCTTCATAAAAACGCCCACTTTGCGCCAGATATAATTGCTGCATAGCTTATATTTGTAAACCTGCAAAAGTGAGCATAGGAGAATAAATATATCGAAAATTTCCAGCGCTTCGCACCGGATATAATTTCTATTGCAACCATTCAGAAAGCTGCAAAATTGAGCTCAAAAGGATAAAAACATTGGAAATCTTCGTGCAAATTATAATTACTGTATTGCTGTTTAGAAAGTTGCAAAATTTAGGTGAAAGGATAGAACTCTTGCAAATTTTTGGCGCTTCGCGCCGGGCATAATTACTGGATTGTTTATATCCAGAAACATGCAAATTTGAGTTTGAAAAGATAGAAATGTAGAAATGTTCTGGTGCTTCTAGCCAGATATAATTTAAGCACTCTCTCTCTCTCTCTTAAGAAAGCTTCAAAATTCAGCTTGAGGAGATCAGAACGTCAAAAAATTTTTGCCAGTTGTATAATACGCCCGTTTTTGCACTGTTTGTCTTCCAAAGCTGCAAAATTGAGTTTAAAAGAGTTAAAATGCTAAAAAATTTCACGAATCACAAATTTCAAATTTTTTCAATATTTTGATTCTGCCATTTGGAGCTTGTCGACAGACGTTTAGTCGAATACATTTTTGTACAAGGTTAAAGTTTTACATCTGGCACAAAATTTCAGAGGACAAAAATCTGAATACCAGAATTCTGTCTTTCTCTAATCAACCCTACAAGCCTCAAAATTAAGTCGAAGGCAGTGATCGGACAGAGGGTACTTTTTGGACCCTCGGCCTCGGCCGAGAGCCGAGGCCGAGGGTCAAGCTTATATACCTATACCCATAAATAGTACTCTTAGAATATTTTGTATGTACATGAGCTAGAGAACATTCGTAATATTTAATACTTTATCGAACTAAAACAAATGTTTATTGGTGTTGGCCAGAATTTTTATTTCAATCTGATGAAATAGATAATTCATCATCAAAATCTAGATCATCTGAATCAAAGTTAGCCTCATCTATTTCGCCTTGCTGTGCTATCGCGTTATCGTCGTCGTCAGCCTTTATCAGATTCCTTAAAGTCACACTATTATAACCAACTACTTTGAGATTGTGCTTTACAAAAAAGAGTCTTTGAACATTTTATGGTGGCAGACGAATGCGAGAATTACTGTACTTCCTGATCCATCCAGTAGCGGGAGGGGGGCGGTATACAAACTTTTCCAAAAAAGTCAAAAACAGGTCCAAAATTTTGCCCTTAATGCGCGAAATAGCATTTTTCGGTGTTTTACATTGTATACTTTTACACAAAATCACTTTTGAAGTCATATTTTTCTTAAAATTTTAGAATTTTCGACAATTTTGTGCAAAAAAATCATAAAATTTCTAAGACTTTAACAAAAATCTGGCGTGAAGCGCCGAGAAATTTGCAAAATTAAGGCGATAGACGTATAGAAGCATGATTTACTGCTTATTTCCTGTATTTATAGCATTTGATGTGAAACATTGAAATTTTTCATTGAAAATAGAAGAAAACTATGCAAAAATAGCTGTTTCTGCTGTTAAAATTGTTTTGAAACCTACATGAACAGAAAAGGGCTTCAGGGCCCGGTTTCACCAAAAAGCTACGAGTTAGGAGTTACGGGTGACGGTTTCATGAGTACGGGCTACGAGTGCTACAAATTTCCGTTTCACTAAAAACTGAGATTTACGAGCCACGGGCTACGAGTTACGAGTTCTACGAGTACTTTTTACGAGTGTTTTTTCACAAATAACGGCTGGGCGGTTTCACCAGATATTACGATCGAATGTTACGAGTGAAAAGATTCGTAAATTTAGTAATATTATCATGGATCAAAAAGAGGTCTGTAGGACTCGTAAAGAAGTGGCAGACTAGTGCGTTTAATAGTTTTCTGGTTTGTTTTCTCTCAATTTGTTTCACTTTCGTGCACACACCTAAATAATACATATACTGGCAGCACATGTAAAGGGTAAGAAGATTAGCATTGAAAAAAGAATATATTTTTCAAAAATGTTTTAGAGAAATCCCATAAAATTCGATTCTTAAGCTGCATTCTTGAGTAGTAATTCGAAATTTTATTTCTTTAGCCCTTGTTAGTAATGTTCACAGCTTTTTTATGAAAAATATTACAATCACTTAGACATTTTGCATGAATTGCGGAAATCAGACATTTTTGATTGGATTTCTGAAAATTAGAATTTCATCGCACTTCCTTCGGAAAAGAGCCGACTGCATATTTTATGTACGTATTAATGACAACTAAGATTGATTTGTTAAATTTGAAAATTGAAAGAATATGCTGTGATATACTTTTAGCTTCGTAACGTCTCTGA
The DNA here is from genome assembly GCA_036768485.1 of Mermis nigrescens. Lineage (NCBI taxonomy): Eukaryota > Metazoa > Nematoda > Enoplea > Mermithida > Mermithidae > Mermis > Mermis nigrescens. The sequence goes on along the minus strand of JAVLUZ010000273.1, from coordinate 2,678,142 downwards.
ATCTGATTTAATTGATTTCGTTTATAAATTATAATAGTAATAATAATAATAATAATAATAATAATAATAATTATTATTATTATTATTATTATTATTATTATTAATATTATGATTATTATTAGTATTAGTGTTATAATAATAATAATGATAATTATTATTATTAGTATTAGTAATATTCTTATTATTAGTATTATTATTATTATTGTTATTATCGTCATTATTATTATTACTAATATTATTATTTTCGTTTTTATTTAAAGTTATAAATTTTCTGAGAAGCTTATTAATTCTTGTTGACTAAATCCCAAACATTTCTTAACACTTTCTATGTTTTTCTATCGAGCGGCATAAAATCTGCAATTAATTACATTATAATGCTGTTGAAAACAGAGACAAAGACTAACGAAGAATGTCATACGCAACAGAAAAGATATACATTTTATTACGAGTACTCGTGAAAAAGTCCAAAAAGTACTCGTACAAAATGAGTTTTTATGAGTCCTACGGAAATCCTGGTGAAACCTTCGTAATACGAACTCTTAACCCGTTGCTCGTTACTCATAACTCGTAGTCGTAATTCATAACTCGTAAAAGATGGTGAAACCCGATTTTCCCGTGAAACAGAAGTTGTAGGACTCTTAGGAGTCGTAAACTTATGGTGAAACCGGGCCCTAGTCGCCAAGAAAGTAAATAAATGTCATTAATAGGTATCATCTGGCGCACAGCGCCGGAAAAATTTGAGAAATTATGGTCACTGACGACCAAAAATCATTGCAGATTGCATATCCATTCTTTATCTCGCCAAATATTTTGGCCAATGGGGAGCGGCCGCCCCCTTAAATCCGCCTTATGCATGTAGCGACTGTACTTTCCGATCCATATAGCAAAAAGACGCTTTTGGTTGTACAAATTATCATTGTGAAATTCAACGCGAAGCGCGAAAAGTCTTTCGCGATTATTCTCACATTTTATTTCGAAAGGGGCACTTTCCCCCAATCCCCTGTATACGAGCCTGAGCTCTACGTTAGGCTTAAAATAGGAACCATATGCTATGCAGGAAGGTCGGTAGGATACTTAATCAGTGATACTGATACACAAAACCTCTAAAATAAAAAATAATTCATGACAATGCGGTGGAAGAATAGGAAAGCTGTGGTAAATGAATGACAGACAAATGTTCAAAAACTCCTTTTTGAAAAGCATAATCTCAAAGCAGTTGGTTATAATAGTGTGACTTTAAAGAATCTGATAAACAATGATGACGACGATGATGCGATAGCATAACAAGGCGAAATGGATGAGGCTAACTCTGATTCAGATGATCTGGATTTTGATGACGAATCATCTGCTTCATCAGATTAAAATCAGAATTCTGGCTAACAACAATAAACAAATAAACATTTATTTTAGTCAGATAAAGTCTTTAATATTACGATTATTTTCTCTGCACTGTACTTTCCGATCCATGTAGCCACACCTGGACAATGGGTTCAACTCGGTTCAACCCGGTATCACCTGATGGCCACTCGGTATCACCTGGGAAAATGGCGGGTGTCACCTGAATTTTTTGTGAAAAAATGAAGATACACGCTGCAAAACCAATGTAGGATTACTAAAACATGTAAATAGATCATTTAGACATATAGCCCAATCAGTAGTCCAACTAAACAACCAACCAACCAACCAGTCAGCCAACCAATCAACCAAATAAATAACTAACTAACCAACCAGCCAACCAATCAACCAACTTATCAACCAACCAACCAAACAACCAACTAACCAACCAAATAACCAACCTACCAACCAACCAATCAACCAACCAACCAAACTAACTATAACTAACTAACTAATAACTAACCAACCAATCAACCAACTTACCAACCAACCAAACAACCAAACAATCAACCAACCAACTAATTAACCAACAAACCAACCAACCAACCAGCCAGCCAACCAACCAACCAACCAACCAAATAACCAGCCAACCAACCAACCAACCAACCAACCAGCCAACCAATCAACCCACCACTTAACTAAAAAACTAACTAACCAACCAGCCAACCAATAAACCAACTTATCAACCAAACCAAACAATCAACTAACCAACCAAACAACCAACCAGCCAACCAACAAACCAACCAGTCAACTAACCAACCAACCAACCAACTTACCAACAAGCCAACTAAGTAACTAACTAACCAACCAATCAACCAACTTACCAACCAACCAACCAACTCACCAACCAACCAGCCAACCAACCAACCGACTGACCAGCCAACCAACCAACCATCAACCAAGCAATCAGCCAATTAACCAACCAACCAACCAATCAACCAACCAACCAACCAACCAATCAACCAACCAACCAACCAACTAACTATAACTAACTAACTAACTAACTAACCAACCGATCAACCAACTTACTAACCAACCAACCAACCAAACAACCAAACAATCAACCAACCAACTAATTAACCAACCAACCAGCCAGTCAACCAACCAGCCAACCAACCGACCAACCAACCAACCAACTAACCAACCAACCAACCAACCAGCCAGCCAACCAGCCAACCAATCAACCAAGCACTTGACTAAAAAACTAACCAACCAACCAGCTAACCAATCAACCAACTTATCAACCAACCAACCAAACAATCAACTAACCAATCAGCCAACCAACCAGCCAACCAACAAAGCAACCAGTCAACTAACCAACCAACCAATAACCAACAAACCAACTAAGTAACTAACTAACCAACCAATCAACCAACTTACCAACCAACCAACCAGCCAACCAGCCAACCAACCGACCAACTAACCAGCTAACCAACCAACCAACCAACCAACCAACCAACTAACTAGCTAACTAATTAATCAGCCAACCAACCAACCAACCGGTCAACCAATAGCAAACTAAACAGCCAACCAACTAACCAATTAATTAACCAACCAAACAACCACCAAACAATCAACAACCAACCAATTAACCAACCAGCCAACCAACCAACCCACCCACCAACAAACCAACCAACCAACCAACCAGCTAACTAACCAACCAACCCACTAACCAACCAACCAACCAACCCACTAACCAACCAACCAATCAACCAACCAACCAACCAACTAAACAACCAACCAATCATATGGCCATAAACAACAAAACAATAGGCCAATCAACCAACCAACTAGCCAATTAAACAATTAACCGGCCAACCTACCACCCAACCAAACTGCTCAAACAACTATCTGGCCAACCAACCAATTAGCCAATCAATGCATAACCGACCGATCAACCAACTCACAAATCAATCACTCAGCCAATGAACGAACTAACCAACCAGTCTGCTGATAAACTGACAAGCCAACCCATTTAATGACCAACCAACCAAATGACGAATCATCAGATCAATCAAGCATCTAACCGACCAATCAACCAGCCACTTAGCCAACAAACCAACCAGTCAATCGATCAATTAGTCAACCATTTAACCAGTCAATCAATCAACCAACCAAGCAACCGATCAATCATTTAATCAACCGACCAGCCAACTGACGAACCAACCACTCAACCATTAATTCCTAAAATTTTTTCCCGACTTTTCAACTAAAAAGCTACACATGTTTTTGACATTTCACAGCGTAAAAATACTAAAATTTACAGCGCTTGGCGCCATTTATTTAAAAACTCACCTTTTGCTTATTTCAGTTTTCGATAGATGAAATTTTTCGGCAAATAAGATTTTCTGCATTTTTATCATACAAAAAGGTGCAAAATCGAGCGCAAAAGTATATGAATGTCGAAAATTTTTCAGCGCTTCGCGCCAGATAGCTATTTCAGCATACTTTTATTCTATTTTCATTTCTTGTACAACTTTTTAAAATTTTCGACGCTACGCATCAAACGCTACAAATACGGGAAATCGAGCAGTAATTCAAGCTTCTAAACGTCCTTCCGCCAGAAATCCACAAATTTTCCGGTACTTCGCGCTGGATTTTCACTGAAGTCAACGAAATTTAATGATTTTTTTCGCACAAAATTGTCGAAAACTTTAAACATTTTCGAAGAAATGTTGTGCTAAAATCGATTTCAAACAAAAGTAGACAACGTAAAACACTGAAAAAACGCCAGTCCGCACGTGAAGGTCCTAAATTATTTGTCAATAAAAAAAGTCCGCAAAATCTACTTGAAAATGGTAAAAATATGAAAATATTTCATTAACTATTCTGTATTTTTTATCTTTGGAAACCTATAAATTGAAAGACTTCGGAGACCGTCTTTGCATTTGAACAAAGGGACCTTGTATAAAAACACTGGACAGAGGCATGCAATCGGTGCAGGTATCAGGGCGTAATATCCGCTGCTACTGCGGCTGGCATTCAAGACTGAAGTCAAACATTGATTTAAAATAATTTCTACATTTCTCATCTTTAGAAATGTGTCAAATTGAGCTTCATAAAAACGCCCACTTTGCGCCAGATATAAATGCTGCTTAGCTTATATTTGTAAACCTGCAAAAGTGAGCATAAAAGAATAAATACATCGAAAATTTCCAGCGCTTCGCGCCGGATATAATTTCTATTGCATACATTCAGAAAGCTGCAAAATTGAACTCATAAGGATAAAAACATCGGAAATTTACGGCGCTTCGCGCAAACTATAATTACTGTATTGCTGTTTAGAAAGTTGCAAAATTTAGGTAAAAGGATAGAACTCTCAAAAATTTTCGGCGATTCGCGCCAGGCATAATTACTGGATTGTTTATATCCAGAAACCTGCAAATTTGAGTTAAAAAAGATAAAAATGTGGAAATGTTTTGGCGCTTCGCGCCAGATATAATTTAAGCGCTCTCTCTATTAGGAAAGCTTCAAAATTCAGCTTGAGGAGATCAGAAAGTCAAGAATTTTTCGCCAGTTTTAAAATACGCCCGTTTTTGCACTGTTTGTCTTCAAAGGCTGCAAAATTGAGTTTAAAAGAGTAAAAATGCTAAAACATTTCTCGAATCAAAAATTTTAGATTTTTTCGAATATTTTCATTCGCCATTATATGGAGCTTGTCGACAGACGTTTAGTCGAATATATTTTTGCACTAGGTTAAAAATTTACAGCTGGCGCAAAATTTCAGAGGACAAAAATCTAAATACCAGAATTTTGTCTGTCACTTATCAACCCTACATGCCTCAAAATTAAGTCGAAGGTGATGAAAATGCCATAATTTTCCATTAATAATGCCGACGTTACTAATTTATTCATAAGTCTGTTTCGATAAATTCCTAAAATTGAGCTGAAATGGGAAATTATCGACATTTCTGCTAGATTTAATATTCTTATTTCCCGTTTCGCATGAAAGATGCAGTTACAAACCTAAGCGAAGTTTAAGGATGATTAAGGCTGCAAATTGTGTGGCGAGAACGGTAATAAGCTTCGGTACTGCTTGTATACTCGTATCTCTGAAAAGCGATCATATTGAGCTTAAGATGATAGAAGGTCAAGATTATTTGGCGCCTCGTGCCAGATGTAATGTTTGATGTTTTAAAAAATAAAAAGGCCAAAATTTTCACGCACTATTTGACAGATATAATAAATTATTTCATCGTTTATTTGTAAAAAGGCTGCTTAATTGGACTTATGTAAAGTATAGGGTAGAAATTTTCCATAATAAGGTCAATTTTTTGCGTTGTCTTGTTTTTTAAAAATCTGCGAAATTGAGCTGAGGATGATAAAACGGCCTAAAAAAATTTCCAGAGGTGAACAACACTCTAAAAACTATAGTTGTAAACAATTAGTGTACTGACTGATGATGCTAAATGCGAGTAAATTAAGACGGATAAAACAAACGCAAATGATGCATGCAGACATGCAGAACGTTTCGGAAAAGTTATGAGGTAACATATTCCAAAACAACCCTTTTTCGAACCAGCAACCAACCACAATTTTTGGCTGCCGGTATCACCTGGAAGACCGGCCTTTGTCCAGGTATGCATGTAGCGAGCATGAGAAATAAAAGTTAGTCATCATATGAATATCAATTGTCACTTTGCTGTATGTACATAACTTGGTGTAACTGGGTACGCGCCTAAAACCATAAGAAAAGCCAATAGGTAAGAAACAGCCTGTGTACTGCAGATGCATTCTAAATAGTTAATATTTAACGGATATCTTAAACTTATTCAAATTTGATTTTAACCCTCGGCACTTTTCAAGCTTCGCCCTCGGCGCCGAGGCCGAGGCTCCAAAAAACGCAGAGGCTTGCCGAGGCCGAGGCCGAGGCCGAGGCCTCGGTCCGATCACTGGTCGAAGGTGATGGAAATGCCATAATTTTCCATTAATAATGCCGACGTTACTAATTTATTCATAAGTCTGTTTCGATAAATTCCTAAAACTGAGGTGAAATGGGAAATTATCAACATTTCTGCTAGATTAAACATTCTTATTTCCCGTTTCGCATGAAAGAAGCAGTTACAGACCTAAGCAAAGTTTAAGGATGATTAAGGCTGCATATTTTGTGGTGAGAACGGTAATAAGTTTCGGTACTGCTTGTATACTCGTATCTTTGAAAAGCGATCATATTGAGCTTAAGAGGTTAGATGGTCAAGATTATTCGGCGCTTCGTGCCAGATCTAATGTTTAATAATGTTTTAAAAATGGAAGGCCAAAATTTTCACGCACTATTTGGCAGATATAATAAATTATTTCATTGTTTATTTGTAAAAAGGCTGCTTAATTGGACTTATGTAAAGTATGTATAGGGTAGAAATTTTCCATAATAAGGTCAATTTTTGCGTTGTCTGGTCCTTTAAAAATCTGTGAAATTGAGCTGAGGATGATAAAAAGGCCAAAAAAATTTCCAGAGGTGAACACTCTAAAAACTATAGTTGTAAACAATTAGTGTACTGACTGATGATGCTGAATGCGAGTAAATTAAGACGGACAAAACTAACGCAAATGATGCATGCAGACATGCAGAACGTTTCGAAAAAGTTATGAGGTAACCTATTCCAAAACAACCTTTATTCGAACCAGCAACCAACCACAATTTTTGGCCGCCGGTATCATCTGGAAGACTGGCCTTTGTCCAGGTATGCTCATCTTTATTCTCCTTGCACTCAACTGTTTAGTGACCCAAAGATGTTTTTCTATATGCACCTTCAAAACGTTCTCGCTAGAAAAAGATCCACGAGTTGACTTTTTAAATAAAATAATTGGAAATTCAGAAAGGTCTTTAATTGCAAGAAATGGAATAAGGCAAAGCTTTTTTGCAAGCATAAATCGATAAAATCGAAGCTCACGCTTATGCTTAAATCGACGATTTTTAATCTGAAATTTAATTTTTTTATTTTCAACTAAACTGTACAGGTATATATAAATAAAGCAGCACAATTGCGATTTAAATTCTAATATCAGTTGAGCGATATTTTTTCAATTTATAATGCTGGTTCGAATGAAGAAGCTCTTTTCCGACATTTAGTCTTAGCTTAATTTTATGATCCCTCGAAAAATGTTTTAAGTCCGAAAAATTTTGAAATTTTGCAAAAATTTTAATTTTAAAAAATTGTTTTTGTACGTTTATTATATTATCAAAAATGTAATAACTCTAAAATTCATATTAAAAATTTAATTTTAGACGCGTAAAATTTGAAAAAATATTGTTTTTAAAAGTTAACTTAAGTATTTGGTTCATTAGTGTTAAGTCTGGACTTCTGAAATCAAATTAAAATCAATTTTTAAATGTGGTTGGAATTATAAATTCTAGATCGCAATCGCGTTTTGAAGCTCTTGCATCTGATTGAAAATGTTTAGACGTGAATGTCCATACTAATTTTATTTTTCGTTATGTGTGGCGACCACCATAGGTGGGCGCCACTAAAGTTTTGGGATGGGCGAGGGGTGCAAGATTTTTTCAAAGGTAAAAAAATGGCCTTAAAAATGGTAGTATGGCGAAAAAACGCAATTTTTCAACGTTTCTCATTGAGCACTATCCATTGGCATCAATAACTTGTGAAAAAGACAAAAAAATTAAAAATTGAATTTGGGGGAGGTATTTTGGTTTCTCAGGGGGTGCATACCCCAAACCCTCTCCACGCCCAGGTATGGGCAGCATCAAAGTTCTCGGGGGTGCAAAATTTTTTCAAAGGTCAAAGAAACTGGGGGTGCAAGGTATGGCGAAAAAAACATTATTTTTTAACGTTTCTCATCAAGCACTATCCATTGGCATCACTCAATAGCGAGAACAAAAAAAATTCAAAAATTGAATTTTGGAGGGTATTTTGGTTTTGGGGAGTGCATACCCCCTTCCCTACCCCCCACGTCCAGTCATGGTGCGTGCTATGGCAAAAAAAACACGTTTCTCATCTAGCACTATCCATTGGCCACAGAAAAATTGTGGAAAAAAGAGAAAAAATTTTTAAAAATTAAATTCTGGGGTAGGGGGTATTTTGGTTTCTGGGGGATGCATACGATAGGGGTCATTGGACATGTCGTCGTGGCATGTGTAGGTAATATTTATTTAAGGCAAGATGCTATACTGATGGTCAAACGGACATAACAAAAAGTTAGTCAGATTTGCGCGCAGGTTAAAGTTTTCATATGAAAGGCAAGAACCGCACCAATATTATCTAGGAACCCAAACTAACTAAGGGGCATTTGTATTTGTAGTCAAGCCAATTAGCCGATGTTCTCATTCATTTAATGCAACCATGTCGACGATAATGTGTTTAATTGAACAATTTTTACTAATTGATAAGACTCCAAAAATCATAAAGCAAACCAGTAAACAATCAAAACAAATGTTAAAACAGTGAAAATGGTTTGTTAATTGAATTTGATTGTAAAAAAATCAACATAATTATTCTGTAAAGACTAAAGACATATTTGTTCTAAAGTTGTCTTTAAATTAAGGACATTTGTCAAAAAACCGAAAATCAAGCACCTACGTATATCAAAAAATTTTCAGCCTACACTTTCTTGAGTGCTGACTTTCTTTTATTTCAATTTAACTCGCCTGGTTCATGAGACAAATGAAATAAAAATTTGATTTTTCCATCTTTGTTTTTGATTATCTCGCATATTGTACACCCATCCTTTCTCTATTTCAGTCAATTAATTAAAATTGGCTACCTAAGTAAAATTTCCTAATTTCATTCCGGAACTCCATTTTGTAGACTATACCTTTAGGCCCTGCCGCCATACTTTGTTATGAGGAAGAAAAACAGATTTTTTCTCCACTCAGGATGAAACGATTTATACCTTATTATGGACCTGCCTGCACGGAGTGCATACATATACATAGTACGAGTAACACACTCCCGCATGGAGTGCGTACATATACTCCTACATATGTATGTATGTAGGTTTGTGATGTTGACCTCGTCCTTGATTACGTGGACAACAGTAGGATAGATTTCCATCATCCCAGCCAACTTCAACCTCATTGTTAGGCACGAACGACTTTAAGGACTGGGAATGATATATAGCATAATGTGCGCTCCCTACATGCTGCTTTTAGCGTCGTATACATACAATAAAGTGCCAAATTACATATAACTTCAAGTGCAAAAAAAGCTGTGCTCATTAATTATCTATACATTGCATGTCAGTATCGTAAACCATGTAGGTACCTAGTCTGTTTCACTAACTTTGTGCATAAATTCTAATAATCTTAATCGACACCAAGCCGAGGGTCACGATAATTATATATCAGATCAGATCAATGCTATAATCGCAATCTGCCAGCTTATTGCCGAAAATAGTTTTAAAATTTATGACCAAACTCGAGTAAAACTGACTATACCTACACAGTTGTTTTCATCTTCATTTAAAAAATTGTTACTATTTTAAAAGGCATTTAAAATTAAAATTTTAATACAAATTTCAAAGTTATTACATTTTTTAAAATATGATATACCGTGCAAAAACAATTTTTTATATTTAAAATTGTCATTAAATTTTAAAATTGAAGCTTTCAAATTTAAAACATTTTTTGAGGGATCATAAGATTGACCTAGGACTAAATGTCAGAAAAGAGCTCCTTCATTCGAACCAGAGTTATAAATTGAAAAAATATCGCTTAACTGATTTTAGAATTTAAATCGCAATTGTGATGCTTTATTTATACCTGTACAGTTTGGTTGAAAATAAAAAAATTAAATTTCAGATTAAAAATCTTCGATTTAAGCATAAGCGCGAGCTTTGATTTTATCGATTTATGCTTGCAAAAAAGCTTTGCCTTATTCCATTTCTTGCAATTAAAGACCTTTCTGGATTTCCAAATTATTTTATTTAAAAACAAGTCAACTCAAAGATCTTTTTCTAGCAAGAACGTTTTGAAAGTGCATATAGAAAAACGTCTTTGGGTTGCTAAACAGATGAATGCAAGGTCATGCTATCGCCAATAAAGATGAGCATAAATCATGTAGGTGCATGCATTAATTATAGTCACTATCAAAGTTCTATAAAAGGTTTGTCTTCTTCGAAGTTCTTTACTGAACCATGAATTAATACAAGACGCCTTACTTTTGCTTGAGCATTCCTGGTCCACTTGATTCATTCCATATTTATTGATTTTTTGTACGCAACAATTGGCCTGAAAAAAACACGATTACAGTACATTGTTAATAAGTTTATTAAGCTTGACTGCAATCCGCATGCGCTTTATTACAGTCCACATACACTTTATTGTGGTCCACTGCAGTCCGCTTAAGCTTTGCTGAGGTCCATATACGCTTAATTGCAGTCCGCTATAGTCCGCTTTAGCTTTGCTGAGGTCCGCGTACACTTTTTTGCAGTCCGCTTCAGTCTGCTTAATCTTTGTTGAGGTCCGCTTAGCATTTGCTAGCGTTACATTTGCTAAGCTTTGCTAAATCGTGGCCTTAGCAAACTTCTCATTTGATTAATCATGCAAATTTGCAGGTGAGTACTGTATGTTTAAAAATATTTTGGCCATGCTCCCCCAATGGAAACCCAGAATGCAGGCCTGGGTATTACCTAAGTTTGATGCAAAGTCATAAAAGGCCCATATCAAAACAGATAGGGAGTACTAGTACCCCTGAACTGAATCTGGAAACAATTTTTTTGTACTTTCTTCTGGTTTCCTAGCAAAGAATCGCTTAAATTTCCGATGCTTCACATGAAACATCATACTTTGTTAGTTTTCTTCATTTTTAGTTTTGATTAAATTCATGAGTGTATTGGGGTTGGTCAGAGATTTATTGAGCATTTCTCCCCCAAAATATTTTTTCTGGTTCTGTAATATCAGTGGCGGATCCAGGACTTCATGACAGGGGAGGTGGAACCCAAAATTTTTGTTGAAGTGTTAAATGTTGCACAAAAATTGGTATATTATGCGTAAATACTGGTTTTTGCTGTCCTGTGATAGGTAGAATTATTTGTGCTGCAAAAAAGAAAAAACCATCAGAATTTTTCAAGGCTTTTCGATAAAACTCACAAAAGTAATGCAGGAATTGGCTTAAATTTCCAAAAAGTACTCAAGAAATCATTGTTAGACATACAAAATGTGTGTTCTGTCCAAAAGCTACTCTTCTGATGTTAGTTAAAGTTATTAAGAGCGCCAAGAGAATCAATAAATGTCACTAATGAGTATCCAAGGGGTCAAAAATTTTCTGTCTCTTGGAATGGTGATGGGATGTGGTCAATTTTGGGTGGGGATCCCTCCATCTTCCTGTTACATGCATGATACCGATCCCATGAGGAGAATCCTAGACCCGCCATGTTTGAACTTATTGATTCATTTGCCAATTGGATAGTTCATTCATCTATAGTGCAAGGGGTTTTAGGATCAATCCCACTAGAGTCAGTTTGTTTCCTTTAATCGTGGTATAAACCCCTGAAGTTGTGGGCATAAAAAATACATTCCTCATCAGTGGCGAATCCAGGATTTTTTAAAGGGTGGCAGTATCCTAGCTTTTCCTAAAACAGTCGAAAATATGATGGAATTTTGTGATTTACATGCGATATCACACTTTTTGTCATTTTATATTGTACACTTTTACTTAAAATCACTCTTAATGCAATCTTTCTTCAAAAAATTTGAAATTCCAGACAATATTATACAAAAAAACATCACATTTCTTATACTTTGAGGAAAATGTAGCGCAAAGCACTGGAAAAATTGTGAAATTCATGGTTTACCACATGATGTCCTGTTTTGGCGCAAAACGTTGAAAATTTTTGATTAAAAATATAAGAAAGCAGTGCTAGAATAGTTGTTTCTGTTGCTGAAATCGTTTTGAAACCTGCTCTATGAGCAAAAAATGGCTTCCAGGTTGCCAAGGAAGTAAAAAGTGGCATCAATTAGTAAATACAACTAGGGTGCCCAGATGTACTGATTTTATCAGGATTGTACTGATTTTTAGAAGCTCGTCCTGATTCTAAAAATGTCCTGATTTTGTCCTGAAATTCGGGTTCCCGTCCTGATTTGTCCCGAAATTTTTTAAAATTTTAGGATAATCATGCTGAACGTTAAATAAAGTATGTTGCGCTCAGTTACTTACTATTCATAAGATTGCTACTTTTCATTAAAGCTGATCAAATCAAATGAAATTTAAACCGCACTATCATCTGCACTGGTCAGAAATTAAATATGAAAGATTCATTGTTTGATGAAACAAAATCGATTTTGATCGTCTGTTCACTGCTTTTTGCACAAGGAAATAACTCGTTCCACAGCCGCGTTTGATGTAGGAATCAGAAAAATTACGCTAACCAGAGTTTTCAAATCAACAAATCTTTGGTTTGAAACAAAGTAGACCTTTTTTATCAATCGGCAAATTATTGAATTCATCAGAAGAAGCTTCTAATAATGAGTGATAAAAAATGGTCCACTTTGTTTCAAACCAAGAAATTTGTTGAATTGAAAACTGTAATTAGCGTAATTTTTTTCGATTCCCACATCAAACGCGGCTGTGGAACGAGTATTTTCCTTGTGCAAAAAGCAGTGAACAGACGATCGAAATCGATTGAATGTTGAAACCGTGAAATGCTTGCTTCAAATTAAAATGATTCTTCATCGTATTGTGAAATGTATAAAAAGATTTTGGGTGACGAAAATGTGCTGAATCAGATCAGATATCGTCTAACAGTAAACACGAATACGTGGGAATTTGATGCTTTATTGTAATAAACATTATTCTGAAAAGTGCTACTTTTTTCAAACGTCCTGTCCTGATTTTGGACCAAAAGTATCTGGGCACCCTAAATACAACGTGCAGTGCTGGAAAAATCTGAGAAATCATGGTCACTGATGGTCAAAAATCATTGCAAATTACATATCCATTCTTTATCTCTCCGAATATATTTGACTAATGGGAACGGGCGCATCCCCCCTGACCTCCTTAAATCCACCCTGTTCCTAATCTCAAAAACAGAAAACATTTGATGGGTATTGAAGTGCATAGCATAAAAGCCAATTTGGTTCATCATGATATTTAAGAATGCTTCATCAAGATTTTGTAGTGCATTTGTCACAGGAACACAAGGGACTTAAATATAAGCTCAGTCATCTGTGCACACATGTATGCCCTAAGCCACATAATCAATTGTGGCTTCTCTTTCTGTACTGACTAAGACTGACGAGGAACTAAGGATCAGGCACATCAAATACAATCTTTAGAGAAATACATCCAAACCATCTTTGCTCTTAATTGATTAGTACAGAATGAACCCTTGTTAAAATGTCTAACCAAGTGGATAGGTGAAGGTTAGTAGTGAAGACTCACACAGAAAAAAGTAATTTTTTATTTTGCTGAGTATCAGGGTTGCCAAATTGGTGGTTGTCCCCCAGGGTGTTTTCTGAGGCTGTAGGAGACATGTTTTAGCAATTGAGGTTTTTTAGCGCCTACACTTAAACATTGGTTGGGCCTTTTCAGGCAGTTTAAGGTTAAAATTAGGGTTTTTGACATGAGCGCTTGGCAACCCTGCTGATGATGTTTTATTCGCAAATGCACTGAATACTGCATTTTGAACATGTCACCAATGAAATAAGGGCATTTGAAAACCCCGGGAAACTGCGGCCATGCACTTGTACAAATAAACTCTTGCTAATAGCAAACTGAGTGCTTACGCAAAGGATAGTTGTCAACTTAATGCAAAAACGACAAAAACTTTTAAAAGGTGGCGTTTGGCTCTTATCAGAACCTCATATGTCCCTTCTTGCACTGTCTGTTTGCCTTCTGTTGGTTTGAATAATCTCTATTTATTTTACTTTTGATCTACTATCAAAATAAGCTGCACATTTAATATTTTAAAAGCATGAACATATGTGCCAGAACGATTTTTTTAAGAGTGACGGTCGTGAATATTTGCACGCTTAGTACAGGGGCAGTCCCAATTGAATTTCTCAGAAATTAATGAAATCTTGCACAATGGTAGAACTTGGTACCCAAGTAAAAATTGTAAAGTACAAATGCATAAAAAGGTTCCTGGGCTATGTGGGTTGGGATTAATTGCGAAAATTAATGGTTTCTGAATTTCTTTGGTATTCGTTTTGTACAAAAATACTTTTACTTTGTAGAAAAATGAATTCTCTACACAGTGCTATTAACATTGGTGTCATAACATCCTTTTCACAGATTAAATCTAAAAAAAATCGAGAAAATTTTTGTAAAACTTTGATTTTATTTTTTGACCTGTTTGCAGGGGCGGATTTAGAAGGCGGGGGCGGCCGCCTCCCATCGGCCCAAAATAGTGCATAAAATTAAGGATTTTTGGGCTATTTTTAGCAATTTTTGGGTTAAAACGGCTAATTTTTCCGCCCAAGTCAAGGTTCCGCCCCCCCCCTTAGGGGTACCGCCCCTCTTAAGAAATCCTGGATCCGCCACTGCCTGCTTGCATCACACTATAAAAAAGAAATTTCGTTGGGCTTATAGAAAATCTTTTTGTGATTCTAACGCATGGTTTGGACTCTAGACCCACTTCAAGGTTATTGCGCGATTTCAATTTTTAATATATCAAGTGGGGTGATTTCGGACATTTTCGAAGTTTGTAATTAATTTGGAATGGTTGGGATAGAAATTGTCAAATATGTTCTAAAACTCTGGTCGCAACTTGGGCTCTACAAATCAGCAACGATACATCTCCGACGTGTCCCTGTTTTCTTAAGCAAAAACTCCCGGTTCAAAATAACCTGTCTTGGTTGAGTAATTTCGGACAGCAAATATGTTTCATTAACTAAAGTCTTCGTCCATCTGAAAGGGAAATATTTTTTTAATGCGCAATTTGGGACTTATTTCAATTTTGAAGAAATATGCCGATATAATTGTACTAAATATCAGGTAGAGTCAAGTCAGTATGAAGTCCAAGTAAACTACAAATCATAGTAGTATGACAAAGAGTACAATTGTTAGCACCACAGGAACATTCTGAAAAAGTAAATGGTAGAAGATTTACTCAAAAATGATTATAAAAAGCAAGCAACAAACACTTGAAAATGGTTCTTCCTGGCTAATGTGAAGGACTCTCCAGTATATCACAAAGTCCTGGTTTAAGAGAATCATAGGAAGACCACAATAAGCCAAATTGGCAGTGTTTTAGTAAATGGCTGTACTAAAAAGTCTAAATACGAGTTTGATCCAAAGATAGCTTTCAGGTTAAGCACATTGTTTATCTCCATTATGTGATCTGGTTCTCAACAGCCCTAAAATTTCCGTGATGCTGGTGATCTTTCTTGATACTTGTACCGTTTTGACTATTTACAACGGTTCCTGGATGTTTGATGCTTACGCCACTTGGTTTTCGTATATATGTAAAACATCTGAACGGAATGTCAAATCCATGTCAAATCGCTTTGTAAGCGCAAAAAGAGTGAATTATTTAATGTAGTTGCTTATGAAACTGCGCAAAATTACCCTCTGATTTGGCGAAAATTAAACGTTTCACATTTTGGGAGTCTAATTTTCAGCAAATTCTTACATTTTTTCACAGGCATACATAGATATCGTTTCCCTAGTTCCCTCTTTTTATGCCCTAAGGATGCATAATTCCGAGCAAATTCGCCCTCTTTGTTCCATCGGAGCACTTCTCTTTGCTAGTACCGTACGTACTTTTTATTTGCATGATTTGATTAAATCAGTCAGTAAACAAATGCGGTAACATGCCTTAATAATGACAGCAGTCTGAGAATGCGGAAAACGATATTGCACTGAACATCCGTATTACCTTTTTTAAACAAGTAAATCCTACCTTATTTAAATAGCCGATGTGTACAGATTAACCATTTGCAAATACTAGCCGTAATGAACACTTACACTGATCAAATGCTGAAAAAATCGATAATCGAAGCTCTTAAAAGTGATTAAGTCTTCTATTGATCCAAAATCAATTGTAAAATGTTGCTGTTGACATCACTGGCGAATCCAGGATTTTCTTAAGGGGGCGGTACCCCTAAGGGGGCGGAATCCTGACTAGGGCGGAAAGATTAGCCGTTTTTACCCGAAAATCGCTAAAAATCACTCAAAAATCCTTAATTATGCGCATTATTTTTGGCCAATGGGGGCGGCCTTCCCCTGCCACCCTCCCCTCCTAAATCCGCCCCTAGTTGACATAGGATAAAAATTCACTCTGACATGGCAGTATATAACTGGTGATCTGTGGCCATGAATGTCTCACATCAAAAATTTGTCCGGACTCACCATACCGTCCGAAATTACTTAACTTGATGCCCCATGTATGATGCAAAGCAAAGACATGAATTTAGACATGTTCTGGACTAAAGCTTTAACTTGGTATTGAGAAACTGGCCATTCACATAGGTCAATGGATTGATTTTTTATATCCAAGTTTCAAATCGAACGGAAAAATTTTCATTTCTTTTGAATTTTTTCTTCGCCGTAGCACAGTTCTCGTCAAGAAATGCTCAAAAAGGCCATTATTTTTGTGCTTTCCTTAATGGTTTTCGTGATATATGACTTCAAAGATTTTGGGCCCTAAAGAAATAAAATTCTGCATACGCCCCTGCATCTGACAGTATAATTTCAAGTACATATAGTTGTTTTTTAACAATAGGTGCACCAGGCCAGGGTCTGCTCGACAGGGCAAGGGGGAATCTCAGAAATCCTAATCAGTAATTTTAAGCTTTGTGATTTCTTTGGCTGTTTAAACGACCAAAATGGTCAAAACAGCCTATAAAACGTTTTTTATGGTAATACCTCTTTTTTAAAGCATTCTTAGTCCATTTTGACTGCATTATATCATTTTTAGCACTAAAAAATACAGAACTTGATCGATTTTGAGCGTTTTTACAGTAAAAAGTACATAAAATTATTTGGAAAAATTTTGATATTTTAACTGCTTTTGATCTCAAAAATGATGCAGAAAGCGTTCCATGAGCTCAAAATCGTCGGACAGTACCTGTATGGCAGACCCTTCAGCGGGGTAACACTCGGTTAGCTACGGATCTATAGGAAAAATGTATACTACGTATAATGTTCAATCCGTGAGATTAATGTTGTAGTGAATCATATTCTTAACGATTCTTGCGCAGAAGTGAGCAAGAGTACTAGTCAGTCAGTACCACACACGCTTGTGTTAGAGCAAAAGATCTGGGAGACTGGTGCATGTAAAATTTTGCTCACTAAGTAAGGTGGTGGACAGGCTGTCACATTACACAGACATGCACTGCACAGCATATGAATTCATGGGGAGGGGTTTTAAAGTACCATTTTTGCACTCAAAAATAGTGGACAGGCATCAGAAACATTGTTTTTTTAGCGTTCCTGATGATGCTTTATTTTTCAAAAGCATAAAAACAGTAGACGCACTGCAGCGTATCACAATATCCTATCCATCCAATATTTTTCTCTACTTTTGAAACGTCCTACAAAGATTCAATAGAGAAAACGGTTTTAACACATTTATATTTTGTTTGTTTTTTATAAGCTAGTTTTCAAGCATAGTTGCAGTTGTGCAAAGTCAAACTCTTAGGGAGGGGTTTAAATCAATTTTTTTGGATTGCCTGCTGGTTTGTAAAAAAGGATTGCATAGCGAATTGCTTTAAAATAATCGTATCCGAGCTTTTCTATCAAATATATAGCCGTTTTGAACTTGTAGACAGAACTGCATACAAGGCTGTATTTAAGGTGCGGCACACCTGGGAGTGGGAGGTTTGGGGGTATGCATCCCCCCTTGAGAAACCAAAATACCCCCCTCCCCAGAAATCAAAATACCCCCCTCCCAGAATTCAATTTTTGAAATTTTTTTCGTTTTTTCTCGCAATTTTTGAAGCCCCTGGATAATGCTTGATGAGAAACGTCGAAAAATTGTGTTTTTTACGCCATACCACCATTTTTAAGGCCATCTTTTGACCTTTGAAAAATCTTGCACCCCTCCCCCAGAATTTTCTTGCTGCCCACATATGGTGTGCGGTCGCGTCCTCCCCTCCCATGGCTGAAGAATAAATTGTAAGGTGAGGTAATGCATGGAGAGATTAAAAAATCGATTGTCTTTGACGTGAAATCTCAAGTTTTGGGCGCTCAGCACGAAATGTATGCTATTTTCAACCATTTTGGCCCACGCGCGACTAAAAAATGACCCCTTTGTATAGCTTCTTAGGTGAAACGATAATTTTCAAAAAAGTTCGTTTTAATCCTAATGAATATAGAAAGCATGTGAAAAAATACGCTTTTGTGAGCTATCTAAAGAATTTTCCGAGATACAGACCAATTTATGTTGGGCTCCCTCCCCTAGGCCGAATTCTAGATATCGGCCTGGCTACATATTTCGACTACAAAACAGCTATTTAGTCCTTTTTGAAGTCGGAAAAATGACTATAAACCTTTTTAAAACATAGAAAAAGAACTATATAGAATTTTTGTATTCTCATGAAATTTTTCCTAGTCCAAAAAGGCTTCACTGTTTTTATTTTTATGCAGGACAAAGATTTTTGAGGTTTGTACAATGATTTTTGATCGATCTCTAAACATGTGTGTTAACAAAGTATAGGCAGATTTTGGCCGATTTTTGTTTGTCCTAAACAATTGAAGTTTTTATGCAAAAAAAGAAAGCAGTGCTAGTTTTCTGAGCTTAATAAAAGGCTATATAGCTGTGAGTGGTTTTTATACTCAGGGAAAGTACTACCCCCTCTCGAACAGTGGCGGATCTAGGAGTTTTCTAGATGGGGGTGGGGGTGGGGTGGTGATACTGTAAATTCCCGAAAACAGTCGAAATTGCGTAAAAAATTAGCCCTTCACGTGCGCATTAGCGTTTTTTTTACCTTTTTCATCGCCCGTTTTTATTTAAAATCGCTTTGGCGCAACATTTCTTTACTGGATTTCGATAATTTTGCTCATAAAAATCATTAAATTCCTTTGATTTCAGCGAAAATGTAGCAAAAACTCGTGAAATTAAAGCTGAAAATCGTTCAGAAGCTTTAATTACTGCTTTCTCTATTTCATTAATAGCATTTTACATGGAACGCCAAAATTTTTTAAATGTGCCTGGAAATAGAATGAAGCTATGCTGAAAAAAGCTGTAATTGCTTCTGAAAACCTTTTCATGAGCAAATATATGACTCCCAGGCAGCCAAGAAAGTGAATAATTGTCATTAATAGGTATTATCCGGCGCAAGGCGTCGGATAAATTGAAGAAATTCTGATCAATGACGGCCAAAAATCATTGCAAATTATAGTCCATTCTTTATCTCACCATTTTTTTTGACCAATTGGTGGGGGCATCCGTCCCCTCAAAGCGGCCTATGCTCTAATCCTTCGCCATGCCTATGTATCTTACTAAATATATCATTTTAAAAATATGAAGTCGCCTGTCTGTATATACTTCCTCATTTTAGTTTCCATTATATTTACCTCGCGATTTTTATTTTTAGGCGCAGTTTTTTTTTTATTTTCTACGTTCTGTAAAACATGGGGACTTTTACGTGGTCTTATTTTTTCCGTAACGTGATAAACAAGAGGAATATGAAGGACGTTGCGTATGTCTGTATAGCAATTACTGGCTGTGAGTGATCTTTTTTAAACTATTACATTTCAGATCGCTTGATGAATTGCTTGTTGTCATCATAATGGTCACCACCATACATGATCCTGGAGGGGTTTGGGGGTTTCACCCCCGCAGAATCATTTTTCACCCCCGCAAAAAATTTTTCACCATCCCCCAGAATTGGCGATCTTTCAAAAGCTTCCTAAACTTACCTGAAAATTGGTAGAAAAAGTGCCTTTTTAAGGGTTTTTGGCTATCTATTTGCTCAAAATCGCCAAATTTTCGGTGCTTCGCGCCATATATTCCTGTTTTAAGCGATATATTGGTCAATTTATTCGACTTTTTTCGGAATCTCTTCATGATTTTATGCTCTAGAAGGATAGAGTATCGTCAGAAACGCCAAAAAACGATGTTTTTTTAACGCGTACCGGCCATTTTTGGGCCCGAAAAAGGAACTTTAGGTTTTCACCCCCCCCTCCCCCGACCCAGAATTCCCATGCTGTGCATTTATGGGGACCAAGAACACAATTTTTTGACGTTTCTCGTCAATCTCTGTCCGTCGATATCTATCAAAAAAAACTAAAAACTTTCAAAAACTATTCCAGTAGAGGGGTCTAATGTTTTGCGGGGCTTTTATACATATGTGCATGACCTTGAGGTGTCTTTTTCGGGGTTTTCTACTAGATAAGCATCTTGGTTGTTGGGGTCTACAGACTAGAGGACACATAGGCAGCAACCAATGTGGAGGGGGGGTCTGGGTAGTTTAAAACTTTTGAAAATCCCTAAAAAAATCGGAATAGCAGTGAAGGACGAGGGTTGTCCTCAAGCACGTAGCTGGCCGTCCTATTTTGGGTTCGACCAACACTAATTTTGGCGGGTCCGTGGTCCAAAAGAAGGTCAAAAATAGCATAAAATAACGTTTTAAAAGTCCTATTTTTCCAATTTTTTCTGAATTTTGGGGGAGTCCGGACCACCCCCCCCATTACTCCAGAGCTACGTGCCTGATTGTTGTAAAGTGAGCGGTATCATGCATACAGGGAGGTGAGTGGGAGATTTACCCTCCGCCGAAGGGTCAGAGTGTCAAAAAAGTGTCCATAAAAACCATCCATTATGCTTGAACTATCGATGTTTTTCCATCATTTGATGAATCATTTTTGATCCGGAAAAGATTAGAAATCTTTGAAGAATTTCTATGATACACGCTCAAAATTAGTACAAAAGTCGGCGCAAAGCACAGAAAAAATACTTGATAATTTATGTTAAGAACTAAATAATCTTGTTCTGTGCATAAACTAAGCTTTTCGCTCAGAATCAAGCCTTTGGAGCGCCAAGAAAGTCTGTAAATGTCATTTAGCCGGAAAAATTTGTAAAATTCGGGATAATGGCTATAAATTCGCGCGTTTTATTAATATAGTAATATATTATTAATATTTTATATATTGATTATATAAAATTATCGTTTAGTACTTTTATGTACTTTTTACTTAAAAAGCGCCCAGAATTAATTAATTTCTGTATTTTTTTATGTAGTTGAAAGTGATATAATATTGTCAAAATGGATTACAAATCCTTCAGAAATTTGATATTACTTTGAAAAAACGTTTCATAGGCTATTTTGACCATTTCGGTCGTGTAAACAGCAAAAAAATCGTGATTATTTAAGATTTCTGGGATTTCACCCCCTCCCCTGCCAACCTGATCTTTTTTCATTACCATTAGCTAAACCCCAATGCGAAACGCTAAAAAATTATTAAAATTTCGAATGAATTACTTTTATGAACTTTTGTATGACTTATTATTTGATGTTTTTTGTGCTTTTGGAGCAGAGCCAATAAAACCATTCGAAGCGAAAAGCTGAAAATTTTATAATTTATGCTAAAAATTGAAGAAAACTACAGAAATATGGCTAGGTATAAGAGGCTGCTAAGAATGTGAATAAATGTAGTAGTAAAGATGTTTTTCCGGCGCGAAATGCCGGGAAATTTTGAGCAAGTTCTTGGAAGGGGTAAACTGAGTTTCCTTGGAGGGGTAGGGGTAAATGATTAATTTTTCGGCTAATCATGGCGCTAAAATGATGTTTTTACGCTGGTTTTTCGCATATTTTCGCTGTACCGCACCCTCCCCCGCCTCATAATTCATGAGAATGTTTCAATTTGTTGTTTTAGTCTTCTTGAATATTTACGACTTCGTTTGCATGAAAACAAATGATAATAAGAATTACGGAATGACCCGGACTATCAAATATGCACAGGGCGGATTTAGGGGAGGGCGCCCCCCCCCCATTGGCCCAAAATGGTGCACAAAATTAAGCATTTTTCAGCGATTTTTAGCGATTTTCGGGCTAAAACGGCTAATTTTTCCGCCCAAGTCAGGGTTCCCCCCTCTTAGGGGTACCGCCCCCTCCCCCTTAGGAAAATCCTAGATCCGCCACTGGATATGCACAAAATGACGGACAAAAAGTGTCTGAAAGAATGAATGGACAGAGTATTACTAGGAAAATACTTCAGATCCCGGCAGACATGTACAGCTTGGGAATTCTAGGGGAGGCCCTATAAATTTTTAAAAAGTGTTTGTTTTGTTAAAAATGATGGGCACACGTCGAAAACTTTTTTAACTTTCAGGACAATGCTTATTCCTGCTAGGCGATCTAAAAATCTCGAAACAAATTTATAAAAAATATTAAATGAATCGAACGAACTGTTGTCAAAAAATATGTATGTATATGGCGCGACGCATCGAAAATTTGAGACTTCAGAGCCGAAAATGTTATAAAAAAATTTTGAAAGGCACTCTTTTTACAATTTTTACAAGAAATTGACGATTCTTTGGGGGGTTCGCAGTGGTTTTACGGTAGAGGGGTCGGCCAGAAACCATTATAAGTGGTCAAAACCCTCGAACCTCCTCTCAAGAATGCGTATGCTCCCATGTGTTATTAAAACTTAGAGTATTACTTTAGTGGGTATGGTCCAATATATACCGCTTTCTATGTGGTAAAATTAAGTTATTCTACCTGTGGAAGTTTTGTTTTGCGAGTTTCCAGGTTTCTGGTAGAAAATAAACATTAAGTTTCCAAAACAGCGCCAAGCTTTGACTAATCAGAAAATTTTGCTTTTAAGTCAAGTTCGTCATTCCGAACCTACATAAGAAGTAAATCAGAAATTTGGACTCGAAGCATATAGAATTTTTTGATGTTTTAGGCTCTTTTACAGTTTTTGACCTAAAGTTATTTGTATACGTACAGTGGCGGATCCAGGATTGTACTCCTAAGGGGGGGGAACCCTGACTTGGGCGGAAAAATTAACCGTTTTAACCCGAAAATCGCTAAAAATCGCTCAGAAATTCATAATTTTGCGTACTATTTTGGGCCATTAGGGGGGCGGCCGCCCTCCCCCGCCACCCCTAAATTCGCCCCTGTATACGTATATAGAAAGGCGTCCTAAAACTGTATCCATCTGATAAAATCATCGACTTATGCAAGTTATTTGTTTGTTTATTTGTCTGATTTGAACTTCGGGATTTCTTGTCCCCGTTGACTTTTATATTTATATGCATTCTTTTTTTAGAAGAATAATCAACTAATTTATTTCCGATTTTTCATCTTCATTATTTTTTGTGCACTACTAGTAATTTTGTATCATTTGCTAGCTGATCGTTTTCTTATGATTCTTTGCCCAGACATGCACAGGATGAAAACGTGTCGGGGCTGAAATTTCAAATTGCCTTTTTTGGGCTTAGAATTTGTGCGTACGAGTCAAAAACATCATTTTCAGGCGTTTCTGACGAGGCTCCGTGTTTATAGTGCATATGGACATTAAACAATTTCGAAAAAATGTCAGAAAAGTTCGAACAAATTGGACAAAATATAGTCAGAAAATGAGTAGATATTTGGAAAATGAAAATCTATCAATTTCTTGGAATTCTTTGTAAACTATTGAAAAAACCACAGATTCTGGAGGGTTGATGAGAGTTAATAAAAGAAGAAAATTCTTTCGAGGGAGGGTCGTTGACAGACATGCATGTCGAGGGTTGGGGGCATACGTGGGCAGCAAGAAATTTCTGGGGGGGGGGTGCAAGATTTTTTTGAAGGTCAAAAAATGGCCTTAAAAATGGTGGTATGGTGGAGAAAAACACCATTTTTCGACGTTTCTCATCAAGCACTATCCATTGGCATCAAAAAATTGCGAAAAAAGCGAAAAAAAATTTCCAAAAATTGAATTCTGCGGGGGGGGGGGGGCATTTTGATTTCTGGGGGGGGGGGTATTTTGGTTTCTGGGGGGTGCATACCCCCCAAAACCCCACGCCCAGGTGTGGTTGGGGGCTAGACTTCCCACCCTACCTTCCTTCCCACCTCCTTCCTCCTCCCAGAATGAAAAAATGTGAAATTTTCTTGTGAAAATGTAGCAAAATGAAGGCAAAAACGGATGAAAATTGTGAATTTTCTTCAAAGTGTCATAAATTGATCGGAAACTTTGTGATAACTTAGTAGTTTTAATGTTATTTTAGCATTTATACTACTTTTTGAGGTCATTTTGGCCCAAAAAGTTCGATTCTTGACCCACCCCAGACTGGCTTCCCCACTTCCTCCCCCTAAATCGGCCATGCTGTGCATCTGTGGTCGAAAATGTTTCTAAATCATGCCTTAGATGATGCGTATTTGTACCTTTAATTTACGTTTCGTTGTTCTCTAACAGTCTGCAATTTTCACTCATACTATACTTCAAGCGCATTGGGGTCATTACAAACTGTTTTTAAACAAAGTAGTACATTCTCATTCTCATCACCCGCTTGCTACAGGTAATTAATTATCTTGTGAAGCTTTGCATTTAATCGCTGATAAACTCACTTCTTATTTTTTTGTTGATTAATAATTTGAAGCCTGCGAACGTATTTTGATCTTGGGGGTGCCTATTCAGAACCGCCTACGTTCATGTGTAGTGAGCACACCTGGGCGTGTAAGTTTTTGCAAATGCATTTCAATTTCTGACGACAGCCAAATTTTTGCCCATGTTTATTGACTAGTGACTCCATTCCGAATTTGCATTGCGAGCATACGTGTATCAGCAGTGGTGGATCGCAGGATTTTCCTATCGATGGGCGGTACCCCTAATGGGGGGCGTCGAACCCTGATTTGGGTAGAAAAATTAGCCGCTTTTAACCAGACATTGGCTAAAGATCGCTCAAAAATCCTTACATTTTGCGCACTATTTCGGCGCCAATGGTGGGGGTGCAGCAGCCCTCCCACTGCCCCTGCGATCATATCCGCCCCTGGGTATCAGTCAAATTCTAAAGCCTGCTGGAGCAAACTCATGCAAGCGTATATAGGTGGTCGCTGAAGTATCAACCAAGAGTCTTGTTTGGTGATTTTGAACCGACCAAACATTTTCTACATAATTTTGTGGGGGGAAGAGTGTGCTGGATTAGTAATTCTATGTGCTCTTTGCTCGCCAAATCGATAAAGCTCTGTATTCTCCCGAATTAAAGCGATAGCTAGACAAAAGCTGCTCAAAATGCGATACTACTACGCAAAAGCGTTTTATGTAAGTTATTTCATGACCATTTTCATCACTCGACTATCAAAATAAAGCGTGAACACTAAATTTACTGGTCTGGGTCCCTGGAACACCCCCTGCCGATCCTGGTCATGTGCGTCTATGGGCAAAATCGGGAAAGAACTATGAAAAATTGTATTGGTGGGTGGCAGTCGGTCTTTCGGATTCTCAAGGTTTCAGAGAATTCCTAAACCCAAATGCAATTGCTCATTATTTTGAAGTGGGATGTTCGGCAATTTTTGTAGAATAAGGGGAATAAGTAACCTATAATTTTTGGCCAAACATAAAAGAAATTGTAACAATGTCCTTAAGATGTAAGTTTTTCGCCAGAAATCGAGGGGGCGGGGACAGTTTTTGGAGTTGAAGGACGATTGGGCCTGGCTAGGAGGGTCCCCTGTCATCGCTCTTACATATGTGGCCGTGCTTATGTGTAATTAAGAGGATAAAATTGTT
The DNA here is from genome assembly GCA_036768485.1 of Mermis nigrescens. NCBI lineage: Eukaryota > Metazoa > Nematoda > Enoplea > Mermithida > Mermithidae > Mermis > Mermis nigrescens. Next base: position 2,652,199 of record JAVLUZ010000273.1, on the reverse strand, counting down.
TCTTGGGATCTAGTATACAATTTAACCCCCAGCGTTTTTTAGCCGATCCATATAAGCTACAGTAACCAAACTTCACAAGGAGATAGCTATAAGCCTATAGTACTAATCTGGCAAAATTGATTAACTTACGGTGTAAACTTACTGCTTTACACTCACAGTTTACAACGTACTAAGGGCATCTAAAAATTGTAAACGATTCGGTGGGTTTCAAACAGAGCAGTTTTTTGTATCTCAATCAACATCCAACATGAAAAAAGTAAGTTTAAAAAAAAGTAAGGGATCTAGTATACAATTTACCCTTCCCCTAGCGTTTTTAGCCGATCCATAAAAGCTACAGTAACCAAACTTTACAAGGAGATAGCTATAAGCACACATGGGCGTGGGAGTTTAGGGGCTGCACCTCAGAAGTTGAAATACCCCCTCCCCCACAGAAAAAAATTTTTTTGCTTTTTTAGCAATTTTTGATGCCATTGGATAGTGCTCGATGAGAATAGTCGAAAAATGGTGTTCTGCTTCGCCATATGACCACTTTTAAGACCATTTTTTTGACCTTTAAAAATTTTTTCACCCCCTCCAGAAATTTTTTCATCCCCTCCCCCAGAATTTTGGTGCTGCCCACCTATGGCTATAAGCCTATTGTACTAATCTGGCAAAATTGATTAACTCACGGTGTAAACTTACTGCTTTAAAAAAATTTTCAAAAAACTTGCTCTACTTTAAAGTCACTTTGAACTTACTCTTTTTAAACTTTTTTCTATTGTAGGATGTTGATTGAGTTACAAAAACTGCATTGTTTGAAACTCCACCGCATCGTTTACAATTTTTAGATGCCGTTGGTACGTTGTAAACTGTGAGTGTAAAGCAGTAAGTTTACATCGTAAGGCAATCAATTTTGACAGATCAGTACAATAGGCTTATAGCTATCTCCTTGTAAAGTTCGGTTACTGTAGCTTATATGATTCGGCAAAAAAACGCTGGGGGTAAATTGTATACTAGATCCGTTTCTTGAATAATATGGTTCACTGTGTCTGCACATTCTTCAGAATTCATTGTTGTTGTTTTTTCTAGATAAGTTGTACAATCAATATTACGACCTTCGCCTCACCGATTATAAGGGCCAATCTGGCTTATTTGCAAATAGAAAATTGCCAGAAGGCGCGGATCCGTGGACATACTGAATTGAATGATAGATTGAATCGTTCTGCGCCTGAAATGAATAGCTCACATAGATTTGAAGATACTCTATTCCCTTTGAAGATTAGTTAATTATTGCCGTTTTCGTATTTCATTGTAGTTCTTGTCGTGAATGAAAAAGTTGTGACGTAGTAAAATCAACGTATGCTGATCACACATGGGTGTGGGGGCTGGGGGGCAGCCTTCCAGAAGTTGAAATACCCCCCCCCCAGAAATCAAAATACCCCCCCAGAAAATTTTTTTGCTTTTTTAGCAATTTTTTGATGCCATTGGATAGTGCTTGATGAGAAACATCGAAAAATTGTGTTTTTTCGCCATAAGACCATGCCTGGGCGTGGGGTTTGGGGGTATGCGCCCCCCAGAAACCAAAATACCCCCCCCCCGAATTCAATTTTTTAAAGTTTTTTTCTGCAATTTTTGATGCCAATGGATAGTGCTTGATGAGAAACGTCGAAAAATGGTGTTTTTATCGCCATACCACCATTTTTAAGGCCATTTTTCGACCTCCAAAAAAATCTTGCACCCCCCCCCCAGAATTTTCTTGCTGCCTACGTATGGCACTTTTAAGACTATTTTTTGACCTTTAAAAATTTTTTAACCCCCTCCAGAAATTTTATCATCCCCCCCCAGAATTTTTGTGCTGCCCACCTATGATGCTGATATGATGACCCTACAAGCATGGGCAACGGCTTAATTCTTGTACGGGGTTGGAAAGTGTGTTCAAAAATTTAAGAAAACCAAAACGATGATGGAAAATTAATAGCGCGCAGGCGCTGCTCTTTTTGGCTTTTCTCGTCCTTTGTTCATTTGCGTCGAAAATTGCAAAGGAATGAAATCACTTTGAAATCTTGCATACACTTTGATTCTATGTTAACCTATCTCAATCATCGAAACTCTGGATGGTCTAGAATCTTACATACGTATGTACCGGGGCCATCTATGTACGTTTTGCTCCTATGCATGGAAGTAACTACAAAAGCAATGTAAAATCGAGTCATTCTGGGGATGCAAGATTTTTCAAAGGTAAAAAAATTGCCTTAAAAATGGTGGTTTGGTGGAAAACACGATTTTTCAACGTTTCTCATGAAGCACTATCCATTTGCATCAAAAAATTGCAAAAAAAACAATCCGAAAGTTGAGTCCCGGGGAAGTGTCTTGGCTTCTGGGGAGATGCATACCCTCAAAACCCCGCGCCCAGGTATGGTCATAGAGTCAAGACCGCACATGGGCGTAAGGGGATCTGGGGGGAGGGTCTGGACCCCCCCCCAGAAACCAAAAGACCCCCCCCAGAAATCAAGTTTTGGAATTTTTTTCGTTTTTTTCGCAATTTTTAGATGCCAATGGATAGTGCTTGATGAGAAACGTCGAAAAATGGTGTTTTTATCGCCATATCACCATTTTTTGACCTTCAAAAATCTTGGACCCCTCCCCCCAGAATTTTCTTGCTGCCCACGTATGGTCAAGACCACACGTGGGGATGGTATGCACCCCCAGAAACCAAAATACCACCCCCCCCAGAAATCAGAATACCCCCCAGAATTCAATTTTTGAAAATTTTTTTTCGTTTTTTTCCGCAATTTTTTGATGCCAATGGATAGTGCTTGATGAGAAACGTCGAAAAATGGTGTTTTTATCGCCAAACCACCATTTTTGAGGCCATTTTTGACCTTCAAAGAATCTTGCAACCCCCAGAATTTTCTTGCTGCCCACGTATGGTCAAGACTCAAGACCACAAGTAACGTCGCTCAAGCGTATGTCCTACAAGCACTTGGCAGTCAAAGTGACAGGCAATATTCTTTTGACGCACGTGTTTACCAATATCAAATTTTGGCCGACGTGCAGGCAAGTCACAAGCGCCTGTTGCCTGTGCTTGAGCAACGTTATTTGTGGTCTTCTTGACTGTACATACTCGTATTTTTGTTTATTCAAAATTTAAAACAAAGTTAATTTATATGAGGCATTGCCTTTAACACCCAGAATGTATTCGCTGAAGTTTTAGATTTTGGTGATAATGTGCACGCGTGGTCGCATTCGAAAGATAGTGAATGGTCCCTCCGTTTACCATGTTTGTTGCAGTCGAGGGGTAGCATCAAAGGACGCCGTCCTAGTCTATGTTAAGCTGCACCTTTACATACTCCGGCAATTGCTGCTTTCATTCTATGCAACCTTTTATGCTCTTACAGAATATGTACGTTAATTTTTGAGAAATTCATTTTTGAACGAGTTATAACGAAAAAACAGTTACCTCATGGACATGCAAAAACAGAAAAAGTAGAGTTCTGTTACGTTAAACAGATGCATTTGAAAAGCTGAAAAGCAATAAAGCACAAAGTTTTTATTAGAACCCCATTTTTTTTGAGTTCTAACGATATCGCTGTAAATAGGCCAAAAATACTCATTTAGTACTGCTCTATAACTTTTCATAGAAATAAACATTAAAAACGATGTTCCCGTAGCCAAAACGAGTGTAAAGGGAACAGCTTCGTATTCTTGCACATACTTCGTCGCACCTGCATTTCTACGCATATTTTGGCACATATTGGATATTCGACCATGGCCACAGCTCGTCTCAATAGGGACGTTACCAATTGGCAGTAGGCGAAGGAACCGCCGGCCTTTGTTTTGTGTGAATAATGATCTGTTTATTCGTACACGTATAATATGTCTTAGTGCACTCTGTTAGGCACAACAGTAATAGGTCGGGTTTTCGTCCGGCCGTTTAGTACTTTATCTCACGTCTATATACTGTATGCATTACCACTTTTCGACAATACACGCACAGCAACTTACTCAGCTGTAGCAAGCATATGTATTAATAGTCTGCAGAGAAGTTGATTAGTTGAGCTGAACGCCTGAAACTTACTTAAAAACGATGGGAGGCCTTATCCCAACTACGATAGAAATTAGCAAGTCGCTTAGCTTAAATTAGAAGCGAATATAATTTGTTTCTGGGCGGTTTTAATACGTACTAAACGCAGCTTAAAGGGAATATTACGATAAGTGTTCCGAGTGTCCGAGAACAATTCGTAACATGGTAACCACGCCTATTTGCCTGTCGAACGGTAAGCTATATTTCTTGCTGTCGAATACGTACAGTAGCTCCTTAACTAACTCAAACGTTTAAAGACGGTCATTAATGAGCCTACAAGGCAATATTATTTAGCAATGTGAAAAAAACGTCATTTCCTAAAGTGGATTCTCGAAAAGGGTCCAAAATTAAAAATTTTGCTAAACTGTCTAGAAGAAGTCTGTGATTACACAAACTTACTGAGAAAACTTCGACTTCAACCCTTACAAGTTCAAATATGGCGATTGATCCAACTATATTAGAACGTGTAGTAGGTGATACGTTAGGCGGTGTAGTTGCAGAGCAACTATAGGATTTTCAAACTACGCTACAAAACTCAGTGCAAAATATTAATCCTGCAGACATTAATGACAATTCGTTTATCAAATGTACGTAACAATTTAGGATTTAGTGTCCTACATGCTCCTCAAATTTTCTCCGGAAATATAAGGGAATATTTCTCAGAGTGGTGCAAAAAATTCGAACGATACCTTAGCATACAGGGAATCAGAAACACGGACGAACATCTAAAATGCGCATCCCTAGAATCGTTTTTAAGCGGTCCTGCTTTGACTGTTTTTGACGACTTAAAATGTTCAAATAATTTTGCTCAGACATACGACGCATTTATAAATGCATTGCAACTTGCGTTTCCAGATAACGCAGATTCAGATATACAGCAGCAAGTTTTCATAGAACGCAAACAAAGACGTGCGGAAAAAGTTTCTGAATATCTCGCTGATTTGAAACGAATTTCGAAAGACGCATATCCTATGCTAGACACAAAGTCGCGAGACACGATCATAAAACCGATTTTCTTTGCGAGGCGTTCTACCTGAAATACGCAAAGCAATTAAATTTCAAGAATTTTCCATGTTAACAGACGCACTCAAAGCGGCAATATACGCAGAGTCTCAAATACTTTGAGAAGAAATGCTTCCGACCGAACTCTTACAATAAACCTGATGTCTTTCTAAATGTAAAGGCACAAAACTCGCTAGAAAATGCGATAGAAAAAATGACAAAACAACTTGAGCTGCTCACTTCTGTCACACTCAAATCAAAATTCTCAAGCTACGAGAACAAATCATACTAACACACCTGTTCTTCAGAAACAGCGTACACAAGCATATCGAAACAACGTGCAATATCAGAAATTTTGTAAGGTGTGTGAAATTAGTAATCATGATACGTCAGAGTGCAGAGCAAAATGTAGAGTTTGCTTTCGCACAGGTCACAAAACGCAAAACTGCGCATTTCAGACACAACTGACAAACACTTCCGAGAGCTAATGCTCCATATGCAAATCGGCAAACATACTCACGCTTTCCCAATCAGCCGATTCAAAATTCTCATTCAAATACGTTCAGATCACAGAATCAAACGATCACAAATAACACAAACCCCAGACAAACGACACGCACAGCAAACCGTGTTAAACTCATTGATCGTAATGCTGATGATCCTAATCTTATTGAAATTATTTGTGATGAAATTCTGAGCCCAATTGTAGATTCAGACGTACCGCCCATTATTACGTGTGGAGAGGATCAAATCGAAATTTTTATCGACGAAAGCGACGTAATTCTCCGAACTTGGAATCTTCAGAGAGCGTTGAAAACGCTCGCGCTATTCACAAAATTCCGATTTCAAAAATTTCGCCGATTCCAGTTAATACGACAAAGAGCGATTTTTCATCTCTCATTCGAGCCGAAATCTTTAGAAAAATCGCCTTTGCCTCGTCATATATCGTCGTTAAAGGGTGGCCTGTCGAAACAAATAGGCCGTTGCTTTAAAAAATCGCCGACCGTTTCATGTCATTTAAATCGTCCGGCTTTCATTCAGATCTATATGGAGGCGAACAATTTTTTGTCGATTCAAAGAGTCCCTGCTTTGATGGAGATCTACAATCTCGCCGACCTGTTTTATTGACACCTCCAATTCATGTTAAACGCATGCCTTCGCCAGTAAAGCAACAAAATACCAGCGACTCAAAAAACGCATGTCCTTCTTTTGTCGGAAATCTTTGATCCCAACGCCCCGTTTTACTGGAAGATCCGACTATGCGAATCCCAAATGGTGAGACACCAAAAAGTATATCATCGCATATCTTTAAAACTAGAAAGAAAAATTGTAAAGATTGTAAAAGCGGGAACAAAAATACGTTAAAAGAAGAACAGTTGAGTCAGAAAACTGTTGGGCTACAATCATTTTTTGTGAATACAAACGAAAATACAGTAAATAGCCAGAATTCACACAAAAAATCCGTCAAAATAAGATCATTTTCTGTGAATCGGGATGAAAACGCAGCAAAATGTGAGAATTCAAATCAACAAAATGTTCGATTGAAACCGATTTTGCATAAATGGAAACATTGGTTTATGCTTCCTTATTGTCTATTTTACGGCTTTTTTTATGTACGAACATATGTGCATTCCAAATATGTACTCGTACGTCACAAGGACACCCTATTGAAGTACCTGCTGCGGTTAGCTGTAAATTGCCACAAATTTCTCATGATCCTGTAACTCTGTTAGGTACTCTATACGTACAATCAATGAAGCCTAAAACTTTGGTAGCATATAAATGTACCATAAAATCGCGAACTGTTTGTACAAATACAGGTTTTTTCGGTTCCCGTGGAATCACTGCTGGCGAGACAAAAAACGAAAAAGTGTCAGTTTCACATTGTAAAATGCTTTACAAAACAAAGCAAGATTTAGAACGTAATTTGACCAAAATTCACCCAAATATTTGGGCAACGCAAAATGCAGTAAATGTAAATTATTCGTGGTGCTGTTTTGATAAGTGCAATACCATACTTAACGCTTTTCTCGAAATTGGAGAAGTCGCTACATATAACGGTCATGTACTTTTAAGCAATCTTGATTACGTTAGTGCATGTAATCCTAGTTTAGGACACTGCGTAGTAGGCGAAAGTATAATTATTTGGGATGATGTAAATTTACGCCACACGTGTCCATATCAATTAAAAGGAACGTACAATATGACACTCGCAGACTCACACTTAATTATAAAAGAACTTCAAGGCGCTTTCAGTTTGAAAAGGGAGCGTTTTTCAATTCAAACTGCCGTTACTTGATAGGCGCGCTAGAGACTGATCAAGGTGTGCTAGTCCGTACCAATAAAATTAACGATCTCACTATAAAAAGAAAATTTGCGAGGCTAGTATCGACTAAGAACGCACATAAAGAAAACGACCCGATCAACGCCAAATTGATTTTTCTCGAAAATAAATTTTTTCAATTCGAAATTCAGAATTTTCGAAATATTTGGCATGAATTATGCAGACAAGCACAACGTCACTTAAGCTTAGTTTCTCAGTTTCTCAGCTTGGACGCGACGCGACACTTGGCGCAGCGTGCATTTTTACAACGATACAGATGTCACTGCTGAATTTTGGGGAAACGCATTAATGGTGTGGCCCTGTCAACGAGTTACTTCTGTAAGTATATACACGAATTTTACCATAAACGGAACATGCTACTTATATCAGCCAATTGATGTTCATGGAACTTTGATGTTTGTCATACCTGGCACATCAGACATAACGCAAACGAGTCCGATCGTTTCAAGTGCAAAAGACACAAAATTCGTTTTTGGAAAGACAACAACACATGGAAAACACAAGCGGGTGAGGCACACGTACATACGGTACCAGTGCAACTCTTTTGGAACGGAAACTATAGCTTATACAATTTTAATATGCCGGAAATTTTTCGTGGCGACGCTGATAATGTGCTTTTATTTAATGTGCACTTCGTTACAACAATACGTTTTCCGGACTGAATATATTCATAACACACTTAATCGCTTAATTAATTACATGTCAAGCATGGCGCTTAGATCAAAAACTGTTTACGAACTCCTTTCAGGGGAGGAAAAGCAATTGGTAACACTATTGCTGGTACGGGACAAACAATTGAAAATCTTTTCACAGGTATTGACAAAAGTACGACAGACGGAATCAATAATTTACTGAAGGGTCCTTTACAAGTTACAATAAACATCGTAGTGATAATTGTCGTTATTGCAACACTTATATTCGCATTTGTTTATATTCGAGCACGTTTTGGGTTTCTTTTTTCCAAAGAAGTCAAAAACACAACCCTCACTTATAGCGCATGATCCTACGCTAGGCGAGGCATTATTGCAACTTGTGAATCTTTCCACAACGAGTCAAACTCGTAAACAAAAAAAGACTGAGGACGATGTATTTGTAACACATGCTTTGTGCTTACAAGCGATAAACGATGTCCCTACATTACAGTAACCCTTAATGACAGACATATGGTAGAAGCTATGATAGATTCCGGAGCTTCTTATACTTTAGTTGACTTAAAAGTCATACAAAACCTTAAGGGTGTGTCAATTTTACCAACGTCAGTTAAAAGCATATGCAGCAAATCGTTTGCCTATTGAATTATTAGGTTGCGTTTTTATTACTGTCAAAGTGGCAGACATTGAGGAAGTAATTGTAGCACAAGTGCAAGAAAATTGCGCAGCACCTATCCTTTTAGGCTCGAATTTTCTCAATCGTTTTAAAGTTTACACCATAAACAACGAGCACAATTACGTTATCTTAAAAAACGAGAAAATACCGTGCCTTGGCTTAAGCTACTGTTCTCCGAGAAACGCGTGGCGAAATTTACTTAGATCATGCTCTAATTTTGCCACCAAGAACAATCACAGAACTTGCTGTACCAGTTTCACAGCAATATTCGCATGTAGATACTGTACATTTTATGCCAAACAATGACGTTTTTGAGAAAAATGCAGCGTGTTTTGCAGCTTCGGTTGCCGATACCTAAGGACAACAAGATTTTTGTCGCAGTTTTGAATACGCAGAAATTCGAAATCTTGTTGCATGAGAACACACACATAGGTAGTGTCAAAGCGCTTACAAAAAGCAACTTATGTGTGTCTAATTCGAAAACTGATACAAATTATGAGGAGAAAATACATGAAACATTCGCATGGTTAGTCAAAATGATAAATTTTGAGAGCACAGATCTGTCCGAAACGCAACAAGTAACATTACTTGAAATGCTAGCTCATTTTCCAACTTTATTCGCAAAACACTCAGCTGACACCGGACGCACAATACTTTCAGAGCATACTATTAATACGGGTGACAGTATGCCCATAAAACGCGCTCAGTTTCGTATTTCACCTAAGGAACGAGAAATTATCACCACTGAAGTGCAAAAACTCGAAAAAGGAAGGGATAGTGCAGAAAAGTTTATCCCCGTGGTGCACTAATACCGTAATAATTCGAAAAAAAGACGGAACTCATCGTGTATGCGTCGATTTTTGTGCATTAAACAGCATTACTAAAAAGGATAGTTATCCCCTGCCCCGCATTGATAACATCCTTGATACGCTTAATGGCGCTAAATATTTTACAATTTTAGACCAAGCAAACGCATACTACGCGATACCAATTCACAAAAATGACACAGAAAAGACGACCTTTTATGCGCCACAAGGCCTTTACAAATTTCGTTATTTGCCCTTTGGGTTAACAAACGCACCTGCTAGCTTCCAGCGACTCATGGATATTTTACTTTCCGGGTTGCAATGGCAGACCTGTTTGGTCTACTTAGACGACATCCTGATTTTTGCAAAAAATCATGAAGAGATGTTAGTTCGTTTGAGAGAAATTTTAACGCGTTTAGTCAATAACAGTATAAAACTCAGAATCGAGAAATGCAAATTTTCTCAGCTAAGCGTCAGATACTTAGGACATGTCATTTCGTTGCAAGGTATTTCCAATGAAAATTGACAAACCTAGAAACGTACGCAAGCTCAAGTCCTTTTTGGGCTTACCTTCATATTATAGACGTTTTATTAAGGATTTTGCAAAAAAACATATCCGCTTACACAACTCTTGCGGAAATTGAACAAATTTCGCTGGGGTACCGAACAAGAAACGGCATTTTATGAATTAAAATCTGCGATTTGCAATGCTCCAGTTTTAAAACACCCTGATTTTAGCAAGCAGTTTATTCTTCAAACAGACGCTTCATACAATAGAATTGGCGCTGTATTGAGCCAATTGGATGATTCTGGGAAGGAACACCCCATTGCGTTTGCGAGTCAAAATCTCAAACCAAACGAACGCAACTATCCAATAACGGAACTCGAAACGCTTGCAGTATTCACATTTGTCGAATATTTTCGACACTACCTATTTCAACACTCAGTAGTTGTACACACCAATCATACTGCGATTAAATCGGTGCTGGGGAAGGAAAATTCTTCTGGCCGCATAGCGAAGTGGGGGCTTGCTCTGTCAGTTTTTAAGCTCGACATACAACCACAAAAGGGCAGTCAAAATAAAAACGCTGACGTTTTATCGTGTTTTCCAATTCAAACAGACAGACATACTGCGGATATAGAAAATTTACAGACACACCCTATAATCGCTCAGATTTTTGGTCTAGAGACTGAATTAAGCGATGCGCAAGAGTTAAGCAAAAATTTTGCAGAATACCAACGTTCTGACACATGCATTTGGAAAATTTTAGACGATCTAAATTCGTCATCTCCTAAATTTTCTATGCGATACAAAGTGCAAAGTGGTCTTATGTATAAAATTTCCGGGCCTTGTATAAAGCTTTTTGTGCCCTTGAGTTTGGTTATGCTTATCATACAATCGAACCATGACTCAAAATTTGCGGGTCATTTTGGTGTACGTAAGACGATAAAACTGATAGAATGGAAATATTTTTGGCCGACTTTACGCTTAGACATTACAAAATACTGTTGTACATGTCACGGCGTGCCAAATTTATAAACACAGTTTGCATAACGTAAGAGCACACTTAATTCCTGTGCCGATAACAGGCCCTTTCGATCGTGTGGGCTTAGATTGCATCGGTCCACTTCCACAGTCTATGAACGGTAATCGTTTTATTATCGTTTTCACTGACTATTTTACGAAGTACGTAGAGGCTATACCAACTAAAAACATAACTGCAAAAACGGTTGCAGATGTTTTCGTGAAACACATATTATGTAGACATGGGTCGCCAAGGATTGTCCATTGCGACCGTGGGACCAATTTCACGTCGACTTTATTTACGGAAATAACTGCTCTTTGTAATACTGTAAAAATACATACAACGCCATACCACCCGATGGCCAATGGCCAAGTGGAACGGACGAACGAGACACTCATTATTCGACTTTGTCTGCTCGTTAATGAGTATCAAAAACTAACTGGGACGATATGCTACCCTATGCAATTTTTTCAATAAATATCCACGAGCATGACAGCACAAAATTTTCCCCCTTCAGCCTAATGTTCGGTAGAGAACCGAACCTGCCATCAGATGTTTTTCTTTTTTTGCAAACCCAGCAGACTCAGAGCGCCAAATACGCACGCACAGGAACTTAAGAAGTTCTTTTCTTTTTCTAATCCTACCGTAACCGAAAATATAAGGCGCACACAGCTACAGTATACTGCAAATTACAACCGGCATCTCAATCAACCCAATTACCAAATAGGAGACAAAATCCTTAAGAAACAATTTTTGGCTAAAACCGGACAAACACCCAAACTATTGCACAAATATACCAGACCATACATAATAATCGACATAGCATACCCAAATATTCTAATTGAGCACATCGCAACAAAACAAAGAGAGCATATTCACATTAATAATACCCAATCCCTGTTGTTCCTTAGATGCGTCAGGTGCGTCCTCGACTCAGCAATTGGGGCAGTTTGTCGCCCGACACCGGGGCACCCCATGCCTACATTACCTACGCCACCGCCAGAGCCTAAAGCGAACGCGGACGTTCGCTACTAGAAGGGCGGAAATGTAAAGGGAACAGTTTCGTATTCTTGCACATATTCGTCGCACCTGCCTTTCTATGCATATTTTGGCACATATTGGATATTCGACCGTGGCCACAGCTTGTCTCAATAGGGACGTTAGCAATTGGCAGTAGGCGAAGGAACCGCCGGCCTTTGTTTTGTGTGAATAATGATCTTTTATTCGTACACGTATAATATGTCTTAGTGCACTTGTTAGGCACAACAGTAATAGGTCGGGTTTTTGTCCGGCCATTTAGTACTTTATCTCACGTCTATATACTGTATGCATTACCACTTTTCGACAATACACGCACAGCAATTTACTCAGCTGTAGCAAGCATATGTATTATTAGTCTGCAGAGAAGTTGATTAGTTGAGCTGAACGCCTGAAACTTACTTAAAAACGACGGGAGGCCTTATCCCAAATACGATAGAAATTAGCAAGTCGCTTAGCTTAAATTAGAAGTGAAGATAATTTGTTTCTGGGCGGTTTTAATACGAACTAAACGCAGCTTAAAGGGAATATTACGATTACCGTTCCGAGTGCCCGAGAACAATTCGTAACACGAGGTTAAACAGTGTTATAAGCACACAGAAAACATGACAATGTAGAGAGTGTGTGCAAGATTTTTAAGAAGGTCAAAAAACCGTGGTATGTATAGCGCAAAAAACACAGTTTTTAAAGATTTCTCATGAGACACTATCCGTTTGCATTTAAAAAATCGCAAAAAAATTAGGAATAGAATCCTGGGAAATAGGAGGGAATGATATTTTGGTTTTTTCAGGTATTCAGCCTTCTGGGGAGTGTACCCCAACCCTCAAATTTCTCATGTAATCAATCTAGCAAAATAGTTGCATCCTAAAGATATCTACCCAAAATGCATAAGTTTTGGCCAAAAACAATGAATTGTTATTTCTGCAATCTCAAAAAACCTCGAGTTTGTGGTTTGAAATCTTCGAGAGATATTTACTTTTTACAAATTCCTCCTAGTTCTATCCCCTTAGTCGAATACTTTTCTATTTTGATATAACAACTAACGTATCATCTGAGGCATCATTTAATGCTATGTCAAATCCAATGAGTACATAATAGACGTGCACTATTTGCTGTAGTCTATTTCATAATTCATAAGGTGATTATGAAGCAGTAAAAATTCAGCCAGTCGGCGTAAGGCCTTTCAACTGGTTTGGCTATCGTCTCACGTTATTTATGTAGCTCTCTAACCATGTGCTTTTCAAAATCTAAGTCAATTGGGCGCATAACTCGAACGTGGGCGTGGGGGGTTTGGGTTGATATGCACCTCCCTCCCGATAAATCAAAATACCCGCTAGAAATCAAAATACCTCCCCCAGAATTCAAATTTTGAAATTTTTTTCGCAATATTTTGATGCAAATGGATAGTGCTCGATGAGAAAAGTTGAAATATGGTGTTTTTTAGCCATCACCACCATTTTAAGGCCTTTTTTTGCCTTTTGAAAAATCTTGCAGCCCCCAGAATTTTGGTACTGCTCACGTATGGTTGGGCTCCTGCGCTGTGAGAGCACAACTGGCTGTCTCGAACAGGAAAAAAGGAAAAATACTTACATATGTATACATGTGCGAAGTCTCACTCCATACATACAGGCACGTAACTGGCCCTCAAGAGCGGATTTAGGGGTGGGCGGGGCCCCCCACTGGCCCAAAATAGTGCGCAAAATTACAGGTTTTTGAGCGATTTTTAGTGATTTTCGGGTTAAAACGGCTAATTTTTCCGCCCAAGTCAGGGTTCCGCCCCCCACCCCCTTATGGGTCCCGCCCCCCAACCTTAGGGAAATCCTGGATCCGCCACTGCTGGCTATCCTATTTTAGGGGTCTACGCCAAAAATAGCACAAAATGACTTGTAAAAACTCCTATTTTTTCGATTTTTTCCTAGATTTTGGGGGTCCGGGCCACACCTGGGCGTGGGGGTTTGGGGGGGGGGTATGCAACCCCCCGAGAAACCGAAATACCTCCCAGAAACCAAAACACCCATAGAATTCAATCTTTAAAAGTTTTTTGTTTTTTTCCGCAATTTTTTAATGCAAATAGATAGTGCTCGATAAGAAACGTCGAAAAATGGTGTTTTTTTGCCTTACCACCACTTTTAAGGCCATTTGTTGACCTTTGAAAAATATTGCATCCCCCTCCCAGAATTTTCTTCCTGCCCACGCATGGTCCCGGACCCCCCCAGTCCGCTCCACAGCTGCGTGCCTGCATGCATATCTCGCACTGCTAGACCACTTCGTGAAGCGGTGGCGAAGCTTAAGCGTATTTTTAACCCAAAGTTTATGCCTGACACTTACTCTGCATTGGGTGTAAAAAGGCGCATATCATAGTGCGATATGCGTAATCCCTAACGCGTAGGTATGTAAACACTTTTATTTTTATATTAGTTGAAATAATATAAAGACGTGTTTTTTCGCCCAGGACCGGAGAGTAAACTTTAAACTGCTGAGACTAACTCGCAATTTACTTTATATAGACGCAATTCAATTCCACGTGTTGTTCAGTGTACATAATACTTCTATGGCTTTGACTGTCAGTTATTTCTTTCTCATTTTATCTGCTATTATAATCATATATGGGTAGACACAAAATTCTGGTAGGCCCGATGGAGCCCAATCGGTAAAAGTAGCATCTAAAGTCTATAGTCTGTTTCATATAACCCCATGCATAAATTTAAAGAATTTTCATCGACAGAAAACCGACGGTTACGATAATTATATATCAGACCTATGCTATAATCGCAATCTGTCAGCCTATTGTTCGGAGAGAATTTCAAAATTTATGGCCGAAGTTGTATGAAACAGACTATAATTCTCTGCGAGCTACTGGATTGTCAGATTTTGAGGTTCAAGACTCTCTCACGCCCAGGTATGAATGATCATAATAATCATTTTAGACAAAAGTTTACATGATATGAGCAGTGAAAATTAGCTTTTAGTCAGCAAAGGAACATGACATATGTATATGCACATATATACATCATGGGAATCGGGGTGACGGGAACATTTTTAAGAAATGCATTGTTTTAGCATAAAATACGTCATTTCGGCTAAAAAAACATTGCTATTTGACATCTTAGATTGATCCCATGCTTCCTAAAATTGATAATATGAAAAATAAAAACCTTTAGAAAAACTTCGATGCGAAGTATTATCTACGTATATCTTCGTGAAATTAACAAGTCCAGGGGTCAAACAGCCATTCTGTAGGGCCAAACTCCGCCTGCTCCCCCCGAGAAGATGCATGGAGCACGGAGCATGGAGAAAACCTTTTTCGGGCTTAATGGCCAAAAAAACCATTTTTCCTCTAGCCCAGATCTGACAATATGCGGATATATTTTATAGACTTTTGAATCCAATTTTACGGACAGTTCTGGATTTGATTATTTATATCCTGTGTGGCTTAATGCAACATTTAATGCTATTGAGCAGAGACTACTTAGGCGCCTACGGTCTGTAATTTTTTTCCATATGCCGGTTTAAGCTGCAGCATTTGCACATTTTAGTGGATATCTGTGATTTTAAAGCTTGAAACTCATCTGAAAACCGGCCTAAATATTTTTCACTTTGCCTGCACTCTGTCGATAGAAAGCATCTGTAAAGCTGTTAAGCTAACAAAACACGTACAACTGTGGGGCGATGAGAAAGAACATGATTCGAATATCATAGGTAGTGTGATAGCGCGTACCTATAATATACTTGGGCTGGGTACTGTTGATATAATAGGACCCCGCCGACCCCGCTCGTGCACCAAAACTAAGACATTTTGGGAGGTGCAGTTTAAAAAAAATAGATAATTAACCTTTTAGAGTCCGCTCTATGATGCAGATGTGCTACAGCAATACAATCTTAATATATTTTGAATCTGTAAAATGTAAGACTGTATGCAAAAAACCAGAACAAAAGCTCTCCACTCTATCATGTTGTTCATGTGTTCCCATTTAGGAACGTTGGCTTCTTGAAGAACATTTTTGCCAAATTTCATGTTCTGTTATGTTTTGCAAAACATATAAGATTAAAGCGATCTGCTACAAACATTGATAACACAAGTAATCTAAAGTGTCAAATTGTCAAATAGAGCGCCTACAAGGGTGTGGTTTTGAGTTTTTGAAACCTTATGGGACCATAAACCTCAGAAAACCAGAGACTTTCAGTAGACACCGTAACTTTATATTTGTTTTTTGTTAGACTTGCTTGCTTTCTAGATAAGAATGAATAATGTCTAGCTAAGATGAGTAAAAAATTATTATTGAGCTATAATCTGTATTTTCGTTATTCTGTATTTTTCGAAATTTATTGGTTTCCCCATTTCTACGCTGTTGAACTAATGCCCACGATCTCAGAGCTATTTACACTGCACCGACGTATTTCGGTATACTAAAAATTGGAAACTATGAATCATGATTCGGGAAATGACAGGAAGTCAGGGTGTAATATAGTCAATTTGGCAATTTCATTCAATTTGCAATAAATAAAATTTTACAGTGAATAAAAGTTAGTCATAATATCATACATTCACTCATTTGGACATTTACCTATCCGCAGTTGTTATCGATAGTCCAGTAAACTTACACTTAAAGTTTAGTTATGTTGCTAGCATGCTTATGAGCTACTAAAAAATGTTAGAAATCAGTAGTTACATAAAGTTTGATAAAAATACAGGGCTAGTTCTACAGATGAAAAACACATGATATTGTGCATGAATTCAAGAAAATTTATCTCTAAGCCTCTAAAGATTCATGGCTCTGTAAGTTACAGTAAAAAAAGCAAAGTAAGGTAGAGCAGGTAATTTCTGCAAAAGCACCTAAAATTATTTGCAGAAACACTTGAATTTCTGCCTAAAAACCGCTAGAAATCAAGAGCTACATTGTTATGTAATCGTAATGCATAGAATCAAGTAAAGAATCCCATAAACATGCATTTAATATTTTGAATTTGTGCATTGGAGTCATACCAGAATGCTTGTGGAGCTAAAAAAAATTGAAGGAATGCATGAGAGGTCACTAAAGAGCATAGCCGAGGTCACATATGCAGTCCTATAGATTTTGTTCTCTTTCCAGGAATTAAATATTTTTGCACTCCTCCAACGTTCCCAAACGGGAACATCAATATAAACTTAACCATAAGTTTTGATGAACAACTGAATAAGAATGAATAACATACAAAAATGATCAGAAAACCTCAACATGACTGCATGACATTTGGCTCAAAAATTTTTTTATGTCGATTGACAATATGCAAATTTCTAAATATGACAAATTTTCGCTATTTTTGTCTAAATTAAGACAGTATAGCATAACACATACTCATAATTGAGTTTTAATATTGCTCTCACAGTATAGGCAAACATCTTGTCTCTCATTCAAAACAAGTCTTATTCAAATTAGATGAGTAGTTGTTTTGCAACAAAATTTTGAAAATATGTTCCCAATTGGGAACGTTGGCCACTAAAAGGTTAAAAATCCGATTGTAGACTTTTCATTTTTGTTTACACTTGCTACTGAATTAGCAACGAGTGTATAGTGTTCCGGTGTGATATTATAATATATAGCAATTTTTGGTGGTTTTTCCCCGAGCTTGTATATAAATTAGTTGAAAGTTTTAAAGATTTTGATTAATTAGAATTGTATAAGATAAGACTCAGATACTTTTCTTCTGTTTTTTTTTAAATTTCGCAATAGCTGTCGAGGGGGAGTGTGAAGAATGTAAAAAACTCGTGTTTTTCTTTTAAAATTTAAAATGTGGCAGATAGTGTAAAAGCCCTGTTTTGTCTCTCTAATTTCTGTGCTTATAAGTCGGTCCAATTGAATAAAATAAAAATATAGTACGTTCTAGGGGCTACAAAACGCAGCAAATTGCGTTGATAAAATGCAATATTAAATCAGTTCTAGGGGTGTAAAGTTTTAAATCAGGGGTGTGACTTCGAGTTAAAAACACGTTTTCTTCCATTTTCGACTGATCATTGTCTGGAACAGGACGTGGAACTTTAAATTTTTCACACACAAACATGCTACAACTAACATTCTACAAACTGGACATAACTGAATTTCTTTACACTTAACAGGTAGGTAGCGTTAGATTTTTAAAGTTTACACTCTGCTGGTTGGCGAAAAATATGTTTTTTACCGTTTTTTTAATTTGCAAACCCCACCGATTATAATAAATGAAGACGTGCAAAGTATACTAAAATTTAAGTAAAGCTAAAAGATTACATATCACACTTAAACGTCTTTCTTTAAATTCCATACAGAGTTAGGTGTGAAGGTGTAAAGTTATACTCTGATGCAAAAAACACGTTTTTTTGCTGACTTTTTACCAGCCAAGTTTTCCGTGGACTTGAATCGGCTCGAGCAAACTGTTCTAAAAATAAAGCACGTGTCAGTGGTTTCAGAAACTCAATTGATCAGAATTGTCTACACTCGATACTGAATTATTTTTGGAGGTGTAAATCATCAGTTCTGTGGTGAAAAATTCCTATTGAAATTATTCTGCCTGCCAAGTTCCCCGCGTATGAACTGGTATGTCCGCACCGCACTTATGTAAAAATAAACAACATCTTAAGGGTTACACATTACATTTAGAGGCACTTCTTTACACATAATATTGACTCAATTCTGGACGTGTAAAGTTCTAATTCTGATGTTAAAAACACGTTTCTGCATCGATTTTGTTCATGATCAACCGTTACGAGCGGGGAATGATCTGAACTCTAAGAACGCTTTGCGCTTAAGAGTCAGCAGCCGGTTTCACAAAGCAGTCTAACTCGAGTTAGCCGGCTAACTTTTAATTTGACTGGGAAGTTGGACTTTCAACTTTTTTAAGACCGTTCCACAAAGCAGTCTAACTTTGTGGCAGTCTCAAAAAAAGTTAGCAGACTAACTTTTTTGAGCCAGGCGAAAATCTAGTTTGAACGAGGTGTTTCAAAAAGCAGTCTAACTTAGCCTGCTAACTTTTAGTTATAGGCAGCATCAAAAAGTTAGACTGGTCGGGAGGAGTCTAACTCGTGGTTTATATTTTATTAAACATATTGTTTCAAAGCATATTGGGTCCTTAGGTAAGATAGACTTTGCATGATTATTTTTCACTGAACAATTTTGTACTAAAAATCATTTTACATTAAAGTTTAAAAGTTTTAAAAATTTTATGAAATGTTTGTCGATTGTACGTAAATCTATTGCAGGATTGATCTAAAATGAAGCAATATCGTGATAGTAAACAAAGTGATAGCCATTCATGATCTTGTGGGGTTTTTTTTGGGGGGGGGGGGTTTACCCCCCTCTCCGCAGAATCATTTTTCGGCCCCCGCAAAAAATTTTCCACCCCCCCAGAATTGGCGATTTTTCAAAAGTTCCCTAAATTTACCTGAAAATTGGTAGAAAAAGTGCCTTTTTAAGGGTTTTCGGCTATCTATTTGCTCAAAATCGCCAAATTTTCCGCCATATATTCATGTTTTAAGCGATATATTGGTCAATTTATTCGACTTTTTTCGAATTTTTTCATGATTTTATGCTGTAGAAGGATGAGAGTATCGTCAGAAACGCCAAAAACGATGTTTTTAAGGCGTACCGGCCATTTTTGGGCACAAAAAAGGCACTTTAGGTTTTCACCCCCCAGAATTCCCATGCTGTGCATGTATGGTGATAGCATATAAAATTTTACTGTCCGAAATTATATTACGGCAGTCTTCTCGCTACACAATTTGGCAGTCAGAGTCATTTTCCCATTCATTTATTTCTTAAAGGAGTATTCTTGGAAAATATTTCTCATAAAGTAAAAGTTTTGGGTGCAAGGTGGAAGTGAAAATTTATGAACAGAATATTTTTTTAAATAGTATTAGTGCGAACTGTTTTTTCTCTACAAGACGCTAATATAGTCCAGCCGTCAGCAAAGTTAGCCCAGGATCAAGCGGAGTTAGCCAGGGAAAGGCATAAATATAGCCTAGGCTCAATAAACGCCTGGGCTCAATAAGGTTAGCCCAGTCTCAAGTTAGACCAGGACTTAGACTGCTTTGTGAAACCGAAAAAACTTGTGGTCCAACTTTAGCCGGCCAACTCAAAAAGTTAGCAGTCTAATTCTAGTTAGCCGGCTGAAAAGTTAGACCGCGTTGTGAAATCGGCTGCAGATACTTTACTGCACGAAGCAGATTGCACTCAACAGAGGTGTGAAGTAGTTTGCACTAAAGCTTTACTTTACTCCCAGAGTGTTGTCGAGGGTGTCACTTCTTTGTGAAGTACTATTCAGAAACTAAGGATTATGCACCAGATTTTAAACATTCTTCACACTCAGAAGTAGTGTAAAGTCTAAACTGAATTTAATTTTTAGCTACAGTGCATTGCGGTGATGAAATTTTTTAAAACAATTCCCGAAAGATAAGGATTCCTCTGTACTATCAGAAATACGCACTTGACTGCCGTACTCTTTACACCCTCTAGTCGTGTGAACTTTACGCTTTAGCTTAACCTCATGTGTGTGAGATTGTGCCTTGTAAGAGCTAAGGTTTAATACAAACTGTCTTCCTGGAAAATCAGTACCTATTCCAAATCTAACTTCGTTGTTTTGTAGCTGTAAAATTTTAACTGAAAAATTATTTTGATTACAAAACGTTGTAGGAGGTAACATTTTTGAAAGACTGTTCTTGTGTTTTTCAAGTATTTTATTCGTCAACTTATCTCTGACTTTATTGATCAATTAATCCTCAAATTATTCTAATTAAAAGTAGGGTACTGGGAAAGAAAATGCTGTAATGGAACAAAAAGGACAAATATACTTGAAACTAGCAAGGAGTTGAATATACTTGGAATCATGCGTGGACAGCAAGAAAGTTTTAAGAGGGGGTGGCAACCTTTTTCATCGAGCACTATTCATCGGCATCAAAAACTTGCGAAATACATAACAACAAAAATTTTAAAAAATTGAATTCTACAGGGGGTATTTTGGTTTAAGTAAGAAGGTGTATTCGGCCTTCAGGGGTTAGAGGTGCATACCCCATCCCTAACTCTCCCTATGCTTAAAATAATATGATTCTAAGGACATAAAATTATGGGACTAGACAAAACGTAACCTACATATGTGCCAATAAAAGTCACAAAATTTGTTAAGGCTCAAGACTTTTCTAAGCAATGCAAAAATTTGAGTAAGTATTTAAAGGAATAATCTACCTATGTCTAGAGTTGCAAAATCAGCTACAAATTATACTTTTCCTAATCAACGCAAAAAATCGAAGTGTATTCTGCGGCCTGCGAAATGAAACAGCTCTTCTCTCATTAAATGAAAGAAATAGAAAGAATAGCTTACAGCTTACATTCATACGGAAAGTATTTATTGTAGCTACCATGCGGAACCTACATAATTTTAAATTTTCAGGCTGACAAATTTTCTACTGAAAGGAATAAATTTTATTTGTGAGACGGTCTACATATTTAGTACACTGTCGCTTACTGTGAATGTGTGCACTAAACGGTTGACACCATGTCAGCTTACTATGATACTAATAATGACATAAACATTTCCCGAAACTATTTTACTCAAGCTTTACATATGTCAAATATAGATATGCAGCAAGTCAAGCAAGAACACAGAATGCATTGCAGGGCCGTTCTAGTGTGGTCAGCCGGTCTGAGGGGACAGAAAATAAGATTTTTCAGTCGAAAATGACCAGAAGAGCTGGTATAACCGATAAAATAGTCTTAAAGTACGTTAGTTTCTTGCCAATTTGAAGCACTAGGTGAAACAGTGAATAAACATATAAGATTACATGTTTTTCAGAGGTCGCAGAATATACATACTAAGATTTTAGCGTTGCGTAGAAAAAGTCTGATGTCTAGCTGATCTTGCTATTTTAGGCATAAATAGATCTTTCCATTATTATACTTCAATTTTGGCGTTGCTTAGAAAAAGTCTTGAGCTTTAGCAAATTTTTTGTAAGTTTTATAGTTGAGTAAGTTACCTTTTTTAGTCGCCTTTTTTATGTCCTTAGTATCATACCATTCCAAGTACCTATGTACAACCTTTTTGTTCAATCGGACATTTTTCTTTGCCAGTACCCACCTTTCTAAAAGAATTTCAATTGAATTAGTATTTCAGCATACCAAGGACATTGGCAATAACGACATAATACTTTTTCGTTTGATACTCGTAATGTGTGTCATATATTTTATATGTTTTTGCTGAATGTTTTATATTGTTTTTGTATGTGTTTTTGTCTTTGATAACAATAATAAATTTCTAGCTCTGACCGGAAAAAGCTTATTTTGAAGCTGTAACGAGTATTTTTCTCACAAATTGCATGACTTTAGTCAAACTAATCATTAATGTCTTAAAACAAATTGAGCTTCAACCAAACTTCAGAAAGCTGAAAACTCTGTAAATTAAAAAAATTACTAAGCCTACAAACCCACCCTTACCTCTACCCACCATTAGTAGGCTTGACAGTGTGAGCAACCATTGCTCTGGCGGCTAAATATTTGCCCGGCACTAAATGCGTTTTAATAGCTTGCTGGAAAATCAAGAGGTACATTGTAATTCATAAGAGGTATTAAATCACTAAGACAAATAAAATCATCAAGTAAAGTGACCTTATATGTATTTAATCTGACGTATCCGAGTACAAGGGAGTTTATGATATTCGTCTACTCCTTAAGACCATTTTTACTCAGTACTAATAGCCGGATAAGATGGCAGATAAGGCGAAAACGCGACCAAAATGTGCAGTTTAATCCGCACTCTAGATCTGATGCTAAATTTAAAAAATAGCTTTATCAGAGAATTTTTACCAGCAATTCTGTATTATAAAATTGCATGATGCATTTACACTTAGTCACTAAGTCACTTACAAGCGGCTAAAAACCAACAGAACCATGTTTTATAACCTTAAGCTAAAACTTTGAACGCTTATTACAAATTTGTTATTGACTGAAAAATGAAGAAAAATGGGTGCATTGCGGGTTAATATATATATCTTCTTACAAACCTGCCTTCCAGATGTATCTCATTTTAGCTTGGGAGCAAGATGTTATGGTGCCGAAGTTACAGGGCGCACTAATGTGCTACCTAAGGTAAATCTCTAACGCAGCTGGCTGTTGAAGTGCTGATTTTTTCATTTATTTGCGATGATTTAACAAGTGCACACGCAAATTTTCCAACAATTTGTTTAGCAAATATTTTATTACTGTACAACAGACATTGGCCCCGTTTCTAAAGAGTAATCCTTGTTTGAAGTGAGGATTAAACCGAGCTTTGTTCATACTTTCTTCAACGTTTTGAAGGTAAGCCATGCTTAACCCAGAGTAAGCCAGACTTAGGCTTGGCTTAAGACAGGCTTCAGCTGTTATGGTTTATCAGAACTTTTCTGCAAAAAAGGATAAGTCATGCATAAAATGCCGTATATTTATAGTCGGTATTTTTATTTGTGTACATATCGATATACATTTACTGCAAACTTGCAGTATGTAATAGGGAGATGAGGGAGATCCCCACTCGAGGTTGGTCGATATCCTTCCTACCAGAAAATTTTCCAATTTTCAAAAGAAAAAAACGCTTTTATAGCCGTTTTTAGCTGTTTATTGACGGCCTTCGGCCAAAAGTAAGAGGTGCTTCACACCACCCCTCCGAAAAATGCCCAAAGAATCCCAATATAAATTCCAAGCGGTACATAAAATGCATGTAAGGCACTATTTTTCCCGCTAAGTTCTTTATTTAAGTCTTGCTTGAAAAATGAATATATGGCAGAACTCACCTACATATTCAACAGCAAGAAAAGTTTTTTTATGCACAGGATGTCACGAAATGAGAGGCCCCTTCAGAACTCGACTTCTAAATTCGTGAGAGAAATATACAAATACCATGCTATACAGTATTCAATTCTGCATAGGTCGTTTATTTTTCATAAAGCAATGCCGCTTAATTTGTTATTCGTCAGGAACAAAAGCTGTCTCAATTATTCAATTCTCACAACTACGTCGAATTAAAAAGTAGTTTTAGTGCTTTCAACTTCACTAATGTGCTGAAAGTGTTTAGGCATTGAACATAACAGACATTCCAACAATTACACATGTATCATATTCTAATTCATCTAATACAATATGCAAACTTTTTGATACTATTTCCTGGTCTAGTAAAGACCCTGATTCCCGACTTCACGTGACGCGCTTTTCCACTTGATCCTTAATGAATTCACCGAAATAGGACTTATGCAGAGTTAATTATCAGAAACCTTTTTCGTAAAGTGTATCTTACTTTTCAGTATCCACAGCAGAATTGAATGCTCTATGAGACAACAATAACAGATCTTTCCTACCATACCTTGGAATTGACTCTCAGATGGGCTCTCATTTTGTTAAAAAGGCTCAAAAAGGCACGCTAAAATTTAAAAAAAAAATTGACAATTCTACAGGGTCGCATTTTGTAGGAAGGTCAGTTGCCATTCTTGAAGGAAGTCAATCCCCCTCTCAAGAACACATATGGTTATATGTACATATGTACACCTGACAAAAAGTGATAAGCCAGACTTAGGTCGCAATCAGCGAGGCTAAAACCTAGTTTTTAGAGACCGGACCCTAGAATATGTAAGTATTATTGTATATTCACTTTAATCTCTTGTGTTTCCTTCATTCTTTGAATCACTACCACCACCAATTGCAATACCACCAAGTAACAGTTTTCCGAGTCGCACTGCTATTTTACCTAGTCCACCAAGAGCCTCTGCAAGATATTTAATTATCAAAATAATAACAGCAATGACAATGTAATAAAAATACAAAAACGCATGTGCAAAGAGTATATAAAGAGAATTTTGTTTTTGGACATCAGATTTTTAATTGCAATTGTACATAATTTTACTCTTATATAGACAAGATAGTAGTATAGAGGGGGGTCGCAAGCGCATTTAAGGGGTCCACATTAGTACCTAGGCCTTCCTACGTGGGTCAGTCTTGGGGGTCCGCCTTTGGCTACCCCCGCAAAAGAAAGAAATACAGGCTAGAGTGGATGGAACTGCAAACACGGCGTAGTACAGTCCGACACATAGCAACATTTGCGATTTGAATTGTTTCTAAGAAATTAAAGTGATTTATAAGGCGGATGTTGTTGGCATAGTGCCAAAAAAAGATGGCTGCACATATGCGATTTAACTGGTGAGTCTGATCCAAACTCAAAAAGGTACAGGTTGATTTTTATCTGTTTTAATGTTTACTTCAATCGTATTAAATGATTTTTTAAGCACAGGAATATAGTGCGGGCTAATATATGAGTGATTCATGATGTCCATGTACTTTCCTTTGATATTTGTGACTTGTAGAAGTGGTGCAAAAACATTTCAAACAATTTGTGGTTCAACTACCTAAATTGCAATATATGTAAAAATTATGCATTACACCCAACATATTGAGGCATGGTGCGCAGCTATGGCTAACTCTTGCGCAACAGTAAAACTTATATTATTGAGCTGACTTTCCAGAAATCCCATCAAATATAGTAAATGCTTAGTTAATTTTGAGCTCTGGATATATTTAGTATTAATTAATAGGTGACAAAATTTCTTATTTTCATCATACATTATGTCAATGTTTTGCATGTATTCAAATTTTTCATTTTGACTAACCAATTTTATTCCCTCACTGATTGTTTCATCAGGATCATGTATATTTTGGTGTCCTGCTTGAGGAATGAGCATTTTTACTTCGTACATTATTTTTAAAATTGCAAAACTGTATCATATTCTGATCCTTGGCAACATTGTGCCAGTATTTGCATAAATTATTTCTGCCAAACCAACCTCCACACATACGATTTGTCTCGGTAGGTTTGTTATAAAACTAGTAGCAGAATTTGATTCTTGGGAATAGCTCGAAGCGTGATTTAAAATTGTTCGGTATCCATGTTTACAAGCTAAGCTTATTAGAGTATTTATAGATTTTTTCATTTTGTATTGATGTGATAATGTTTTCAAATAGGATATCTTGTTCACAGCAAACTAAGAAATAGATGCATAAATGGCCACATGAAATGCTAAATATTCCCTGAAATTTTGCATTATTGTAAGTGAATGCTTTTGCATTGAGCTGTATATAAT
The DNA here is from genome assembly GCA_036768485.1 of Mermis nigrescens. Taxonomy (NCBI): domain Eukaryota; kingdom Metazoa; phylum Nematoda; class Enoplea; order Mermithida; family Mermithidae; genus Mermis; species Mermis nigrescens. The sequence goes on along the minus strand of JAVLUZ010000273.1, from coordinate 2,625,996 downwards.
ATTTATGCTCATATGGTTTTCTTGCATAGCTGTCAAAGCAATCACAATGGCCTTTTTGATTAAAATATGGGTCAACCCAGTGAGAGCCAGGTTTTCTGCTATTGTCTAGTTTCACTACAAGGGCAGCTGGATAAGTTTTTATATGCGGTACAATATCTAATGGAAAAACGCCTAAAATTGTATTGTTTTCAATAGCAGCATTGAGAATTTTGACTATCTCAATAGTATTCATGTTTATGTGTTATAGTCATGAAAAGTGTTACGATTTTTATCGATCATTATCAAATTATCAATTCAGCATATATAGTGATTTCAACACCTGAATCAGGCAATTTGTCACTGAATTTTATATGAATGCAAGTTGTACCTTTGTGGACTAATTCCCAATGTCCGCCATCATCTTCATCGGGAGTCAGGTCAAAAACAAAAAAGCAGTGACTTGTCTAAAATTCATCTCTGCTAATAAAATTACCTTCGTGTCCTAAATCTAATGCTTCATACATTTGATCAAAAGCTTGTAAGTACCTATTGTGCTCAAATGAAATGCTAAGTGGAAATGCAGGAAATGTTACATCACCACACAGTACTTTTACATCATATATGTTGAATGGTTTAAAATAAAAAGGTAACTTTGCTAAATTGCCTCAATAGGCACTGCCTTCAACCCAAGCAAATACAATATGACTATGTAACTGACCAGTGAAGATTGTGCAGCTAGGCGTTTCTCTCACAGGATTTTATACATGCAAGCTGGTCGTAGCCACACGTCTTATGGGATATTTTACTGTATGAGCAAGCATGGTTTGCTCGACTGCCAGATTTACACTGTCCGAAATTTCAACTTTTCGGATAAAAATTTAATTTGTAGAAATTGTTGTACTAAATTTATATCTTCAAAGCACTACAAAACAAAGGCATTGCTGTTTCTATGTAATTCTAAGCAAAAATCGGTAAAATTAATCAGATACCTGTCTTGTAAAAACATATCAATGTGCAGTGGAGCTTAAACTTCAACAATATTTTCAATTTTGAACATTTTTGAACGCTTTTTGAATGAATCACCATCTTTTGTGCTGATTTTACTGCTGGATTTGGTCGTTTGGGCGCAACCGGTTTGGCGCGGCCGTTTTGGCACAGCCGTTTTGGCGCAAGGACATTTTGGCACAGGAACACTTTGGCGCCGCTGTTTTGGCACGGCTGTTTTGGCGCAACAGTATGCTTCTTATAAAGGGGCAATTTGGTGCGGCCGTTTTGGAGCGAGAGGACCAGATGCGTATATTACATACACACCGCATGCATACACAGTACAAAATCATTTTGTTATAGGTAAGTGTACATAGATAGGTACAAGTATTTATTTAACTTTGATAGTAGAAATGTAAGTAGGTAACGTTCTGTGCTATACATGCCCTGATATCTGACCTTGCATGTGCATGTACATAGGTATGTTCATATGCACAGCGTTTGTGTTAGATAACATATACAATATCTGTACTTCTAAGTATGTGAGGGTTATTCGCTGGAGATACTGTAAGTTGAAAGACCGGGTAACAAAAAAATTTGAAAATGAATACATAATGAGAAATGTCATGATTGCATGAGAATGGATGCTACACCTTTCCTAATGTGACGGAAATAGAACAATAATGAAAATCATTCATAACCATTCGATGCTGGCGATTTCCGAGTGTATTGGTCTGTTCTAAAGAGTTTTCTATGGCTGACACAGTTCAAAATAGCCTGGTATCTAAAAGGGAACATATAACATTTGCAGACAGTGGGTTAATTTACACTTTTGACCGTTTTTATTCCAATGGAGTGACAAAGTTTTGGCGATAGCTACGTGTTCATGCAGCCTTTGACCTCCTAGGATAGCCGCTAGTGCTGACTCCCACTTGTCGATTCGTAAAAACTGTAAGAAGAGTGCATTTTCAGAGCGTTTTCAGCTTGTTTTTAGCTTAAAAGCATCAAATTTTGGCGCTTTGCGCTGTACACACATTTTTTGACTACATCTTGTTCAATTTACTCGATTATTTTCAAATTTCTTTGAAAATTATCTCATCTTTTTATGTTTTAGAAATTACGAGCATTGTCCGAAACGTCAAACAACAGTGATTTTTGACGTTATCCATAATTTTTTAGCTCAAAAAGGTCACTTTTTGAAAACTTTTTAAAGCCTGACTTCTCAAATTCCTAAGCTGTACATTTATGCATGGCACCAAACATTATTTAAACGACTGAATATTAGAAGCACGCAAAATAAGCAGCTTATTTTTGGTATTCAGAGAGGTTTCTGCGGAATTTTTTCATAGTGATATGCAAGACTATAATCTCTTCCATTCCAAACGGCCCATTTTTGCTTTACAACTTATTACTGTAACGGACTTTTTCATGCTATAGGTTGTTGCGGCCGTTTGTTAGATGTGCCACATGTTAAGCAAAGCATGCAAAACATCAGCAAGAAGAGTTTAAAGCAACCAGCCGCTACGAGAGCATAATTGATAAAGCCATTTGTGCAGTGAAAAAATGATACAGTAGTAAGACATTAGCGAAAATGGGCCATTTGGAATAGAACAGACTATAGCTGTATGAGTGTATGTAGAAAATAAATGAGTGATGGGAGAGGGAAATGGAATTATATCAGAGAATTTGCAGCAAGTTTTACGCTTCTCAATGCATCACCATACAAACAAAACGTTGAAAAGAGCTTTTCTTTTCTAAACTTCAGTTTCTGAGTCATGAAGTATGCAAAACACTATGAGCTCGAAGCTTTTCGCATCCGAAGAATCAGAAGAACATTTTGCAGCCTCCCTAATCCCATTTTAGCCACATCAAAATGAAAATAAATCGAAATTTTAATTTTTATCCAATTTTCCGTTTTCAACGCTAGCTAGCATCTAAGTACTTTTCATCGGATCAAATTTTATATTTATTTTTATCTTTAAAACAATTTGAGTATAAAGACCCCAGAAATTTCACCATTCCCATGATGCAGAAATTAGCAGATCTATAGAAAACGCATTACATAGCTGCCCATGTTTGTTTTAATCAGACATTTTAAATTTGTCATCAAATTACACAAAAACAGTTGCGCCAAAACAGCTACACCAAAACATCCTTGCGCCAAAATGGATGCGCCAAAATGGCCACACCAAGACTGCTGCGCCAAAGTAGCCCTGCGCCAAAATGTCCTAGCGCCAAAACTGCTGTAGCCAAAACGGCTGCGCCTAAATGGCCATGCCAAAACGGTCATTCCCAAACGTCCTAGACCATGTTATTGCCCCTTCATGAAACTACAGGGCTGACTGTAATTGTGTATGCTTTGCATCATATCCATAATTTAGCTCCATTTCAAAATATGATCTGTATACATATTTATGTAATTGAGGTAGTGCGATTGAGGTAGTTACACATTATAAACTATTTTTGGATTGATTGCTGTTTATCACATTGAGTGATACAGTACATACAAATGTTTACTGTGGCGATAGCAGAATGCTTAGTGACTCAAGTTATCATTGACGCTACGAACCCCCAACATACAAGTGGGACCCCATAACCATTCAAGTATCCGTCTGTGGGATGAGTTAGCTCGGCTTATGCCTGCAGACTCGAATTTTATCCCATACTTTTTATCTTAAAAACTTAGGAGGTACATACTTTCCTGGTACTCGGTCAAGAGCGCATTAAGATCAGTTTATCATTATTTGTGTTGCTATGTACATAATATATGTCATATGACATTGTCTAAAATATATGTTGTCTTTTGTTGACTTTGCCCATATTTGGTGCTGTTACTGTAAGCTATCATAAGGTCTTTTGATTGATCATGTATTGTTAGCTTAGTTGTCGTTCTTCTCATTATGATGTTAGATAACTTGTATTTTGTTTGGCTCGGAGTCGGGCAGTCGCCTGTTTGTTTGTTGAATAAATATAGCATTATTTACCCAGTGGTAAAGTGCACCGAGGGTAGATCGAATTGGGGCCCCAGCAATTATTATTATTAGCGCCTGTATAGAAAGGTGAATATTTTGATATTGTATTTTTCTCTTAAAATTCATCTATCTATTTCATATAAAAAATTGATAAAAATTATCATTTCATTTTTAGCTTGGATGACTGGTCCAGTTTAGAGCTCGTTGTTGTTGTTGAATCATTGTATATGAGTACTGAGAGGAATCAAATCTCGTCAGGATTGATATACTCCTGCAGAGAATAGGCTAATTTATAAAGTTGAGAATTTCTGGGGTTTTGATTTACATAGGTCGAATGACCTTACGAGCATTCCGGGGTTAGGTAAGTAATCAGCGTTAGGTTTCTAGGGTGTAGCTGCCAAGATCTCCGACAAAAAGCGTCAGCACAATTAGGACTGAGGAGATTGAGGCCTTAGGATTTGAGGGTCAATTGGTTAGGCCGAGCTTCATGCATCTAGCAACTGGACCAGCGCTAAGAGTAGCATAAGTACTTAAGTAAGCCCCAAAGGTATTTAGTAGCCGGCCCTATTTTGATTGTGTAGACACAAGGCGGCCTCAGTATTTATATTTATCAGAGCTGTCAAAAAGTAACTGTCCGCCTAAAAAGCACTTTACTTGACTTGAAGAAAGCCTTACCAATAAGATTGATGGGAGCATAGTCGAGTAAAGCTGCGCCTACAGCAACTATTGGTTTCTCGATTCTTTATAGCATATACTTGTGGTTTTTACACACTTGTAGGTAATGCGGGTTGGTCGGAATTCTAAACTCATATGGTCCCTCGTTAGTAATGGGATGCGTGAAACTGGATTTCATGCCAGAAGCCTCGCTTTATCACCACCTGGGTAGAAGGAACTGTAAAAAGGTCATGTTCTTTTTGTGCTTGGAATTGATTTTATGTCTATAAGAGCCATTTTCATTATAAAAAACATTATTTTCACTAGTATTTATAGACTTTGAGCTGTAACCAAGACCTTCCACTTGTTGTTGAAGGGCTTTAGAGACCTTGTCAAAAGAGTTGAGCAGCTTCCCGCATTGAGTATTCTTCAGTTGATTGAAAGAGAGGCTTTCCATGTACCACATTGGATGCTATATTTGCACCTTCCACTAAAGCATGTTTTTCAATTTGCTTACCGATAGATTGCAAAACAGGAACAGCCATTCTGAAAAGTGGACGGAAAACAACCAAGACCAATGCTTTGCTGATATGGAATTCCCCTTAACCCCTCCAACCCATAGCCCGCCTGCCCAGTGTAATACTGCAGCCAAAGATTGTAATCATCTGGGTGAAATTGAACATGCATTTCTTTAATTTTATTCAGATGAAATAAGGAATATTTATAGACTTTCTTCCCAATCAAAGTCTACATTAGTTTGCGCTGCTGTGAAAATTTGCCTTCCTGTTCATTAGCAATGCTTTCAATTGGAACATTTGTTAGATTGAGTGTTTTAATAATTCTATTGTACTAGGATGTTTGCTTATGTTTTTTGCTCATGAGCCAACTCGCCATTTGAGTCAATTTTAATACTTAGATTGCTGCAAATATAATGTAGAAGCATATAAGCCTTTTGATAGTTCGATTTTGAAACATCAGCAAGGATTTCCTGGTCATTGTCATCTTTGCTTTCTATGATGTTTGCCTATATGGTTGCTTTTTCTTTTCCTGCAATTGCATAGATCTGCTAATTAGTTGATTATATTTTATGAGCTTTACATCTGGTGGTACATTCTTTTCATTCAAAATTTTTTGCATCTCTCTGTCTAAGGAGCCGAGCAGGGTCTCAACAGGCTTTGTATGTTCAGATAATTCACTAGGTATTAAAATTATCTTTTCACTGTGCTTCATTTCTTACCAACCATTGCATCAGCTAATAGACTGCCAACAATTGAAAGTATGTGAGGGAGTAATAAAGGAAGAAAACCACCATTCTGCAAAATAAAGTCTTTTCAAATATGAGCTTGCTAAGCGAGAGTAGTAATCAAGAGAAACTTAAAGTTCAAACCTGCCATTACATTATGGAGAGAATTATGAAAGATTTTAAACTTAAAAAAAAGAAAAAGATGGGATGTTGGTGAATTAAAACAAATTTAAAGGATATGATGAAACATTATTGTTGGGAATGGAACGATCACGTGCTATGTATAATGACTCCTTGATTAAAAGATTCAAAGAGTTGGATGCTCAACTGATAAGCTTGAAGCAATCAGATGTAATTGAATATTGCTATTTACAATATGTTTGTGAATAGCAGATAAGCTATCACCCTGAATTGGCTTTCCTGTAGGAATTGAGATTCCAGTATGCTCTGCAATTCTATTCCCAAAATGTCAGCGAGTTTTGCCAACGGAGCTAGCCATACAGCTAGGACACGTACACTTGTATACTAAATTTGAGAGTAGCTTAACAGATACAGCATCCTTGTTCTTGAAAAAACAGCTAATACACCTGACCGGTTTGTAAACAAAGCTTACTTTAATCTGAGGGTAAAATGCAGGAATAAGCTTCAGAATTCTGCTGCATACATTGTAGCCATGCACACCAGTGTAAGGCAAAACAAGAGAATAGCACAGTTTAGCACATCCGTCTTTTATATCATCATTCTTATTATAAACCTTTGTCATAAAGTCTGATATGACCTTATCAAGCAAGCCATGAGGATACTCATTTTGTAGTAGAGTCTGTTTCAGCTTGTCAATATCAGATGCAAGTTATAAATCATGTAAATATGACTCACAAGTGTCTTTATTAGACCAACTTTTAGGCATAAGGAATGAAACTAGACAATTTGGCATAAAGGTCAGAAAATGTGGGCTTCTGATATGATGATGTCACAATATCATTGGACTTTCTTTCAACAAGCACATCAAAAGAATTCAATTTCTTGTCACATTCGGTTTTAAATGTGAACTTCATATTAGGATGTTGCTGATTCATGTAATCACAGAACTTTCTAGGCTGACTTTCTGTCAGAAAACACTACAAATATGTCATCAACATAATGTACATAAAACTTGGTCTGATCTTTATACCACATTCTCTTAGCCACTTTGTCTCATGGTGGCTCATGAAAATGTCGGCAAGAACTTGGCCAAGTGGATTACACATAGCAAGACCATCTATCTGTTGATAGATTTTACCATTACACGTAAAATAACACTCTTTAACTGCAAGTTCTAGAAGTAGTTTGAATTGATGACGATTCATGTTATTTACTAAAATGACATTCTCATCATCAAATAGTTTCCTAATACATATGTCAATAGTCTCATTGAGTGGAATATTAGTGAACAAACTTTGAACATCAAGACTAGCCATAAAATGATGGTTCTTGAATGTAAAAACCTTAACCCTACTTTTATCAAGCTCTAGATCCGTGATCTAGTTGCCTGTTTTTGCAGTTTACTGAGGGCCATAAATTCTTATGTGGCAAGCTTCTCTGTACCCTCTTTTTTTACTGCAACAATGACTGGATTTACGATCTAGACCTTGGTAAGTCTAGGGTGCTTGACCCCTCGGTAATACGAGGGTTAAGTCTTGTCAGGAGACTACCCGTGCCACATAAAGTGTATTCGTTTATACCTATTTTGTGGGATCGGCACAAAATACTTAGCCAACTAATAAGTTGGAGTATGGATGGCTGACAAGATTGGTCTTAGAGGAACATCTCTCTTATGAGTCTTGGGCGAGCCATATAGCCTGCCATAACTGCATCCTACAGGATTTATGCCCTTATACACATCAGCAGATAGTCGATTCTGCTCATGAACCTTCAGTATATGGGCTGATATGCGTTTCTCAACTGAGCATAATAACTGGAGAGGATTACAGTCAATGACTTTGAACTTTGAGATATCATTCAAGACATCATTCAACTTCCTAACGTAATCATCTCTGTTCAAAATTACATTTTGATTACCCTTATCCGCCCTTAGGACATTGACATTCTTGTCTTTTGACAGATTGCTGAGGATTTCGTAGTCACACTTTGATAGATTATCACAATGCTTCGTATCATGACTTGAAATATGAGCTATGGTGATTATCTGCTGCCTTTTGAGAAACTGATGGGTGTGTGACATAGAGCCTATGATTCAAAGTTTTTGATACTGACCATATTTTTTATCATAAGTATTTAGAATCAATGTCTGTAAGAATCGCTTTGTCAAAAATTTACCTTATGCTTATCTTAATATATCATAGGTAGCGCAATAGTGCTACCTAATAATATACTTGGCCACCTTTTTCTTATATGTTTATCACAGCGAGTGCAAATTTTTGTGTCCCCCTCACGGCAACAACGGCACACTCCTGGTAGGTGCGCTTTTTTAAACGAGAAATAATTAAGAAAGTCAATGTACCATTTTTTCTGTTGTTTACACTCAATTCCGAGTTAGCAATGAGTGTGTAAAGTGTAAGCCAACAAATCAAATAATATGCGGAGAGCCAATTTTTTAAATGTTGCACTCATTCCCAAGCTGTAGATTACGAATCTGACCTTGAAATTTCTTGACACTCAATGGTTGTTGCACAAAAATGTAAAGTATATGGGTTTTTTTACTCCTTGCATGTTTTCAGCTTATCTTAATCAATTTTGGTTTATGTGCAGTCCAATTAGTTTTATAATGTTGAGGGTTACAATATCATCAAGGACCAATTTTTTTCTCTTTTAACGCAATATTTCTTGATCTGTGATCATTTTAGTCTAAAGGGTCAAGACGAAAAACGAAATTTCTTAAGCTACTCACACTAAATAGGCGGAACATGCTAATTATGTTTAAAATGTACCCTGACCTTAGCGTTACAGATCCTACTCTATTTTGATTCTATACACCCAATATTGTGTTATTAGCACAAGTGTAAAGTTTTCACCGAGAAGCACTTTTCCGCCCAGAGCTTTGGGTATCAAACAATTTGCGGAGGGCCAATTTCAGTGTTGAACATGTGCCACGAGTTATGGATTACGAATGTGACATTAAAATTCCTTCACACTCAATGGTTGTTGCACAAAAGTGTAAAGTATACGGGGTTTTCACTCTGGGCGTGTCCTAAAGCTTATCTATCTTAATTTTGGTTTCTGTGCAGTCCAATTAGTTTTATAGTGTAGAGGATTACAATATCTCGAAACGTGAATTTTTTTCCTTTTTTAACGCAATATTTCTTGATCTGTGATCGTTTTAGTGTAAACGCTTTGAGACGAAAAAGGAAATTTCTTCAGCTAATCTGCTAAGTGGGCGGAACATGCTAATTATCTAAAAATGTGCCCTGACCTCCCTGACCTTAGCGTTACACATCCTAGTTGATTTTGTCTCTATACACCCAATGTTGCTTTATTAGCACAAGTATAAAGTTTACACTGAAAAGCACTTTTCCGCCTAGAGCATTGTGTATCGAACAATTTGCGGAGGGTCATCTTGTTTTTAAAAATGTTGCCCCTGAGTTGTAGATTACGAATCTGAACTTAAAATTCCTATACACCTAATGGTTCTTGCACAAAAGTGTAAAGTTTACGAATTTTTTACTGTTAGCGAGTTCTGAAGCTTATCTAACTCAATTTTGGTTTCTGTGCAGTCCAATTGGTTTCATAATGTAGAGAGCTACAATATCTCAAAAAGTAGAATTTGTTTCTCTTTCAATGCAATATTTCTTGATCTGCGATCATTTTAGTGTAAAGAGTTCGAGACGAAAAAAGAAATTTCTCCAGCTACCTGCACCCCCAGAATTTTAGCGGTGCCCACCTATGGATATATGGCCGAAATTATTAAATGAACGAAGGGAACTAGCAAAGAAAAATGCTCCGATGGAACAAAATAGGTAAATAAACTTGAATTTCTCCATTGTTAAGGATGTAAAAGGAGAGGACTAGGGAAAAATCCCTACATGCGCAGAAGCCATAGGAATGTGCTAAACAGTCAGACTTCCCTAAGCTACGCAAAAATCGAAGTATATTCTGTGCCCTATGCGCGCTTCTGCAGATTTTCCGTAGTAATTTCGATTACGATGACGAGTATTTTGATTACTTCATTTTGGAAGATTTAAAGAAATTTTTGTGGTTTTTCATGCAAACTATTGAGTTGGCCATGTAGGTGTAAAGTTTACACTATTATCTTTTACGCCAGAGAATTGTGGAACGTCAAGATTCCATTAAATAAATAATACAAAATAATACATTGATTAATTAATAGTCATGGAATTGTCTTCAATGCTCTTTTGCGAAACACATGAGAACGTTTTGTGACTACACAATCAAATTTCACATGTCGCAGAATATACTTCGATTTTTGCGTTGTTTAGGGAAGTCTAATTCTTTAGCACATTCCTATGGCTTCTGCGCATATAGAGAAATATTCCCTGGTCCCCTCCTTTTACATCTTTATGAATGAAGAAATTCAAGTATATTTACCTTTTTTTCCACTTGGAGCATTTTTCTTTGCTATATTGTATACATTTGTTCGCTTAATTCACTGGTGGGCTTTGTTTTTGCAGGAAATTGATTTGTCGCTGAGATACAGCAGTGCAAAGTTACGAAAATTTGCATGTTATACATTTTTGTCCGCACAATCCCTTGTTTTTAACGTAACTCTTGTACCACTTTACCTATTTCGATGAATTTTCTTCAACGAAAAGTGGAATAATTCAACAATGTAGAAATACATAATTTTTAGGAATAAATGGAGTTTCAACGTCTATGTGGGGATTTGAACACCAAGTCTATCACCAATCAATATGCTGAAAACTTCTGTTTTTGCCTATTACGCCGGAACTAAAAACGAGATCAAACTGAAATTCTACCAACACATTTTAAGAAATTCATTTTTTTGTAAACCTATTAGGCAAAAAACATTTTTGAGTCCTATTGAACCAGCCCTTAGAGTCACAATTTCTACCAGTCGATTTAATATTATGAAAATGGTGCTAGTTTTGTCCAGTATTCTTTGACGTATATTTTTTAGTGTCAATAATAAAAGATCGCGCAAAAATGTAGCAGAATACGGGCGATATAATTGATTACAATATTCGAATCCATTTGCTTGGCACGCTGTATTCATAACTACAGTCATTATAAAATTATTCACTAAGTGGCAAGGTAAAATGCTTCGATAGAACAAAATGGACTAATATACTTCAAATTGTGGATTATCAAAGATATACAAGGAGGCGACTAGGAAAAGATTACCTATGCGCGCAAAAAATCGTACGAATCTGCTGAAAATCAGATTTTATCTAAACAACGCAAAAATCGAAGTATATTCTGCGGCCTACAGAAGGTTGTTGTGGCCAAAAGTTGGCGTGAGCGGGTTTCAGGGGTTGCCTCCATAGGTGAGCAGCACCGAAATTCTGGGAGGGGAGGGGGAGGGTGAAAAAAATTTCAAAGGTCAAAAAATGGTCTCAAAAGTGGTCGTATGGCGAAAAAACACCATTTTTCGACGTTTCTCATCGAGCACATTTAATGGCATCAAATATTGCTAAAAAAGCAACAACAAAATTTTCGGAATTTGAATTCTGGGGCGAGGGGTATTTTTATTTCAGGAAGGTATTTAAACTTATAAGGGTACATAGCCCCCAAACCCCCCAGCCCCCCCTCCGCCCACGTGTGGTTGCATCCCCAGAAACTCAAAAATTCTCACAGATTACTGTAGGCCTCGAGAATTTTTGTAGTAGCTTTTTTGGCGATCTTACCTAAGTAGACACCCCTAGAATTTTCTTGCTGCTTAAGCCTGTTTGCGGCCACAGTGTGAGAAATAAATAACACAAGTTTGATAAATAAATAAGACAATACTTAAATTCTTTAAACATCAAACTAATCAATCTGAATCAAAGTAAACGACAAATCATTCTGTTTACTAACCTTAATTGAATTTAAGTCTGAGCGACCGCTGTTGCAAATGTTATGAAGTGCTGCGAGGCAATAAGCATAAGCAAACAGATTAGCTTCAAAGAATTTAGGACACATAGCGCATGAAGGATACGCGAGATAACCTTACAAATAAATGTCATAGTGCATAAATGAAAATCATCATCTCATCATGCTAGCATAACACGTGTAACAGCAGAGACATAATAAACAGCATGATACGAATGTCATAATTCATCTATTGAGCCTTTTAACTCAATATTGATAAAAATTGTAATGGAAATGTTATACTGATCTTAAGCTGAGGTCGGCTACTTGACAATGGCTAAGGTTTCTTTCCAAACTCTTCACCAAGTCAGTGAAAAGTGTTTCTGAGTGATTATTGCGTTGTTTAGAGAAATCTGGTTTTTAGCAGATTTTTATGATTTTTTGCGCGCATAGGTGACTTATCCTAGTCCCCTCCTTATTTGTCTTTAATAATCCGCAATTCCAAATATATCAGTCCTTTTTGTTCTATCAGAGCACTTTTCTTTGCTAGTACATTAATTTTATTTAGAATCATTTGAGTGTATCGATCAATAAACTCATAGGTAAATTGTCGAATAGGATATTTGAATGAATACGAACGTGTTTTAGAAGCATCAAGTTCTTCAGCGTATCGAAATCAAAATTAATTTTGAGTTTAAACTTTACATAACCATTGAGTCACCAAATAAACAGCATTAGATTCGTAATCCTGATTTAACGGAGAACAAACTGTTAAATCTTAGCTTGTATAATCTACAACGTCATGAGCTTATAATTTACCTGAAGTGTAAAGTTTACACAACTTGAGAGTGTAAAGTGAATTGCAGTCAAGTCCATAACCGTAATAGTACGGAAAAGTCTGATGTCTTGGAGAACATTTAAAAAACTTGACCTATGGCAATGCTCTGTAGCTAAATTTAATTGTCAGTGTAAATCTTAGGCAAACGCCAAGTATAAAGAGTGTCTTAAATCTGGTTCGTAATACCGGTGTTCCGAGTAATATGTTACAATTAAATTGACCCTACTGAACAATCTGAAAGCAAAATAAATTAGTAGTGTAAACTACTCTATACGTCTAACGAATGCAAACTAATTTGTCCAGTAGAATGTGTTACTCTTTAGCGAATAACAGTATCAGAGTTAACATCATGCCCCTACTCATAATGGGAGAAGATCTTAAAAAAGTCGACGCAGAAACGTCTTATTCGCCCCATACTTAGGACTTCACACCTTCAAGATTAACTCAATATTGAGTATAAGCAAACACATCTAACGGCTATATGTGACCTTTGAGACGTAATTCTTGTTTACATTAGTCTGTAAATACCAATTCATACTGGGATCACTTAGCAGGCAGCAGAAATGGTACTTTGCACCTCAGAAATAACTCAGTATTAAGTGTAGATAATCAAGACTAAGTGTGATTTGTAAGTGCCAACACCTACTTCCTTCCAAGGATAGTCTGCACAACCGGATTCATAATCGATAAGGTTGGCTGGACGAAAAATCGGCAAAAAACACCTATTTTACACCACATTTAATTTACACCTTTAGACGCAAATCTATATGAAGTATATTAACACACGTTCAGGCGCGATGCACAACCCTTGTGACGTACTTCAATTTAAGTATACTTAGCACGTCCTGATTTATATTCGGCGAAGTTATCAAACTAAAACACACTAAAAAAATTTTTTCACGCACTGACAGTGTGTAAACTTTGAAAATTCGAAGCCAACTCCCATTAAGTGTAAAGATATTCAGTGTGGGCTAGTTTGTAGCATCTGAATTATAGTACGTTTGTATGTTGATATCTTCTGTTCCGCTAAATATTTGAGATATTGATTAATCCAAAAATGGAAGAAAACGTGTTTTTTTCATGCTGTTTTTACACCCCTGATTTTGAACGTTACAACTTCAGAAATAACTCAATTTGCGTTTTTCAGACGCAGTCTGCTGCGACGTCTAGCGCTTGAAACCTACTTTATTTTATTCTATTCAACTTGTCCCGACATATAACTGGAGAAGTTGGCAAAGAAATCTGCGTTGAAATTCGTTCTTTACATTATGCACTAGATTGTAAACTCTAATTTCTTGGCACTAGCTCCATATTGAGTGTAAAAAAGTTTGCTGTTTAGCAGAAAGTAGCCTTTGAGTCGTTACATTTCTATTAGAAAATATTTCATGGTACTTATAACCGGAGATGTTGGCAGTCATACAGAAGTCGAAAATGTGGCCAGAATCTGTTCTGCATCCCTTGAATTTCGCACTCTTTACAAACTCCCTCTCAAGAACTAATGATGAAATTCGAAAAACAAAAGAGGGTCATCTGGAGAATTCCATCCTCTAAAAATCCGTCATATCAAGTTTTTCGAGGGATTTAATTGTGTACAAGCTTTGCGAGAAAACCGTCACTAGTATATGTGATAATATTACGTTAAGACTTTACACGCTCATTACAAGCTCGGTAATGAGTATAAAATGAAAAACTCTAGATCGAGTTTTTTATTATTTATCTTCAAAGAAACTGCACCTTCCAGATGAGTCTCTTTACAGCTATGAGGGCTCGCAAAGTGGGGGTACCCAAGTATATTATACGTACGTACATGCTAACGCGCTATCTATGATTTACACTGTCGAAGAAGATGACACAAAAATTCGTAGCCGATATTTTTTGTTCTTATTTATACTCGATACTCAGCTTTTAATGAGTGTGTAAAGTTTAGGCGTAATGTTATAAAATAGACAAACTTCTAATGGATTTTTAAGACAGCACGTAAACAACTCAGTGAAAATGCCTTAGACAATCCAGTAGCATACAATCGTAGAAAATGGAATGATCTGAAAAAATTCTTGTTCTTTAAAATTTGGCATTAGTTCTCGAGGGTGGCGTAAAGAGTGTAAAAATTTGCTGTTGTAAAGACAGATTTAGCTTGCGTTTTTGCAATCTTGATGTTTGCCAACGACACCACTTATGAGTCCCTATGAAATTTTCTGATAGAAATGTACTGCGGCTCAAAGACTACTTTCTGCTTAACAGCAAACTTTTTTCGCTCAATACGGACTGAAATCTATTGCTTTGAACTTTACATTCTAAAGTATAGTGTAAATAACAGATTTTGTCTAAGATTTCTCTGCCAATTTTACCGTTTATTAGAAAAGATAAATTAAGTATTAGAAAAATGAATTGTCGTTCTAAGGGCTACACGTCGCAGAAAATCGAATTTAAAAAAGGCAATATTAACTTAATTATGGGGATGTAAAGTTCGAAAGTAGAAGTGTAAAATATCTAAAAAAACACGATTTTTTCTCCTATTTTGATCGATAAATATCTCAGATATCTTGCGAAACAGAAGTTTTCCACATACAAATGTACTACAATTTAAATGCTACAAACTGACACTATGCGAATTTCATCACACGCAACAGGAGTTAGTTAGGTTCAGATTTTTAAAATTTGAAATTTTGTGTATTTAAAAAACACATTTTTTACGTTTTTTCGCTCCTCACTTTCTCCGTTTGGAAGTCGGGATAGGTCCAATCGGATAAGTGTAAAGTGCTTTCTAAGGGGTACACGTCACAGGAAAGTTCGTTTATTTAGATCAATACTTAGCTTTTTCGGGAAGTGTAAAGTCAAAAATTGGGTGTATTAAATGTGTGTTTTGTCCTCTTCATTTCATGCTAACTTCTCCGGTTATGAGTCCGGACATGATCTCAAGTTTTAAGTGTACCGTTGATCAAACTGGTCGTGTTTGTTCACACTTAACAGTAGCATGAGATGGTTCACATCAAATATTTATTTGTATTCAAGTCATTGTGGAGGCTTAATTCTTTCATAAAAGATGATCATAATATCAGAGCAATATCAAAATTACGAATCCGACTAAAAGCTATTTAGACTCTATGGCTAAGTTATGTTTACACAGCAAATTAACTTCAATTCTAGAGCCATGCCAGAAGCGTACATTTTTCAAAATGTTCTACGTAATGTCAGAATTAAGCATCTGACTGTCAATTTACTCTATACAGAGTAGTTGTAAAAAGTTTGCACTAAATCATTTATTGTTCGTGTGTAGTAAAAACTACAAATTTATTTAATTTCCAGGGCGTTGCAAACAGGCACGTAGCTGGCCGTCCTATTATGGGGAGACCAACTCCAATTTTGGGGGGACTAATCCAAAAAAACCAAAAATAGCACAACATAACGTTTAGAAAGTCCGATTTTCTGAATTATAGGGGTCCGGCTGGACCCCCTATTCCCTCACAGCTACGTGCCTGGTTGCAAAACGTAAATTTTTTTCAAAATATGTTCCGTAAGGTCAGGATTACGAATCTGACTGTATGCTTTCTTTACACTCGGTAGTGTTACGTTCAATGTCAGGATTACGAATATGAGCGTAAGTGTTCTTTACACTAATATTTGCGTAAAGCTTATTACTGAAAACCATCAATCTATTCGAATAAGGTAAAAGCTGTCTTGGTTAGGAAGGATACCGCTGATTTTTAGAACAATAGTATTTCCCACGATCATGGTTTATTGTCATTATAGTGGCAATGTTTCCCTATGTGTTTACTCACTGATTTAGTCGAATCATTCTAATTGAAAGTAGGGTACAAGCAAAGAAAAATGCTCCGATGGACCAAAAAAGACGAATATACATGAGAGTGTGGGTTATTAAGGATGTAAAAGAAGGGGACTAGGAAAAAGCCACCTATGCCTAAAGTCGCAAAGTGTGCTAAAAATCAAATTTTTCCAAGTAACGCAAAAAGACTAAAGTATATTCTGCGGCCTCAGAAAAGGTGTAACATACATTAAATAATTTTTAATGCTTCACATAAGAGTGTATGAACATAATCTAACATGTTTACTTTTTGTAACTTGCTTGACAAGTTGCAACGCTGATTTGCTTCGTATCGCGATTTATAAAACTCACAGCAATTGTATTTAAAGGTGTTTTATTTTGTTAATCGCGCATTGCAGCAAGCAAACCTGGCGTCAAATGATTAGTGCACACAATCGTAGCTGGCATGACAAGTATACCAATAGTCTGTTTCATTTATCCTTGGCGGTTTTCCTATGAATTTAATCCGCATAAATCAGGCCACATAAATAGTTTCATATTGTGATACAGTAATGCGGCTTTACAACGACAAAAGTCTCGTCTCAACTCAGATATATTGTAAAATAACAAATCTACCGCATCAGTTTAAAATACTTTTGTAGGCACTATAAAGTTTTTACGAACATCTCGAAGTTAAATGACACGGACTTCGCATGTAGTCTGTTTCACGTAAGCTCACGGGTTCCCTACAGCTATTTAAACCAACAATTCCATTGTCTTGAATGCATCGATGTTTGCTAGCTATTTCATTCAATTGGCTTGCAAAGTCTCTCCAAGTTCAGTCCTCTAATTTCCCTTAGCTACTGCATAGCTAACTTGCAGCTTTTTCAATCGTTTTTCGGTTCAATAGTTTATTTCAATCTGCCGCAGAATATACTTCGATTTTTCTCCAGTGGCGGATCTAGGATATTCCTGAAGAGGAAGGCGTATCCCAAATTTTCTAAAAACAGTCAAAAATAGGTCCAAAAATTTGCTCCTAACGCGCGAAATATAATTTATTCGTGTTTTACATTGAATACTTTTAGATAAAATCACTTTTGACGCAAGATTTTTTCTAAAAAATTTAAAAATTTTGAAAATTTTTGGGAAAAAATCATCAAATTTCTTTCACTTAAACAAAAATCTGGCGCGAGGCGCCGGAAAATTTGTGTAATTAAGGCGGATAGACGTCTATAAGCACGATTTATTGCTTGATTTCCTGTATTTATAGCATTTGATGCGAAGTATCGAAATTTCGAATTCAAACTAGAAGAAAACTATGCCAATATAGCTGGATTCTGGTGTTAAAATTGTTTGAAACTTACATCAACAAAAAATGGCTTCCAGGTCACCGAAAAAAGTAAATTGATGTCATTAATAGGTATCATCCGGCGCGTAGCGCCGGAACAATTTTGAGAAATTATGGTAACTAACGGCCAAAAATCATTGCAAATTGCATATCCATTCTTTATCTCGCCAAATATTTTTGGCCAAGGGGAGGCGGCTGCCAGCCTCGCCCCCTCAATCCGCCTCTGTTTTTGGCGTTCCTTAGAGAAAGTCTGATCTTTAGCAGATTTTGCGACTTTATGCATACATATAGGTAGCTTCTTCTAGCCCGCTCTTTTTACATATCTAATAATCCACAATATCAAGTATGTCCGTCTTTTTTGTTCCATAGGAGCATATTTCTTTGCTAGTGATAAAGCAGTTTGACGTGTGTTCAATTAAAGGTGGTCAAACGACTGCGATTCTTTTGCAATTTTCAGGTCCTTTTTGACATTTTTGGCCTAAAATTGCTAGACTTTGAAATCAGTTAACCCCTCTAAAACCAGCTGGGGCCTCCACCCATCCAGAATTATAAGCCATCACATGTATGAATGTAGGTGCCTATCCAGATTTTATCCGTCTGCTACACGTTTTGCTGCTACAGTTAAGGCAGTTTAGTGACGTCAGGACAGGATACACATGGATATTGACTGAAGAGCTTCTGTGGAACTGATTTTTTTCATGCTTGATCAATTTAAGTCCTTCTTTCTATAATAAATATTTATGCTTTTGCGTTTGATAAATTGCTTTTGATTTTAATCAGTTAAAATTAGTTTTTACGTTTTATTGTGCAAAATAAATAAAAAACTAAAAAGATCAAATAATGTATGTCTTACTCAGTGTAGAGAAAATTTTAAATTTAGCTGCTTTTTAAAATGTTTTTAAATGCTGTTCTATTTAATATCGTTCTTGTACTAAAATCAAAATTCCTTACAGCTGTCAAAAAGGCTTTTCCTTGAAAAGATCATTGTGAATAAAACCGACTTATTTTAATCATTTGAGGATTTTGCTGTTATCTTAAAGCATACTAAGACTTCTTTTATTTTTGAACTTTCTCCAGATTGGTCTCTGTGTAAAGCAGCTGCAGGAATTGAAAAGTCATGTCAGGAATTAATGCAGCGTATGTAAGGGTTTCGAAATTCCTGCGCCTATATATTTCCATACATATCTTTTACTATTATCCATAGGTGCACATGGCCAGGATAGCCCGGGAGGGGGTTAAATCGAGAATATCAGGTCATGAGGGGTGAAATCTCAACAGTGCATAAATCCTAGACCCTCGAGTTGAGGGTAATACCATTCTCCCGTCTTTCTATATGCGCGCCAATAAACTTCAATCAATATTCATAGTGGCACTTTTCATAAAATAATATAAACTAATTTAATAATTGACATGATAGAGCAGATTAAATTGGACTGAAAAGTATTTTTTCGCACCCAATAGCTTTACAAGAAACTGGATTTCTCAAAAAGTCTTTTCTAATTTATTTTTTTAAACATATTTACAAACATAGATTAGCCAGAAGTAGACAGAATTCCAGCTTGATCTCTCTTTTGGTTAGGGCATTATAGGCAAAATTATAACAATTTTGTCGTATTGGTTGATTCTAGATTTAGTGTATAAACAAATCCTTAATCAGACGTTAAAGTTTCATTTATTCCTAACAACTCTACTTTTACAATAACGCTAAATTATATCGCATTCCGATAAAAAAATCCATCGAAAATGGTAAAGTGGTTCAAAAATTATCTTGAAAAATGTGATTGAGGGACACAAATGTTATAATTCGAATTTTCTTAACTTAACACTGTGATATCTTGACGAAAAATCAATGTTTATGCAAAACAAAAACCACCTTTAAACTTATCGTATAAATATTCACAACATATGCTAAAATCAGCAGAGTTAACTTTTAGACTTGTAAGAGCTCAAGCCTCGTGTTCCCGTGAACCAGGACGGCAACCTAGCCGATCACTTTTTTGTGATTTTTTTGTTGTATGTTTTGTATGACTACAAAACTTTGTCTAGCCTCATTATAGGCCTAGTCACATCATTTGAAATGTTCAAGCTAGTAAATAAAATTATACATCCTAGAAAATTAGCACATTTTCATGATTATCACGTAAAGAATTAAATTTCAAAAAAAGTTTTGGTCAATGATTAGTACAAGATTGGTGGGCTTCTCCTTTTTAATCAACTGCTACAATCCTAAAATGATATCTTAGTCAACTAAAATATACTATTTGTATTTATTTTATGCATGTCCATCTCATGCCTATGCATAAATATAGTAGCAGTTTTTTAGTTATAACTTCTTACAGAGCTACTTTAGTGAAAAATGATAATTATTCGGAAAGAGCTTAAAAAATCACACAAAATGATACTAATATTTGCTATATTGAGTGAGACTAATTACATCTTAATCTGGCTAGGATGGTGTCCTAGCACGGGAAACTTCGAGTTAAAAAACACACGGGAACGCGAGGGTAAATTGTTCTGAAGATGCACAGACATTGACTCATAGATACTGAAATTTACCAAGCTACCTGTGCTGTAAAATACGTACGTTTTTGTTGTCCTGCATACACTTCTGGTCGTGGTTTCTGGTGTCCTGCATTTTGTGATTGAGATTGCACAGGCCCTCTCTCTGCATAAATAGAAATAGCTGCTATTATAATAAAAAGGAATTTCAAAAACGGTTGCATTTTTGTGGACGATTCTACAGGTAGGATATAACTTTATTGTTTGAACGAATATTACGATAGCTAGTAGCTTGCGAGAGAGATGACAGTAGGCACCTGCTTAAGCCTTCGAACTACTGTAAGAACAAGTCTCCATGACATTTATATTTAAGCTTCATGCTCTTGGACTGATTTTTAATACGAAGCAGGTTATTGAACAAACATTTAAATAGTCAAATAGTAAGGCTTCAATCATTTTTGCTTCGAATTCACAGACACGCACTGCTTACTGATGTTTCGTTTGTTAAGATTTATAAATTTATAAGTCATTGAATATACAATCAACTTTTTAGAAGATTGTTGGTTCGGTCACTTTTTTGCGATTTTTAGAGGCCTTTATTTGTACAATTTCTTTTGTCAAGTCCGAGAATAGCTTAATACGTATACCTTTTTAGGGCTTTGCTCTGTGAATCCAACAAGATGTAGCCATTTTTATTATCGACAATGAATTCGAAAATATAAAGTTTCTAAGGAGCTGGGCAAATCCACTGAAGGATTCACATTCGTTGCTAGAATACTAAAATTCTTACTGATATGTGTCTTTTTCCGTCTTATGTGAGCAATAAAAAACCATGAAAGTAAGTTACACACTGTCGCAGTTTTTCTCATTATGCCTGAAATTAGATACTAAAGTAAAAAAGCTGATGCATCAACCTGATTTTATATTTGCTTTTGTAAAAATGTTTCATGAAGTGTACATTTTTTATGTGAGAGTGCAAAATTTACAAAGATCCTGAAATTCGACGAAGTTTAATTGATTTGAGAAAAATTTGTCTAAGCTTTCAGCTTTTGCAGTCATCTGTCTGTTCAAGGATAGAGAACATTAGTGACAAATCAAGAATTTTTGAGCTGAGAGTCTAGCTACCCCAAATTTTCTTCAAACATCCAAAATTAATTGGGAAAATCTGTTCTCAAAGAACAGAGTCCTTTGCGACTATATATTTTATTTTACCATTATAAATATTTTTTACTATAACTTATTTATTGCGGTTCATAGAAAATGAATAAAGTGAGCCTATACGTACTTCGATGGATATGAGCTTATTTGATTAATTAGAAAAACTACTAATGTTCAATATTCCTGAATCTTTAATAGACCAAGAGATAAGTATTCTGAAATCTCAAACGGAGAGCAATAGTGACTTAGATTTGATATTTGAAGATAAATCAGAACAAGAAATTAATGAGTATTATAATAAACTAGTCTTACGTCGTGTTATAATAGGTGTAATGTTATCCAAATATATATACTTCCATCATAATTTAAAAAAATATGAATAAAAATGCAACTTTGCGCCGAAAAATATATACATTTGCAGCAAAGTACTCAGGCGCCGAAAACTTTGTAAATTATTCTAAAGAATAAAAAAACCTGCAAGAATACGATTCGAAGCTACCATGAATGCAAATAAATTCAATTAATTTTATTATTTAGCGCAAAGCTCTTGAAAAATTGAGAAATTGTGACAGTCAATGATCAAAACTCATTGCAAATTACATATTTATTGCGTCAACTGGGCAGCATGAAGTCCAAATTAAATTATTGGATTTATAATTTTTCATGTTTGAAGCTCCAGTAAAGCATCTGTCGAAAAATTGTTTTCCTTTTTTCGATGCATTTTTTTACAAAATTGTCTTTCAAAGATATTTGTTAATGCGTTTTCAATATTTGACAAAGATAACAGACTTTCTGTTTCAAACCTTTATTTACCATCCTGTTTTTGCAGTAGAAGGGTACCTTCGTGGGACGCGTTCCTAGTCTATATTAAGCTATACATTCTTTACATATCCTGTCAATTCTTACTCCCATTTTATGCAGTTTTTTATGTCCTTTCTAAATACATAATATGTATAGTAATTTTTATGAAAATCATTTTCAAAGGATTTATAACTAAAATACTATTAAAATGCACGAGATTAGGCAGTTGATATCCTTGAAAGACAGAAAAGTAGATTTCTGTTATTAAATACAGCAAGGGAATGCTTTTAAAAAGCTGTAAAGAAATGAAGCGCTAAATTTTGTATGAGAACGATATTTTCTATTTTGAGTTGTTGTGATATCATTGCAAATAGGCCAAAGTTTGCCCATTTCTTACTGTTCTATAATCTCATATAGAGCTTTACCATTGAAAATAACCTAGCTGGAGCCAAAATTCGGTTAGACAAAGTTCTGAACACAGGGATAAGTAAGTTTAGAAAAAATGCCAATAAAATTCTTCACTCCCCGCCCAATATTAAATTTGTCAGAAAAACTAAATTTGAGGACAAAGTTTTAGTCTAGATTGCCTTAAGCCCTAAAGGGCATGAGTTAGCCGTTAGTTCGGAAATCGAGCTACGCAATAACGCAATATCTGGCCAGCGTTATTTAAATGAGTGCATCAAGTGTGGACTGATTGATTATATTTGAGCGAACTACAATAAAGGTGAATATGTCTTTCGGCCAGATCAGGCGAGCGCTCATTAAACAAAAACACTGATCGCTTATTTGAAGTCTGTAAACATTGATTTTGTTGACAAGCCTTTCAATCCTGCTTGTGTCCCCAAAATACGTGCTATTGAAAACTTCTTGAGTCATCTGAAGTCCCTTGTTTGCACAAAGGCAAGGCAAGCTAAGAGTTTAGCTTAGTTGATCGGACAAATTAAATTTTGCTTTAGGAAAGTTGATCCGACTGTTGTACAAGAGCTATCTCTTAGTAGCCAATAAAGCATCAATAGCATTCGTTGCAGCGGTCTTATTGAGAGCCGCGGATAGTTTCAGTTTGTTGACCTTTTGTTTCTCTTTAGAGCCATATATTATTTGTTAAGTTTTTGTTTTCGGGTTATATATGAAAGTTTGTTCCAAATGAGTCTCATTGTTTAGTGGACACCCGTTAGGACTCCATCCTAGGACATGATTAACAGAGGCTTCAGGAATCTTCATGAATTCGTGCACAATTATCATATTTTCCAAATGCTCATATCTCGCCAATCCCTTATGCAATTAGTTTCCTGCTAAAAAATACATTGCTGATTCAGATACCTACATAAAATCCAATGTATGTAAATCCACATATAAATCGTTGAAAAGAACATGAAACAGAGGAAAACTGCAGTGGTTAACTAATTCCTGAGAAGCATACCTGGGCGTGGGAGGGGGTTAGGGGGTATGAATTTTTCCAGAAACCGAACTGCCCCTCAGAAACTAAAATAAACCCCCCAGAATTCAATTTTTGAAATTTTTTTTTTGTGTTTTTATGAAATTGTTTTATGTCAATGGATAGTACTCGATGAAAAACATTGAAAAATGGTGGTTTTTTACCATACCACAATTTTCAAGGCCATGTTTGACCTTTGAAAAAATCTTGCTTCCCCTCATATCTCTTTTATAATAATATTGAAAAATTGATAGTCAACTTTGATCGTACTTTTGCATTATAATCTTATGGTTTTGCAGGAAATACTGTATAAGGAAAATTTGATGAGATAATGATTCAGTGCTATTTTACCTGCTAAAGTTGCATAATCTATGCACACCTTGAGCTTTGCACCTTCTTCGTTTATGCAAAGCCCAAATGTTTAGGTAAATTGCATGGTGCCTAGATAGAGCAGTAAATTCAATTCTGCGTTTCTACACAGTATCAATGTATTGTGCAATGAACATTTAGCATATATGCACAAATATTTTTAAGGAAATTAGCTATCAAAAACTTTTCGAAAAGATTAAATTGTTTTAAATAAGTTTTTTGTTTGATAAGTACTCCGAAAAGTCAAATTAGTTCTCAATTATTTCTATGTAGAGTGATAAAAAAGTTAAAACTCGTAAACTGTACTAAACATAAACAAGGCAAATCAGAAGAATTTTATCAGCTTCTACGGTTCTAGGAATATCATTATAAAAACACGCACTACTACGTATAAGTTCACATAAAAACAATTTCACTAAAACGGTCATATGTTTTAGTACAAAATTTTGCATAAAAATTAACCTTTAAAATTAAGCTTTTGAACCTCAGAGATTTTAGTCTTTTGAACAATTTTAGAATTTTTTGCACAGTAATTGCTTAACTTAAAATTGTAAAGATGCAGAAAATTTGGTTGCATTAATTTTATAAACATAGAATATGTAAAGACAACAAGGAATTATTTTTTAGAATTACAGGAATAAAATCATATTTTGCTAACACATACAGATTTTCCGGTATTTTAAATTTTGTCGCTCTGTCAATAAATTTTCACTGCTAAAAGATGCTGAATTGAAACGCTTTATTGCATCTGCAAAAGCGTGTTATGGTCATAATGGGAAAACTAAAATGACGCAAGTTGAAAAGAGTTTTCCTGCATTTAGAAAAAGTGTAGTTGTTGGTCAAAAAATAATTGAGTGGGATGACTCACATATAATTATACCAACATAGTAAGGACTCCAAAACATCAGGCCAAATAAGCACACATGAAACCTGATGTCATTGCTTCTCTGGAAGACCAGGGCTAGCGAATATTATGATGCAACACTTTTGCTTTTCAGAAGCGAAAAATTGATGGTTTATATTTAGCTCCATAGGCAATGCTGGGCAGTGGTTTGGTGTCTTAAGATCATTGCGCTCAAGTATACACTATTCATATAAATTTGTAGCAAGCATAAATATGTGCAAACTTTTCAATAAATATATATGAGTTTTTTCAGAAAGTTGACAAAATAATATTCTGTGTTGATCAAGTTTAAGGAGAAAAAAATTGTATGGTCGCGAGACAATGAATAGGCAGAGACGTGACTTGAGCATGCTTAGGCATTGGGGACTGGGCTCGAACCTTAAGAATCTGAAAAAACTAACCAAAATCGTCAGACCCTTCAGAATAAAATTTGTATTGCTACATATTTCTGATGGCCATTCAACTCCATCGAGACCCCCCTTAACTTTGTTGCTGCTCATGTATGTACGTGAGGCAGTCAATGAATCTGATGTTTGCTTAATTGAAAACATCTCAGTACTGAGTGTTGAAACGAGATGCATTCAAAATGTACCAAAAACGTATTGCATCTGTTGCGTGTAATGTAAAATTGTGATTTAGCGAATACAGTTGACATTTAAAGTTCATAGCATAAAATTTACATTTTGCTTTTAACAGATTTATTGTAAAGAAGATTTGAAGAAAAAAAAATCGTTATACAATGCTCTGAAAGCAAAATTAATTTTTTAGTGTAAATAATGCAGTTCTACAATGCCAAAATGGAATTAACTTCGTACAAATTATGACTGTAGAGAAAACTAATAGTGATTTTTGGCGTAATTAAGCGCGCTTACGTGCACGCATGATCCTCGATGTTTAGTAAATTTTTTGCCTGCCAAAGAAGTCTTTTCTCACCTCAAAGTTGTAAGTTTACACCTTCAAAATAACTCAATATTAGGTGTAAAAAACACAATAAAGTATGATGTGTAAGCATTGATATTTACCTTATTTTTAGAATAATTAGCATCATCTAATTGAAAAAGACTTTTCTGATTTAGTAATGACAGGCAAAAAGCGGTAAAAATTGCGTTTTTACTCCAGACTTTAAAATTTGTACTATTAGTAGTAACTATGTTTTGAATTTAAATAATCACCTCTAAATGGGATGTGAATACGCCATTAGAGATGCTTGATTTATAATTTAGCATGTTGCGAATGTAAAGAAGCTATTATTACTTAATGCTTTTTTTAATTATTTTACAACTATAAGAGATTTCATATTTTATGTCATAGCGCAAAATCAACCCATGATATCATTTTTATGTTTCAAGTCAACATGTTTTTCATAAGGAATTCCCAACATTTCTGTTTCCCCATATTGACGTAAATCA
This sequence comes from Mermis nigrescens, assembly GCA_036768485.1. NCBI lineage: Eukaryota > Metazoa > Nematoda > Enoplea > Mermithida > Mermithidae > Mermis > Mermis nigrescens. The sequence continues at coordinate 2,599,658 of JAVLUZ010000273.1, read as the reverse complement.
CGATCGCCGAAGATCTTTATCTCGAACGCAACCAGCGCAAGTTCTCAATATTCATGTGTAATGCGGTTATGTAAGTTAAACCCCATATGAATACCTTCATATATACCGAAATTCGCCTTGACTTTCTGATTTCTGCAAACCCACGCCTACATTCCTTTTTTATTGTATATTACATTTAGTAAGCTCATATTGTTGTTGTTTCTCGTATTGTGTCATGTAATTGTGCTCTCACTCGGTTGCCCCCTTGGTTTTGCTCTTTTTACCCTATTAAAAATATAATATTATATCTTCAATGATTTAACCACAATGCAGCTTTACATCTGGCGCGTTAAAGCCGGGAAATTTTTCGAACCCAAACCCGAGCGAAATCCCATTGATTGTTTTAGCTAATTAATCCCAATTATTCTCATGATTCATAATACAGACCTTTCTGAATGAAATCCCTCTTTTGACTTGTGTGCATATAATTTTTTTGTGCGCTTTAACATGCATATCTCACAAATCGCTTGTTTCATTTTACTTTTAATTTCCCATGTATACATTTGGTCAAAAAAAGAAAGTTATTCATACTCAAGTGTTTTTCCCAAGTATCTGTAGTGCATCTCAAACTCTAAAAAAAAACCCCACAATGGGTTAGTCATATATTAAAAATATGTTTCACGTTATAAGACTTTTTCTTATGGAACCCATGATGAAATCGATTTCCCATTGATTTATTGTAATTTTGTGCTTCGCGTTTTTCCCCAATCTGTGTAGTACTTGACCTATTTTATTTTAAGCAAGATATACTTTTAAAAATGCGTCTCACCTATGCTTCTTCTTTCGCTTCGAAATCCCTTGCGTTCTAGTGTGAAAAAATGTGTTACTTTTGCATTTTGGAACCCCGTCAAAAGTTTTTATGGAATAAAAATATATGGAAAGATCCCCTTAGAAAAGCATTCTTAAGAGATTTTTGAGTCAAAAAGAAAAATTTACTTTTTCAATGAACCTTTGAACCTCTAAAGAGCTGAAATAACTGACCCCTAATTTTCAGTAGCATTGATATCCGTAATATTTTTGAGAAAAAAAAATCCCATCAGCTTTGTATGTTGAACAAATCCCTGATATGAAATATTAAATCTCAACCTCGTTTCATTCGGAATTCCTGCATAGGGCCCGTGTGAGTAATTATTCCGATAGAAACTATTTTTGTAATATGTGTACGGAGGATGAGGGACCCACTGAGCTTAGTTGCCCAAATCTGATGAAATATGTATTGTATAGAGTCGATCCAGATCTTGCGTACCACGTCATTGTTCGGGTGCCCGCCCGTTTTCATGTTTTATCCCTTCTTGTAGTAAAATCCCATTAAAACGTATATAAACACATACATCCACAACACATCCTTTACATTTTGGCACGTCAAAGCCGAGGAATTTTTCGAACCCCAACCCTAACGAAATTCCATTATGATGTCAGTTATTGTCATTTTGCCTCATTATCCCATAATTTGGTCCTCGATTTAATTGGTAATTAAGATATTTTTCATCTCTTTAGCGACGGACATATTGCAAGATTATCTATTTAATTATTTTCAACAGTGATATCCCATTATTTTTCTTACCTCAAGACATTTTGCTAATTTATCGTTATTATTCTTGAAATTCGTCTCCAAATATGCTTTATTCCATGATCCAAAGAATTCAATGGAGTAAATTTTTATAATAAATCCCAGAAATATTGTTAATCTCGACCTGTATGTTTGTTTCCTTTTTCGCTTATTCATTTAAATATCCATGTTTCTAAGCACAATAAAATGGGCATCATGAAATCGATTTCCTTTAATTACAATCAGAGCTCTGTAGAACATCTATTTCGTGTTGTTCGTGTTATCCGTTGCTCAGAAACGTTAAAATTATTCTACTACGAGAAATCCCAAAAATTGCTCCGCATTCAGGTGCCCGCCCGGTTTCATGTTTTATCCCTTCTCGTAGTAAAATCAAATTAAAACGTATATAACCACATACAACCACAACGCATCCTTTACATTTTGGCACGTCAAAGCCGGGGAATTTTTCGAACCCCAACCCTAACGAGCTTTCAATCGTCACTTCCATTCGAGCTGTCAAGCAAAGTGGACCGAAGAATAAGAACAGTTTTTTGGAAATTGGCGTCAGATAATGCATGACGAATTCAATGCGTGCTCCCCAGGCAAAATGCACCGTTTCGAAAACCGGATGCGCCATGCTATTGCCTTACCCATCAACTCAAAAGCTGGCGTCGGAGGAGCTGATATGCACGATAAGCAGTGAAACATATGTACTTTTTGAGGGCATCCAAGCTTTTTGTTTTATTTAGCTATGTTAACATAGAGTAGATAAATTGTTTTGTATTTTTATAATTATTTTCTCTGAGCGAATTCCTAGCCTAGGAAGAAGGCAAAATTTAAAAAATATAACCCCAAGATCGTACCAAAACCAATTTTTTTGTCAAGATTTAAAATACTAATCCCCAAAACATAATGTGTAAGCCCTTAATTATTGAGATATCTACCCTTCATACGGATTAACCTCTTTTTTGAAGAACCCGGTCTTTCTCTTGACGAATTTAATTTGTGACCCCAGAGGCCGAACTCAAACGAGGGAAGAATAGGCAAAAAAAGCTTTATGATGATAAAGTCATACTACCAGCTATTTATCCCTTAAGCAACGTGTTACTTAAATCCTCAAAATAAAATTACCCCGACTCATCTCGATTTTTACAGACCCCTATGACCATTTGGTCATATTCCAACGAGGGAAGAATGTAAAGAAGCTATTATTACTTAATGCTTCTTTTAATTATTTTACAACTATAAGAGATTTCATATTTTATGTCATAGCACAAAATCAACCCAGGATATCATTTTCATGTTTCAACTTGACATGTTTTTTATCTTGGAATTCCCAACATTTTTGTTTCCCCGTATTAATGTAAATCACGATTGCTGAAGAACTTCATCTCGAACGCAACCAGCGCAAGTTCTCAATATTCATGTGTAATGCGGTTATGTAAGTTAAACCCCATATGAATAACTTCATATATACCGAAATTCGCCTTGACTTTCTGATTTCTGCAAACCCACGCCTACATTCCTTTTTTCTCGTATATTACATTTAGTAAGCTCATGACGTTGTTGTTTCTCATATTGTGTCATGTAATTGTGCTCTCGCTCGGTTGCCTGCTTGGTTTTGCTCTTTTTACCCTATTAAAAATATAATATTATATCTTCAATGGTTTAACCACAACGCAGCTTTACACGATTTATTACCGGAGCTGTTTACGAACTACGTGTTTTTTTGTTTTCCACCTGAGTGTAAACTTCAGAGCGATTGAACTAGCTCCTTATTGGAATAACATAAACGCGTTCAACTTCATCGTGTAGCCACAAAACCCTGGTACTCTTCCATATATAGATTTTTTCGAGGACTCTTACACATAAAATTTTGCGGACATAAACAAGTCGAAAACTCGACCCAAATGTTTTTTTAACACAGAATTCTTGCTATTCATACTCCAACTCAAAAAATAATCCGAAATTCACAAAACAAAATAGAAGTATTTGTAGAATTTTTTTCTACAATTTAATACTACTAAAGTGTATGAGGCATTATTGATGTGTTGTGTAAAAAGCTGGCAAGAAAACTTTAAAAGTTCCTATGCATTATAACGTTACTCATAGTCTTTAACCGCTCAACACAAACTCGGTATTGAGTGTAAATAAAAATCTTACATCGAGTTTTTGTTGTCTATCTTATTAAAAAATTGCACCTCCAGATGTGTCCCATAAGAGCTGTGAGGGGAATATAGGATGGGGTACCAATGTATATTATATGTATGTGCTAACACGCTACATATGATAAGCAGTGCTGATTTGCTGCCCACAATGGATAAATGAGCTAATACGCTTTCTACAATCAGTTACATGTCCAAATTTTCATCAATAAAGCTTGTCAGATGTTTTCGCTAAGTTCAGCATAGAATAAACAATTTAAACGTCTCCTAAATGAGAATACTATCAGTAACTATATCTATATTTCACAATGAGTGACATTTCTTTTTAACTCCATTGACGATTTCAACAAAAGAACCTATTAAAATATGACGGATGTGCGAATTTCGAATCACTCTATTTTTGTCGTCTCCATTGGACGGTGCTTGCATTCATTCGTTTGTCAATCCATACTTTTAACTTGTCTTTCAGTTTCTCTACAATAACTTCTCCAGCATCTTTTAATATGTCCTTAAGGATTTCTTAACAACAAGCCACTTCTAAGATTCATAGGAAGAATGAGTACTTGATAATAAAGACTTTTCTGATTTAGTAATAGCAGGCAGATGCAGTAAAGGATCTAATATATATTTTAGAAAGTGTGTATCTATGTCCTGGGTTGGCTCCAACCCCATAATAGATGATTAGCTGACACAGGGGTCCGACATTGGCCTACCCCGGGAATAATCCGTAGTGGCATTAAAATTTTTCCAACCTCACCTTGGCACCCTGTACATACCATAAAAAGGAGGGCGCCCTTTGCTCGAGCATAGGGTTTTTTAGACGGCCAATGTTTCGCAAATTTCTAATAGTGGGCCAAAAGTTGGTTTACACTATTTTTGGGTTGCTGCACCTTGCACGTTATAACATAAGCAAAACATTGTGTATGGTTAATCGCTCCCTACCTTACAACGTTGCATATGTTCTAGCATTGGGAATCTTATAACATAGCTAATGCTATAAAATAGGCAATGCTATAGGATAGGACGCGTTATAACATACTAAATACAATAAAATAGACAACGCTATAGGATACGACACATTATAACATGCCTAATGCTGTAACATAGGCACTGCTGTAGCATAAAACACGTTATAACATACCCAAAGCTATAAGATACACAAAAAGTAATTTTAGGAAAAGTTTCTATTCAATCGCATGGAATATACTTGGCCATTTATTTTTTCAGTTGCCCTGTTTAAACTAATCTTTATTTGATATAAAATAATGTAAACTTTGATTTACTTTACACAATAATTCATTCATTAATTTTCTTTCATCTACTATATATTTGTAAAAGTTTGCTTGTATGTCCGGGGGTGCTCCGGCCCTACTTGATGGGCTGATCTTTTGGCCCAAGCTTGGCCTACCGGCTGGATATGTAGTAGCGACATTTACATTTCACCAACCACACCCATGCACACACCTGGGCGTGGGGGGTTTGGGGGGGTATGCACCCCCAGAAACCAAATACCCCCCCCAGAAATCAAAATACCCCCCCAGAATTCAATTTTTGAAAATTTTTTTCGTTTTTTTCGCAATTTTTTGATGCCAATGGATAGTGCTTGATGAGAAACGTCGAAAAATGGTGTTTTAATCGCCATACCACCATTTTTAAGGCCATTTTTCCGACCTTCAAAAAATCTTGCACCCCCCAGAATTTTCTTGCTGCCCACGTATGCCCATGCACCCTAAACAGGGCTGGAGCGGGAGGCGTCTCTATGCTTAAGCATGGCCGATTTTGTGACAGCTGATAACATGTGCCAAACATGCAGTCACATAAGATAATTTTTTTTAAAACATCAAAAATATGCTTGGACCAAAAAAATTTCAAGAAACATTACAAATTTGAAAAATATAAATTGACAAAAAAATTCGAACATCCCAAAGCATCAAAAATATGATTTTGGCTAAAGAATTTTCAAATCCATTTTGTGACGTCAAAATTATGGATTTGATCAAAAAAAATTGAAAAGGGGTGAAATGGGAGGCGCCCCTATGCTTAAACATTGCCATTCCGGGACATAACCGATTTTTCGCCAAGTTTCGAAAATCGGAATAAATTCAGTTTACACTATTTTCGAGTTATAGTACTTTTGCCGCTAGGTGCGCTATAACATAGGATCGGATGTAATAAAGCCTACATAATGCTCCAAGATGGGCAATGCTATAGGGTACAATGATTCGATAAAAGATACCCTGTCTGTGCCATAACATGCAGTGATATAAGATAGGAGATACCCTCTGCTATAACATATGAGTGATATAAGATATCACATGATGTATGACACCCACACCTGGGCGTGGGGGGGGGTTTGGTAGGTATGCACCCCCCCAGAAACCAAAATACCCCCCCCCCCCCCCACCAGAAATCAAAATACCCCCCAGAATTCAATTTTTGAAAATTTTTTTCGTTTTTTTCGCAATTTTTTGATGCCAATGGATAGTGCTTGATGAGAAACGTTGAAAAATGGTGTTTTTATCGCCATACCACCATTTTTAAGGCCATATTTCGACCTTCAAAAAAATCTTGCACCCCCCCAGAATTTTCTTGCTGCCCACGTATGATGACACCCTTTGCTACAACAAACAAAATATTTTAAAAATATCAAAAATATGGTTTGACCGAAAAATTTTCTAGAACATCCTAAAACATCAAAAATATGGTTTTGACCATAAAAATTTCCAGAACATCCTAAAACATAAAAACATTAGTATGGCAAAAAATTTTTAAAACCATTCTGTAACAACAAAAATATGGATTTGATCATAAAAAAATGTACCGAGAAGAAGCTAAAGCCGTCCAAATGCTTAAGCATGGTCGATTTCGGGACATAGCCGATTTTTCGCCAAATTTCGAAAATCGGAATAAATTCAGTTTTCTCTATTTTTGGGTTACAGTACTTTTTCCGCTGCGTGCATTATATCATAGGATCGGACGTAATACAGCCTACATAATGCCACAAGCCGGGCAATGCTATAAGGTACAATGGAATGATATAAGATATCACGTCATATGTGACACCCTTTGCTTAAACAAAACAAAAAATTTTAAAACACCAAAAATATGATTTGACCAACAAAATTTTCGAAAAACATCCCTAAACATCAAAAGTATGGGTTTGATCAAAAAAAAATTTACTGAACATCCCAAAACATCAAAAAAATGATTCCGGCTAAAGAATTTTCAAACCCATTCTGTAATGTAGTTCAGCCCGGGCAATGTCCGGCAGCTCAGCTAGTACTATATAAATTGGAAATTCCACATTAAAGTAAGAAATTAGAATAGGTGCCATTCTGAGTTATGGAATAATGAAGGAAACAATTATGTGTAACATTTCGAATTCTGATTTTTGCATCACAGAAGTGAAAAACAACCTAAAAAATTGAAAAGATATTGATTATAAGGAACACTGCTCAATCATGGAATAAATTGGCTCTTAAAAATCGCAAGAAAATAAGGTCGTTGGTTGAGAATCACAGAGGTCTATCATGTGTTAGTCAATGATCTGTAAAATCAAGTAGTGAGTAATTTTAAGGACATGATAGAGTTATCCTTCATAAAGTAATGATTTATTACGTAACCCACAAGGAACAAATTTTACAGTTTTCGAGTTAAACAATCATTGCAATTCTTAAAAAAACTTCTGATTATGATTAATTCATTGGAGCTGAATTTTCAATCAATTCAAACAATGTAGAACTGCCTTTTGACTATCACTCACATTTTTCCTCCTTTAATACGTGGAAATATACATTTTTAGAAGTTCATGTGGCGAAATTGCGGCCTCTTCTTAAAGATACGTATCTATTTTCAAATAGGAAACTGATCGACAAATTTAAAAGATATCTTCCACAATAGGCATGGAATAAAGTGAAAATTATTTTCAATTTTTTTCTCAAGTTTTTCTTAGCTGCTGTTTGAAGCTTGTTCAGAAACGCTCAGAAATGCCTCTATTAATGACTACATTTAAATGGTTTTCTAGATATCCGATTTTAAAATTTTTTCGCATTTTCCTTTCGCTAGAATGAAATCCTGTTGCTACAGCCTTACTTATCCTTGCTTAGACTTTATGAAATTGATATAGTAGGGGCTTTAACTATTGCAAGGACTCAAAATTCATAGATTATAATTCCCGAGAGTTAAATAATATTTCGATGGTTTTCAAATACATACGTGTTTGACTGACTATTTGAGCACCTAAATCTTGGATTGCTTATCAGTATGGAGGATTAAAAATTTTTTCGGAGCTTTCTTAAGAAGCCATCTTATAGCTAACACTATTTTTCCTCGTTTCTGCTCGATCTCATCCATATTTCTTCTTCTGATGAAAGTGGGGATTAGACCCTACAAAATGGACCTTATGTAGAATCGCTGCTGCATCCAAGCTGTCGAATTTCCGAAAAATCTAAAACTTACTTTTTATTGGTTTCATCTGTTTTGGCGTAACGTTCTAACACAGACAAAATTTCGATGGTTTTTTAGACAGTATGTACACAACTCAGTGAAAATGCCTTTTACAATTCAATAGCATACGATCGTATGGAATAAATGATCTACATATAAGGGTCTACAAGGGATTGTGACGAATGTAAAAATTTGCTATGTAAAAACAGATTTTAATTGCATTTTCGCCTTCTTGCTGTCAGCCAGCAAGTCCGGCTATGAGTCCCAATGAAATTTTTCAAGATAGAAATGCACTAAGGCTTAGGGAATACTTTCTGCTTACCAGCACTTTTTCGAACTCAATACAAAGTTAGATCAATTAATTTAAGGTGTACATTCTAGTGAATTTTTCTGTACAAAGACAGATTTTGTCAAAGAGTTCCTCTGCCAACTTTTCCGCTTTTAGGTCGGGATTAATTCCATATAACAAAAAAACACCCTTTACGGGCTACACATCAGAGACAATTGCTATTTAAAGAAACGCAATATTGAATTATTTATAGTGGTGTCAAGTTCGAAGAAAACTGAAGTGTAAAATGTGCGAAAAGCATGTTTTTCTCTATTTAGATTGATAAATATCTCAAATATTCTGAGAAACGAAACTTTTCCACTTACAAACGTGCTACGATTTAAAGGCTACAAACTGGCTTTAGGCAAATTTCTCAACACTCAATGGGGAGTCAGGTTCAGATTTCTAAAGTTTATAATGTTGTAGATGATGAAAATCACATTTTGTTTATTTGTTTTGCTCGTCACTTCCTCCGTTCAGAAGTCGTGATAAGTTTAATAAATAAATTTAAAGTTTTTCTTAGGGAACACGTCACATCAAATTTCGTTCATTTACATTAATATTAAGCTTTTTTATGTGGTGTATAGACAAAAATTGGGTGTATTAAACGTGTTTCTGTCTTATTTTCTGCCAACTTCTCCGGTTGCGAGTCGGAACATGATCACAGGTCTACAAATGTACCAGAAATCAAACGTGATACGCCAGCTTGGGCCGTTTGTTTACACTTAGTAGTGGTGTAAACTGGTTTACATCTAATATTTACTTGCTTTCAGGTCTTCGTGGAGACTTAATTTTTTCATAAATGTTGATCGTAATGTCAGAGAAATATCAGACTTAGGAATCCAACTAGAAGCAACTTTACACTATGGCTGTGTAGAGTTTACACTTCAAATAAATTTTAATTTCGGAGCCTTGCGGAAGCTCTATTTTTTTAAAATGTTCTACATAACGTCAGAATTAAGAATATGACTGTTAATTTTCTCTACACCCAGCACTTGTGCAAAGTTTGCACTATTTATTCATTGTTATTGAGTAGTTTGCACTACAAATTTATTTAACTTTAGACTACCTGCAATTGTATTTAAAAGTGTTTTTTTTGTTATCTATTATTGCAGCAAGCAAACCTGGCGTCAAATAATCAGTGCACACAATCGTTGCAGGCATGCAAGTGTATCTATAGTCTATTTTATTTATCAGCATGATCGAGCCGCAAAAAATGTTTTTAAATTGGGATATGGTAATGTGGCTTTACAATGACAAAAGTCTCATCTTCACTATACTGTAAAATATCATATTTACAGCCTTAATTTAAGGCAGTTTTGTAGGGCGCTCTATAGTAATTCGAAAACTTCAAAGTTAAATGAAACGGACTATACATGTAGTCTGTTTACGTAAGCTTACTCATTTCCTACTGCTTTAAATCAACAATATCATTGATTGTCTTGAATGCATAGATGTTTGCTACTTCATTCAATCTGCTTGCTAAGCCTCTCCTAGTTTACTCCAATTAGTTTCCCTTAGCTAGTGCCTAACCAACTTGTTGCTTTGTTGAACGTTTTTTTTTCAATTGTCTATTTCAATCTGAAGGCCACATAATATACTTCGATTTTTCGCTGTTGCTTAGAGAAAGTCTGATTTTTAACAGATTTTGCGACTTTAGGCTTATACATAGGTAGCTTTTTCTATTCCTCTCCTTTAACATTTTTAATAATTCACAATTCCAAGTAATATTCGTCCCTTTTTGTTCCATTAGAGCAATTTTCTTCGCTGGTGTTAAAATAGTTGGGTGTATGTACAGGTGGTCATACATATAACAGAATAGTGGAGAAGCGATACCCTCCATCCCCAATATTCGGCCCACCGCATTCTCCAAAACGAGTAATTTTTCAATCTTCGATTTTTAGGCAAAAACCTGCGATTTTTTTGACAATTTCTATGTCCTTTTTACCATTTTTGGCATAAAAATGCAAAATTTTTGGATGTCAGATACCTCTATCTAAAACTAGCTCTGGACCCCCAGCCATCCAGAATTATAAGCCATTGCATATTTGAAAGTAGGTGCCTATCAAAATTTCATCCGTCTGCGACACATTTTGCTGCTATAGTAAATACAGTTTAGTGAAGTCAGGACAAGATACTCATGGATATCGACTAAGCAATTTTTGTGAACTGATTGCCTTCATGGTTGATTAATTTTAGTCCTTCTTTCTTCGATACTTACCTATGCTTTTGCGTTTGACAAATTGCTTTTGATTTTAATTAGTTGAAATTAGTTTTTACGCTTCATTGTACAAAATGAATAAAAACCAGAAAAGCTCAATTTACGTACAATAGTGCTACTTAGTGAACAGAAAATTTTAGATTCCTTATGGCTAAAGGCTTATCCATGAAAAGTTCATTGTGAATGAAAGCAATCTGATTTTATTATTTCAGGATTTTGCTGTTTCTAAACTGTTCTTAGACTTCTTATATTTTTAACCTTCTCCAAAAAGGCCTTCAAATCGCATGTTTATTTTTTGGAGGCCAAAATTACTCGACAGTATTTAATTCCTAGACTCTTAGGCGGAGACTGATATCATTCCCACCCCTTCCTATGTGCGAGCCATAATACTTCAATCAATATTCTCTAAAGTGACACTTTTTCATAAGATTTTATCAAATAATTCAAAAATTAATTTGGCGGGTTAAATTGGACTGGAAAGTATTTTTTGAACTGCAGTAGGCTCACAAAAAATGGATTTCTTAAAACGTGATTTTTCTTTATTTTTATTTTTATGCATGTTTACTAGCATAAATGTGATATGGGTTGATAGAGTTTCTGCTTTTTGTTAAGGCATTATAAGCAGAAATATAACAATTTAATCATACTGATCCATGCTATATTTTGTGTACAAATCCACAAAGAGATGTTAAAAGTTCGCTTATTTCTCCAGACTATACTTTTATAATATAGATGAATTATTCCGCTTTCCAATATAAAAATTCATCGAAAAAGGTATAATGGTTCAAGACTTACATTACAAATGTGATTGTGGACAAGAATTTGAAATATGCGAATTTTCTTACGCTTACACTGTCTTATTTTTGCAAAAAATCAATTTCACGCAAAGCCACCAATAAACCCATTATATGAATATCTACAACGTATGCTAAAATCAGCATAGGTTAATTTACGACTTGTACGGCTTAAATGTACAGATCAGATTCCCAGAGACATTGGCCCTTAAATAATTAGATTAACCAAGCTATATGTGCTGTACAACACGTACGTGCTTGTGGTCTTGTAATCATTTCTGGTCGTAGTTGCTGGTATTCTGTTCTTTGTGATTGAGATAGCCCTGGCCCTCTCTGTCCAAAAACAGAAATAGCCGCTATAAGTATAAGAAGGAATTTCACAAACGGTTGCATTTTTGTTGACGATTCTACAGCTCGCAAAAGATATAACAGTAGGTATCTATTTAGACTTTTAAAGACGCGAATAACAAGTCTCCATGACATTCATATTTAAGGTTTATGCACATGTACTGATTTTCAACACAGAGCAGGTCATTGAACATACATTTAAATAGTCAAATAATAAGGTTTGAATCATTTTTGCTTCAAATTCGCAGACACGCACTGCTAACTGATGTTTCCTTTGTTGAGATTTATAAATTTTCAAGTGATTGAACATACAATCAACTCTTTCTACGATTGCTCGCTTTGGTTACTTTTTTGCAATTTTTAAAGGCCTCTATTCGTACGATTTCTTTTGTTAAGTCTAATAATAGGTACATACGTAAAGCTTTTAAGGCCATTGCTCTGCAAATCCATTTTGATGTAGCTATTTTTATTATCGACAATGAATATAAAAATATTAATTTTTAAGGAGCTGTAGGATTACATAGGTGGGCGCCGTCGGAGTTCTGGAGGGGTGCAAATTTTTTCAAAGGTCAAAAAATGGCCTCATAGTGGTATGCATAGGTGGGCAGCACCGAAATTCCGGGGGGGTGAGAAAATTTCTGAGGGGAGTGAAAAAATTTTCAAAGGTCAAAAAATGATCTTAAAAGTGGTCGTTTGGCAGAAAACACCATTTTTCGACGTTTCTCATTGAGCACTATCCAATGGCATCAAAAAATCGCTAAAAAAGCAAAAAAAATTTATAAAATTTGAATGCTAGGAGGGGTATTTTGATTTCTGGAGGGGTATTTCCCCTTCTTGGGGGATGCTTATTGCTTAGTGGTTGCATGGCAAAAAAACATCATTTTTCAATGTTTCTCATCGAGCACTATCTATTGGCATCAAAGAATTGCGAAACAAATATAAAAAAATTTTCAAAACTGAATAATGGGGAGGAGTTATTTCGGTTTCTTGGGGAAGATTTATTTCGGTTTCTGGGGGATGAATGCCGTATACAACCCCTACGCCTAGGTATGTGTGGGAATCTTTCAGGTGGATTCACATTTGTTGAAAAAATCCTATTATTCTTACTGATATGAGTCTTTCTTTTCCGTCTTATGTGAGCCATAAAAAACATGAAAGTAAGTTGCCAACTGTTACACTTTTTCTTTATAAGCCTTAGATTACTTACTAAATGGAAAACCTGATGCAACAACCTGATTTCAAATTTGCTTTTGTAAAAATGTTTTATAAAGTGTTCATTTTTTCATGTGAGGTGGCGAAATTTGCAAACTTCCTGAAATTCGACGAGATTTGTTTACTTTTAAGGAAAGATTCGTCTAGGCTTTCAGTAAGAAAATCAGTGCCAAACCTGGATCAGATCCAAAATTAATTCGGAAAATCCGCTCTTGCATAACAGTGTTCTATGCGACTACTTTTTGAATACTTTCAGCACAATTTAAAAGAATTATGATTTTAAATGTAACTTAGTGCCAAGAAATATTTACATTTGCAGCAAAGTACTCATGCGTCGAAAACTTAATAATTTCTTAAAACTATAGAAAAACTGCAAGAATATAATTTTCAAGCTATTATGGATGTAAATAAATTTAATTAATTCTTATTATTTAGCACAAAGCGCCTAAAAATTTTAGAAATTGGGAAGGCCAACGATCAAAACTCATTGCAAATTACTTATCCATTGCGTCAGCAATATGGGGAAAGCTGAGCAGCATAAATGTAAATTAAATCATCAAATTAATAAGGTTTTTTTATATTTAAAACTCTAATGAAGCATCTTCTGAAAAATTGCTCTCCTTATTTTTCGGTGGATTATGTAACAAAAGTGTCGTTCAAACATATTTGTTATGTAATGCTTTTCAATACTCTGACAAATAGATAACAAACTCTCATCCGCATAAGTAGGGTTATGCATTAGATCCTGATTTAACCCTCCATTTACCATCTTGTTTTTGCAGTAGAAGCGTCTCATCAAACACTGTAAAAAAATTTTGGTCTCAAACCCATTGGCAACAGGCGGCAAAAATTGCACCGATGATAACTAATTCAGCCAACCCGTTTTCAATAATTTCTCCCAACCCGTAGTCAACGGGTTTAATAAACATATAATCAACGCATTTGGTGAACCCGTTGTTTGCACTTATTGTCAACAGGTCTTGTAAACCAGCAATCAACGCCAGCCTGCAATTAGAGGACTTGATAAGCATGTTCATTAATTGCTTCATGCACTTACTATAAACAGGTATTACCAACCTGCGAGTTCGCTGTTTTTTGATCTCATTTAGATACTACCTCTAAGCAGGAACTGCCTTACAAACCAATCAGGTTTCTATTAGCTTTATAGACAAATAAAGCCATCAGTAAGTTTTCCACTTAGGGGTACAAACATAATTGTACATTTATTTCAGCAGTCATGAGGAACAACGGATCGGATGCATAAAACTGATAGGATTGCACAAAGACTCAAGGATAAAAGCAAGGCAAATAAAATCAAAGCTCTATCAATCACAGCATATCAACACAACATATCGACTATCAAGACATCAACTCCAACAATTCATAACAATGTAGCCACCATATCTGGGCGGGGGGAGGTGGTTGGGGGTATGCTACCCCCAGGAACCAAATACCTCTTCCCCTCAGACTCATAAACCAAAATACCCTTCCAGAATCCCATTTAATTTTTTTGTTTTATTCTTAATTTTTTGTGCCAATAGATAGTGCTTGATGAGAAACATTTAAAAATGGGTTTTTCGCCATATCACCATTTTTAAGGCCATTTGTGTCCTTTGAAAAATCTTGCACCCACCTAGAACTTTGGTAGCGCCCACCTATGGTAGCCACCTTTCTATTTGGCTTTTTATCAAGCAAGCCTAAACGCATAATCACACACATTGCATAAATTCAAATGAGAATGGTGAAGAATACTTAAGATTGAGCACATAGTGATACGCTAACATGTGCATCACGACTTTGTTCAGCATATCAATATTTTTTAGAAGCAAGCTGCGTTCAGCCACAATAACTTTCAAGTGCCCGTCACCTGGTAGTCCGATGAGCGCAACAAAAGCATTTATGTCATCATCATCATCATCCTTGGGCATTATATCTACTATGTTGACTCCTTCCTTAACGCAAAAACAAACATGTAATTTAATTCTGCAATTTTTAGGATTATGAGGGTCTCTACTAGAGATGCACACCACAACCGGTCTGAGGGGGAAGCTGCTCTATGGGGGTCAGGATCTGAGCCTTCATGACCCAAAATAACCTCATAAACTGATATAAGTGATAAAATAGCATGTTTTAGTTTTTCGTCAGCTTGAAAGCACTTTAAAAGAAAATTTTTACTTTCAACCAATTTTTTGGTCTTTGTTTGGTCTCTTTTTGCCCAAAAATTCCCATTTGTCCAATTTGTGGGTCTAGACCCCAAGCCGCCCCACGTGCATGTCTAGTCTCCAACTCTTCGTGTAATCAGATTATCAGATTATAACAGGTGAAAATATTTAGGGAAAAATATAGGGCAATATTATGGTTTAACACAAACAAAAATTGCAAATCTTGAGTAAAAGCCTTAACATCAACAAAACCCTGTCAACTAATGGAGCCTTGACGCTATTTTAATAGGAACCTAAGCATTTATGCTTATTTTAAAGTAACAATATTGTTCATTAGCTTCCTATAAAATCTCAAATTATGAATGCATATATTTATTTACCTAAAGCAGTAAAATTTAAACTAGGTTAAAGAGCTTAGTGCAGTAAGATAAGATCAATGTGATGTAAATTAATAACGACTTTCTATTATTTTTCTCAACACTGCTTCATCAATGTTTTTGCGAAAAAACCGGAATAAAAATCATACCTGCATGTGACTTTTAAGTATTTTTCTATACAACTTTAAGAATTGCAATGCTATAAAATGGGTTATGTATACATTTGACAAATTTGTCTCTTCTTTAGATCTAACAGAAAAGATTCAAAAATTTTTTACACCATATCAATGGGAATATCAGGAAAAAGACATAATAAGGGGAAATTTCTTGAAATGGTGCAAAACAAGGTATTGTACACAGGAAAAAAATCTTTGTTGAATACAAAAAAAGAAGCATAAGCAGAACACAGCAGTACTATAAAAAATATCAATGGCAGGGACGGATCTACGATTTTCTGAAAAGAGGGTGGTCATACATGTAATGGCTTTGAATTTCGCGGGTACCCCGGCTATTTTAGGGGGCAGGGTATATGACCTCAAACTTTTGGCCGAAAAAAACCAAGAAACACCTAGAAATGGCCAAAAAAGTGGGGGATTCCCAACCCCCTCTTATATGTATGAATGTGGGACGGTCGGCTGGAACGTGAGCTTGGATGAAGGATAAAAGCTAGAGAGCTTGGGATGGTCGGTTGGAACTTGAATTTAGGTGAATGGTAAAAGCAAAAGATGCTTAGTTAGTCGGCTAAAAGTGAGACGCTATGCCGTTTTATTATTGAAACACGAACTTAAATACTAGAAAAAGTTGACTCGTCACAAATAACGAAACGAAATGGACAAAACAAATATGAGTGAGTTGGGACGATGGGATTGGACGGTGGGATTGGTTGCAGTCTGTATAAGGGTCTTTAGTCTACGTGCAAATGTGATGCATTTCTATAGTCGTAAGCTCATAGCTTAAGCGGCATTGAGATTGAGTTGGCGTTGCGCACGTGCATTCTTGCCGTTTTTCTGTAAGCTTGAGATATGCTAAAGTCAAGGGAGCTGTCTCATTTTTGTTTAACTAAGAAATAAAGTTAGCGTCCGTCTACGTTTACACAGCTTACTGATAGGCGTGCTAAAGCGTCGCTTATTTTGAGATATCTTATCTACGGTTTGAATAATAACTATACATCTTAGACTAATGTTCATGATATGTGTTATTATATTATATAGTTTTATATCCATTTTATATATTATATAAATTTCTATTACACTCCTCCCCTCTTTAATAAAGCAATGGGGGTGATCAAGAAAAATACTTTGTATGTGTGAGCGTGTGGATTCTGCATGTGGTTGGTTATACGTGTGAAAAACAAAACAAACGAAGAATGTATCATTAAATCATCGTGTTAAATCGATTTGATTTTCGAGCTTCGCCCTGATCCGATAATCGATTGCCTTCCTCATCCTGGCCTCTTTATTTTTGAACTCCGCCGGTGGTAGAGCGAATTCCTGATGCAATTTTTGCTTCCACTGGGCGAAGAAATTGTCGTAGTATGGCGTCCAGTGTGCATCAGGACAATTGTGGAACCTGGCGTTGAATTCCGTGATCATTTCGCGAATGAGGCGCGCGAACCGGGGCTCAACGTCGACGGTTCTGATGTCAACCGCGACTCGAGGTGATGGTGGTGGTGGGCGAAAAGGCGTGGCTAATAGGGCGCGCCGTGGTGTTGAAAGTGACGTTGGTTTAAAGTGCTGCAAAGTGGCAGCGCCGGGGACTTCTGGCCGCTCGGAGGTTGCTGAGGTTGATTGTGGCGTTGATGTAGATGCGATTGCAGGTGATGGTGGTGGCAACGGTGGGCATGGTAACCATACCTTGCTTGTTGGCCACTTGACGCCGGCAGCATGGATTTCTTCGTGCGACTGGTCGGCTAAGGCGAATATATCGAAGCACAACGCAGCCCACAGCAGTGTAGAGATAGAACCGTCATCGCTAAGCAGATTCTGGATCTCTGCTGGCCCCAAGCAGAAGATGTCCATGGCAATGGTGCAGATGTTGGTGGCGCCATTGAAGTGAAACGGCAGGCGATCACATTTCTCTAATTCTCCAAGCTGCTGCCCGACATCCAAGTTAACAGTGCCGCGTTCGAATCGTCGGTCGAGGCTACCGAGGCTTTTGGGGAAGTCAAAGCCGATGAAAAAGATGTTGGGATTGGTCAGGAGTTGGAGTAGATAATGGTGTAGGCCGTTGAAGAGGTCGAGGTCGAAAATGCAGCATAAGCCATCTGGGCGAAAAATCGACAGATACTTATGCTGACCGTTTTCCGCCTTATCTGCATTCGTTGCAACAGCCAAAATGCCCGAAAGACAAAAGTCTTTGGTCAAAATCTGGCAGGCAACATCTGCAGATAAGCCTCCAGGCACCATGTAGCGGTTGAAGGTGCCTGGGTGCCGACCGAATCGCTTCGCCCAGTCCTCCATTAGGTTGGCGGGGAGTTGAGTCGGCTCTGGTGTTGATGTTGTTGCTGCATTTCGCTTCCAGTTTTTGCTGATGGACACAAAAGATTCGGTTGACGAAGTTGACATGGTTTGTGACGTAGGCATTGTTTAAGATGTGGATATATCTACAAAACGCTAGAATATCACTTTATGGAGTAAAATCAATGCACACAATTTAAAGAGATTGGTGTTGAAATTGATGGGATCTTTTTATAATTATAAATTAGGTAAGTATATTAATTATGTGCCTTGCTTGTCCTGCTTCTTACGTTATAATTATGTTGATTTTGTTTCAGATTAGGTAATTCAGATACTTTAGCGTTAGGTATATTTACATCTAAAGATGAATTCGGGCTTTCATTATTTATTTCATGCTTATATAATTTAGTTCGATTTATGTGTATAAATTCTGGTACCAATTTTCCGGTTTTATTTTCAAGCGAGAGAATTGGATATCTTATACTCTTAATTTTATATGGTCCGTGCCATAGGTGCATAAGTTTAGGTGATTTGCCTACTTGACTTGACGGGTTATATACCATTACTAAATCGCCTACTTTATACTCATCATTTTTAATTTTAGTGTCATAATATGATTTTTGCGCTTTTTGGGCATCAGAAATATTAGCTCTAGCCAATGTCCATGCGTTGCTCAGATATTGCTTAAAGCTTATAGCATAATCATCTAAATCAATGATATAACGTGAAGGAACAAAATTTAAAGCTACATCTATCGGTAATCGAGGCGTACGTCCATACAATAATTCAAATGGGCTGAATTTGGTACTGGATTGAGGTGTAGTATTATATGCAAATGTCACATACGGTAAAAAATCATCCCAGTCTTTTTGATTATGACTAACATACATAGAAAGCATGTTTGCCAAAGTATGATTAAATTTCTCTACTAAACCATCAGTTTGCGGATGATAAGATGTAGTATTTACCTTTTTTGTGTCACACAAAGAACAAATTTCACTGATTAATTTTGACATATAATTAGTACCACGGTCAGATAAAAGCTGCCTAGGTGCTGAGTGTCTACATAAAATACCTTCAATGAACTTTTGTGCGGTTGACTTAGCTGTGCAATCAGGTATACCATAACATTCTACCCATTTTGTTAGATAATCAGTAAATACAATTACATACTTATTTCCATTATAAGTCATTGGAAGTGGTCCTAAGATGTCAGTGGCAACTCGGTCAAAAGGGCCTTCCACGGGTATGGGACAAAGAGCTGCCCGTGTCTTTTGATTTGGTGCCTTTTTAGTGGCACATCCTAAACACTCTTGGCAATGTTTCTTGATGTCATTTATCATCCCTTCCCAAAAATATTTTTCTCTGATTTTTGAGTACGTTTTTTCAAAACCAAAATGTCCGGCTAAAACATCATCATGATATGACTCTAAAATTTCCTTCTTTAGAGTAGTTGGAATTACGACTGTTAAAAAATGTTTCCCTTTATCTGTTTGTCTATATAGGCAATCATTTATGAGTCGGTAAAATCGAGATTTATTAATAATTTTTATGCTTTCTGCAGGATTCTCTGGTGTTTCTCCTTCACTTAAATATCGTATGATAGGATTTAAAATCTCATCCTCTTTTTGCTTAATAGTCAAAATGTCTTCACTAGGATCGAAGTGTAAAGTACAAATACGAGAAAGTGTGTCTGCATTTTTATGTTTACTTTCAATGCGATAAGTTAGTTCATAATCAAATTGTTGCATGGTTGCTTGCCATCTAGCTAAACGACCAGAAAGGTTATTTTTCTTAAATAAACCTATAAGTGGTGCATGGTCTGTCTGTATGTGTAACTTATGTCCTACGATATAGGGTTGGAAGGTTTTCACGGCCCATACTACCCCAAGTGCTTCTCTATCAGTAGTGGAGTAATTTCGTTCAGCTTTTGTTAGACTACGACTTATATATGCGATAGGATGTTCGTTTTCGCCGAAAAACTGACTGAGAACAGCTCCTAACCCAAAAGATGAAGCATCAGTCTGAATATAGAATTCTTTAGAAAAATCTGGGAGCTTGAGTAGTGGTGCTGTGATTAATGCTGTCTTGAGAAGTTCAAATGCTTTTGAGCAATCATTGTCCCATTTAAACTCTTTACCTTTTTTAAGTAGACTATTTAGAGGAAATGCGATTTTACTACAATTAGGAATGAATCTACGATAATAGGACACTAAACCTAAAAATGTGCGTAACTCATCAATGTTTTTAGGTGTCTTAGCATCACATACTGCCTTTACCTTTACATCGTCCGGTTTTAAGCCTTCTGAAGTAACTTCATGTCCTAGGAATTTGACATTGGTTCTACAGAAACTACATTTTTCTAATCTTAACTTTAAACCTGCGAATTTGAGGCGGTTGAATACAAGTTTGAGGTTTTCAAGATGTTGATCAAATGTTTCAGAAAATACTAAAATGTCATCTAAATACACGAGACAAATTTTCCACTGCAAATTTTGAAGTATTATGTCCATTAGTCTCTGATACGTGCTTGGTGCGTTACATAAACCAAATGGAAGTACATTAAACTCATATAACCCGTTAAATGTACAAAATGCGGTCTTTTCCTTGTCTTTTGTCTCTACGGGAATTTGCCAATACCCCCAGGCCTGATCTAATGTTGAAAAGTATTTTGCTTTTCCGATAGTGTCTAAAATGTCATCTATACGTGGGATTGGATATGTGTCCTTTTTAGTTACTTGATTGAGTTTTCGATAATCTACACAAAAACGGTCATTTCCATCTTTTTTCTTAACTAAGACAATGGGACTGGACCACGGACTTGTTGAAGGGCTAATTATCCCCGCATCTAGCATTTTATTTATATGATTAGCAATTTTAGCTCTGTCTGCAAAAGGTACACGGTAAGGATGGCTATGAATGGGGCGTGCATCTCCGGTGTCAATTTTATGCTTGGAGAGATTGGTTTTGCCGATGTCATGCTCATGCTTTACAAAAAGTGAACTAAATTCTTTAAGAAATTCGTATAGCTTATGTTTTTGATGCGGTTCCAGTAGATGCGAATATAATTCATCGGAATTGAGATTGACTGAGCTTGGCAAAGCGTGCTGTACCTCAGTAGTACATACTCTATCTTTTATGGGCTCACATACGTCATTACTTATTGAAAAGACTCTCCCTAATGTGCTATTTGCATAAATTAAAGCTGGCTCGCATAAGCGATTTTCTACGTAAATGTCAATAGTGCTGTGCTCAGGTATATGAATTGAAGAGAAAGCTTTCAATCCTTGTTTACTCAGCATTTTATCACTCGGCTCAAAAGCTATAGCAGAAGAGTTAAAGTTAGACGGTAATTTAGCATGTACTAGTGCGATTGATCGAGCTGGCAGAGTCACTGACTTTATCGTTTGTACATTATAATTTAATGTAGAAATGCTTAAATTATTGCTAAATTTGATAGATTCACCATCCAAAATTAAAAGATTTGATCGGAGATTGAAAGTTATAGTCTGAAAATTGTAGAGAACATTTGTCCCAATTATCATATCAAAAGAACTATGTTGAAGTATAAAAAGTTCTGTATTTTGATTTAAGCCTGCAAGAGATATGCTAACATTTATTGATCCTAATATTGGTAAAGGCCTATTCCCGGCGCTTTTTATTATTGACTGAAAGGGTTTTATTTTGATATCATTTAGACCGATTTTTGCGAGAATTTCAATCGAGAGTACAGAAACACTAGCTCCCGTGTCTACTACACCTTCGAGAATATAGCCATTAACTTTTATTGGTATGCATGGTGACGGTCTTACTAATGCTTCTGATGTGCTGTTTAAGGAAAAATCGCGATTTAACTTAGTGCATACATGAGAAAATTGATTTTGAAAATTGTGCGTCAGAATAGTACATGCATGCTTTTCATTAGGTGTAGATCTAACTATATTAACTTTAATTTTTGAGTCCTCGCTTGATGACTTAATTGCTCGTTTTGGCAGTTTTTCATGATTACTGGTCTCTTTTTCAGATTCGAATGACGTATTAAAGGTTTTTAGCTCCATTGTTGACTTTTTACTCGGAAAGAGAGATCTACAAAAACGTTTTTTTCTGCGTACGGTATTAGGTAATAGGCATTGATGATGAGAATGAGTTTCGTCATTTGTTTGCCTACTTGCCTGTAGCTCATGAGCTATAGATCGTACAACACGCTTTTGCCTTTTCTGATAGCAATAGTTCCTAATGAATAGGTATGCAATGTACACTAATCCAGCTGCGAAGAAAAGTACGAAGAGGAGTACAAATATATTAGAAAGAGCCTGATAGCTACCGCTTAGTATATGACCTGCTGCTCCGGATGCTTTAGTCACTCCTGTATTTAAAATACGTTCTATGCGTTTTTCATTACCATCAATTAAATTATTTACTGCATCTCCCGTACCTGCCAAAATTTGATAAATTACATCAGGGCTTTCAGATAATTGAGCAGTATACGTCATAATGCGTTCTACTTTACGCTTTAAATCATTAATTTGTTTATCCTGGCTACCATGTGTTGCAATTTTCTCATGATAAAGTACAGATGAGTCAAATGTGAAGGGTCTCCAATTTCCTTGCCAAGCTAGCTGCATTGGAATTGTTACAACATGTGCATCTCCTGCTACCCCCATATATTTTCCAGTGTGCTCCTGCTTATATATGCCATGTATCCGAGTATCGCATGGAATTTTAATAGAATTTTGGACTAAATCAGATGTTCCTGGAGAAACGAAATATAAGCCTTTTTCTGTCTCGACCGGAAGATCTTCGTAACACGTGTCTTTTACTTTATAATCCCAAAAAATCTTAGTGCTATTGATTTTCTGGCATTCCCATATCATAAGAACGTCTGCAGCAAAACTAGCATGAATATCCTGACGTCCGAGCAGAGCTTGAGCTCCTAATGTCGTATCAAAGGCCAAAAGTTGTTTTATAATGTTTAATTGCCTTTCAGATGCTCTACAAATTTCGGTCCATACAGTTTTGAAGCTTTTCTGCTCAATTTCGAGTAAACGTTGCTCAAGATATTGAAGTTTCGGGTCTTCGGGGTCGGGTTGTTCTGCTTTCTTTGCCTTACTTACAGGATACGTGTAATTTATGTGCACTTTATCATATAGACGTACCATAACTAGATTATCCTTATTATGAATTATTTTTATCACAACGCCTTGAAGGGTCATATATGCTGCTATAAGTTTACAGTCATAAATGCGACGACTAATAGTAAAACTACTCTGTAAGTCTTTTATAATTAGATATGGATAATTTAAAGAAGATTCATACGTCCCAAGCATCGTATATTTGCACGATTCTTGAAGGTAATGCGGATCCCATGTTACAATAGAGTCATCAGCACACCTGGGCGTGGGGGGTTTGGGGGTATGCACCCCCCAGAAACCAAAATACCCCCCCAGAAATCAAAATACCCCCCCAGAATTCAAGTTTTGAAAATTTTTTTCGTTTTTTCCGCAATTTTTTGATGCCAATGGATAGTGCTTGATGAGAAACGTCGAAAAATGGTGTTTTTATCGCCATACCACCATTTTTAAGGCCATTTTTCGACCTTCAAAAAAATCTTGCACCCCCCCCAGAATTTTCTTGCTGCCCACGTATGGTCATCAGTCAAGCATGTTCCGGTCTTAGGGTGACATCCCCCCAAGTCTCCTAAATCAGAAACTAAAGTTTTGCCGTCTATGCTTCCTACGCTTCCTAACTCGATAAAGAAATTGATACTGCTCTGACATATGTCCCGACAACACCACTTAAATTCAATATTTAGAGTGTTATTAGTTGACCAAATACCGTTATCTATTTTTGAAAGATTATTAGATTGGTAAAATTTGGATTTCCAAACATTTTTACATGTAGTAGCAGAAACTTGTTGTCTAGAGAGTGTGTCATACGTTATACCTCTACTATTCAAAAATCCCGTGTTTGTGCAAACTGTTCTATTTTCTAGGTAACACTTAATTGCCTCTACAGCGTAAGGAGTGTCCCTCGGAACCCATACATCAACTTGCATCGTGTGTGCTGTGTGGTTCGTGATGAGAGGTTGACAATGCATAGAATCTGGTATGGCTAATGCATATCCGCTTTTAGATTTACCGCATAAATTGAATGTACGTATGTGTGTGGACTGAATTTGATGCGGAAGGAGATTTAGAAAAAAGATGATGAGCATCCACTTTATGCTACGTCCCGAAATTATGCTTGAGTTTGACTTTTTGAACGAAATGGGGAATTTTTCAATTTGAGCGCATTGAGGCACTTTAGCCTCCAACACTACATTTTTAGTGTTAATTTGAAAGTGAACCGGTTCCTCATCGTGCATTGGTGGTTTGGGCGCGCTCCACCCCATTTCAAAATTATCGAAAATATTATTTTCACATTCCTTTTCGGAATCACCCAGTTCTCCCGAACCAACGGATCTACAGCCCCTGTTTTGAGACAAAATAGAAGACAAGCTACCGTTACGAACTGGGGGTTTTTGCCTGCTTCATTTAAATAATTCGATCCTTCCAATAGCACTAAATTTATACTTTCATGCCCGGGAAAATTTGAACAATTTTGCTCATAAAAGCAATTTTCATCTTCTCAAAAATCAACTTGATTCTCCTCAATGTGATCACATTCATTTTTTGCGTCATTAAAAGGCTGCCTTGAAACTGTCATGACATTTCGATTGTTTGTTGGGATAGGTCTCCTAAAAGCTGACTGATTATTGTTCCTAGCCTGATGTCCTACTGCCTGAGTGTAATGTGGTGTTGAAGATCGGCATTTTATAGCATGATGTCCTAAACGTCCGCATTTCCAGCATTTAACTTTGCCTTGAGCAGTCCAAGCAGGATTTCCTTGCCGTTTCCAGGGCCCTTGGCTACGGTTCGGAAACTGTTGTGACGGTTGCTCTGGCTTATTATGTACGCTTAAATTCGCTATCTGACGTGAAAGTGCATTCATAGAGTTAGTTAATGCATTTATATCAGGAATACTAGTTTTTGAGTTTGAGATTGAGGTTGAGTTATAGACCTGCTCCTGAATTTCTTGCTGTGCTGCTCGCCTAATGGCCTCATCTAAATTTTTCGGTTCTGTACCTATCATTATATATCTTTTAATTTCAGGCCGAAGACCCCTCAAAAATGCTCCTTTTGCGACTGTTTCACGTTGATCTGTGCTTAACGTTGGATACGCTGCCTTAACTAAACTTCTAATGTCTACTGCAAAATCTGAAACTGATTCATTAGGTCTTTGGGTGCGGTGTACGAGCTGTAACTCCTTAATAGCACTATCCCTACCTATCGGAAATTGATTCTTAAATGCATCTACCCATTGTGCAAAAGTTAGAGGGTTTGCTAATGTGTCTTGTTCTGTCTGATTGAAAAAACCAAGAGCTAAGCCGCGTAAAAAAGTGGGCAATAAGGAAATTTTTCGATCTTCTGAAAGACTATGAGCGTTTGTGTACCGGTTAAAAAGCAGAAACCAGTCTACGACGTTTTCATTTGAATTGCCACTAAAAATCGGAGGTTGAGTTTGGTTCAGAAATAAAGGACTATTATTTTGCATTGTTGTTTTTACCGTGTCTAATGTTCGATTAGCAAGAATTTCAGTGCTAGCCTCAAATAATTCTTGAATATCTTGGATGTCTATACTCATGTTCTTAGAACTAAGCTTATTACAAGTAGGATATCTGTGCGACGTTGAAACAGATTTAAACGATGGACACACAAGCATATACTCACCGACTCCAATTGAATCTCAGTAGAACCTCCAAAATGTGGGACGGTCGGCTGGAACGTGAGCTTGGATGAAGGATAAAAGCTAGAGAGCTTGGGATGGTCGGTTGGAACTTGAATTTAGGTGAATGGTAAAAGCAAAAGATGCTTAGTTAGTCGGCTAAAAGTGAGACGCTATGCCGTTTTATTATTGAAACACGAACTTAAATACTAGAAAAAGTTGACTCGTCACAAATAACGAAACGAAATGGACAAAACAAATATGAGTGAGTTGAGACGATGGGATTGGACGGTGGGATTGGTTGCAGTCTGTATAAGGGTCTTTAGTCTACGTGCAAATGTGATGCATTTCTATAGTCGTAAGCTCATAGCTTAAGCGGCATTGAGATTGAGTTGGCGTTGCGCACGTGCATTCTTGCCATTTTTCTGTAAGCTTGAGATATGCTAAAGTCAAGGGAGCTGTCTCATTTTTGTTTAACTAAGAAATAAAGTTAGCGTCCGTCTACGTTTACACAGCTTACTGATAGGCGTGCTAAAGCGTCGCTTATTTTGAGATATCTTATCTACGGTTTGAATAATAACTATACATCTTAGACTAATGTTCATGATATGTGTTATTATATTATATAGTTTTATATCCATTTTATATATTATATAAATTTCTATTACATGAAGGTGGTACCCAAATATAGGAGTGAGGGGGTTGTACTCCTCAAGAAGTTATAACCCCCCAAATTCTATTTTTAGTGACATTTTTTAGGCGATTTTACCCATCCTGACCCTTCCCCAGAATTTTCTTGCTGCTAACGTATAGCAATACCCCCACTTTTTAAAAACTAGTCGAAAACGACCGAAAATTTGTACTACCCTCATAAATTTAACTTGCCAACCACTTTGGGCCAATGAGGGGGCGGCCGCCACCTTCCAGTTAAATCCGCTCCTGCATATGAACAAATTTAAGAATGACTTGACAAATTTTTGCTTAATGCAAACTTGAATGTCTTCAGATGTTGCTAAGCAAAATCGGCAAATTCGTAACACAATTGGACCAAATGGTTTTCGAAATCCGCCTAATGAGTGCGCTGAATAAGAAATATAGATTTAGATAAAAAAACAACACATGTGCATAGGTAATGGGTATTATTACAGGTGTTATGTCAAAATGGCTGTACAGCTATCAGCTTTTCAGAGCTCAATAGAGAGTAATATCCCCCTCACCCCCATGCTCATTTATGTCCTGCAGCATGTGCTAAAACTTTAGATAATTCAAAAAGTCTATGCTTTGTGCCTGGAATAGCAATTTTCTAGATTGTTTGTCACAAAAAAAACAACAAAACTGAGACTAAATGGGATAAAAAGTGTTACTTTCCCCTACTTCGCCTCATATACCAATTATACATACCATTTATCTTCAAGAAAAATGTAGAATCAAGACGAAACGATTAAAATGCCAAAATTTAACCGCCAAATCTTCAATTACTATATTGATAATCCTCCAAGAATAATCCTAAAATTGAAACACCGCAAAATTCACTTTACTGAGTGAAATGCATTTGAGTATATACCTGCTAAATTATCTGTTAAGATTGGAGTTATGGTCATAGGTGGGCAGCAACGAAATTCTGAGGGAGGGGGGTAATTTTCAAAGGTCAGAAAATAGTCTTAAAAGTGGTCATATGGCGTACAAAACAGCATTTTTCGACGTGTCTCATCGAGCACTATCCAATGGCATCAAAAAATCGCTAAAAAAGCGAAAGAAATTTCAAAATTTGAATTCTGGGGGGTATTTTGATTTCTGAGGGGAGGGGGGTATTTCAACTTCTGGGAGGCTGCATACCCATCCAAACCCCCACGCCCATGTGTGGTTATGGTGCCATAGATGATACGTCCTAGCTTTGCAACATATAACCCATTTGATTCTAGCAAAGCTATATCTTTCAGCAATGGTTTTAGAACTGTGTGCATTCCGCATTGTCTGAGTGCTATGCTGCTACTGAGGGCAGCTAGACAAATGAAATTCGTGTGACGGCAAAATTTTCTGGGTAAATTTCCTGTTTTGTTATAGTGATGAAGTATAAGGCCAATTCGAGAATTAAAGCAGTTTAGCAAGCATGAACAAAGTAAAAGTTATTAGCATATATACGCGATCTTGAGGTTTTAGGGGGAGGGGCTTTACCCCATTTGATTTTTTTTTGATTTTTTTCAATTCTTCTATTGTTTTTATACACTAGAAACATAGATCACGTGGGTGAGAACCATCTTACATTTCCCTCCCCAAAGATCTTGTATGGTAGCCACCCCATCCCTTGTGTGCACCAATGCGCCCATGTCTGAATGTAAATTAGGGGTACTTGGTTCAACAAACACATCCAAAATTGATGTTTCTTCCAAAAGCATTGCAAGATTCTTCAAGACAGGCACGTTCATATGCTATGGAATACTCCCTGCCCAATGTCGATCTAATGACGATTTCTTCTAAAGATAAATTTTTGATCATAAAACCTGATAATTACAGCTGATTTTTAATACCCACCCTTTTACAAAGAATATTTCTCAAGCTGACCCAAACTACACAAAAGTAAACTGCAAACCAGGCTGAATAAAAAGCATATTACATTAGTTTGGTACCTGCAAATACACCTCTACAAGAGAAAATAAAACAGTTTCAGTCATATTTACTTGAACTAAAAAGCATCACTCACAACGCATAAGTGGGCATTCAAATGGTACATCTAATAGCTCGAGATTTCGGGTGCAGGTCCCCGACCAGTTTGAGAGAAGAAGGGTGGAATGGGGGTATATAACTGACCTCCAACCACGGTTTTCTTGTATCTGGCAAAGACAAGACTTTACCTGATGTATAGTGACTTTTTGGGACCATCTTAGTACATAAACAAAGATTTTTGGGCAGACAAAAACTGCAAAAAGGAGGGAAATTCCCAAAAATTTCCGGCGCTTCATGCCAAAATGAGTAATTGTCTGTCTAATATATCTTTGTAATGACAGAGTTGGCATTTAAAATAGGAAAATATCAAATTTTTTTGGCACCTCGCGCCCTTCTGAGGCAATTTCAGTAATCTTTGGCGTCCTGAACCAAGAAAGTAAGTGAAATACACTACCAAATGTCAAAAACCCCGTTTCACCACACCAAAATCGCTTCTGTACCATATTATAGTGTATAAAAATTTGCATGTACAAAATGTACAAAGAATGTTAGGGGCCATCTTTGTACATATACAAAGGAACCTTGTACGAAAATAGACCCCCTAACAACTAAAAAACACATAAAACGACCGAAAAATTAAATTTTTTCTAATAACTAGGGGATGGGAAAGCGACTTACATGTGCAAGGTCAAACTTTCAATTGGGGGTGAATACCATACCTTGGCGTGGGGAGGAGAAATCAGGGGTATGCACCCCAGCCCCGAGAAACCAAAATACCCCCAGGAATCAAAATGCTCTCTCCAGAATTCAATTTATGAAAATTTTTTCATTTTTTCCGCAATTTTTTGATGCCAAAAAAATGGTGTTTTTCGGTCAACCACCATTTTTAAGGCCATTTTTTGACCTTCAAAAAATCGTGAGCCCCCAGAATTTTCTTGCTGCCCACGTATGGTGAAGACCGAAAATCCCCTATTTCCCTGTTGCACGTATGATTCGGACGCTAGAATTAATTGAAAATTTGCAGACCCACTAATTCCAGTCTTTGAGAATTTATTGAATTTTTCTCATTGCAATAGGTAGGTAACATAAATGCACTTGGTCAGGTTGGCCTAGGAGGATTAAAATCAAAATTTTAGGGTCAAAGAGGGTGAAAACCAGGAGTTTTATCACAGGAAGTTACGTTTTAGATCATTTTACTTGAAAATCGCTTGAAAATGCATTATTTTTGGCACAAACTGCTCAACAGTACCTAACTTTTTAAACCTTCACTGACATAATACCCTTTCACACCTGCCTATGTGCCTTTCACACCGGCCTATGTGCAACTGGGCATGGGTAACTACTGGCGCACGTGTACTTAAGTGAATAATGACTTTGCATGCGACGCTTATGGATACCACAAGTGAGACACATCTTGCAAATCAATTTGATTGGAGTCATCCTGTGCATAATCTTAAATCTGATAAATTCCTGAATAATTAGGTATTGGATTCCTTAAGAAAAGGATAAAAATGGGTTGAGTAGAAGTCTAATTCTTTACAAAAACTTGCAGAAAAAGCTTAAAGGAAGGTGCGAAAAAATCCATGAAAATTCGATCAACATTTCAGAAGCTATTAATAAGGCTCTTCTATAGTTCACAATTTTACCAGTACTTACGAAATATACTTAGGCAATTTTGACATCATGTAGTCACTAAAGTCGATCTTATTTTATTATTTTTCATTACCTTGGGCTTAGTTCTATATAAATATAAGTTTAGAATTTTATGATGGCAAGTAGGTATAGACTATAAGTTAAGTACGTATTCTTTTTAAATCAGTATTTATACCAACCAATATCTATGCAAGGCCTTTAGGACTTCAAAAATCGATCTAGAAACGAAAGTTTTTATCTTAACACTTAAGTAGGTACTAAGAAGAATTCTATCTCACGTCATAAATACTTGATAAAAACCTATAATTTGGTGAAAGACCACACGCATGCAGCATGCTCAAGAGAAGCACTGCTGACAAGTCAAAAACTGAAAAGGCGAAAGGAAGAACTTAAAACCGACAAAGTCCTGAACAAAGTACCTACTACCCATAACTTTGGTTTTGGCAGATTCAGATAAAACCCGACAAATGGACGAATTTTTGGCGGTTTCCGACCAAGATGGTAACACTTCTAAACAGAAGCGAGACTGATGCAGGTATAGGTACTGATTGAGTCGACGAAAAAAACAACAAATGTTATAAGCTTTTCAATTCTATAGTACAAAGGTAAACTCTATTGACCTTCAAGAAATTCATACCTACATACCAATCCATAAGTAGAACCCGTTGCCAACAGGTTAGCATAAATGCTACTATATTGGTTTTCGTCAATAGCTTGTGCACAGGTTTCCTAAAGTGATTTTGCCTTTTTAACCTATTGCCAACAGGTTTCTTATGTCATAACCTGCATTTAACGGGTTGTAATTACTAAAATTTTCTACAGTGTAGACATCTTCCTAGTCTTTGTTATGCTACACGTTCTTTACATATCCTGGCAATTATCACTTTCATTTTATGCAGTTTTTTATGTTCTTTCCAAATATGTATGTTGCTTGTTGCTTTTAGAAGATAATTGTTCAAGGATTTACAACTAAAAAACTATTACAATGCATATGATTGGGCGGTAGACATGCTTGAAAAACAAAAAAAATAGATTTCTGTTGTTAAACACAACTAGGGAATGCTTTTAAAAAGCTGAAAAGGAATAAATCGTCAAATCCTGTATAAGAACCTAATTTTCTTATTTTAGGTTTTTATGACATCATTGTAAATAGGCCAAAGTTATCTCATTTCTTACTGTTATATAATCTCACATGCAGTTATACCATTAAAAATATTGTAACTGGAGGCAAAACGAGGTTTGACAAAGTACAGGGATAAGTAATATAAGAAAAAATGCCAACAAAGTGACTCAATAGGACGCTATTCTAGGACATGGGAAATAAAGGCTCAAGGACTCTTCAGGCATTTGTGCACTACCGCCATATTTTTCAAATACTCATTTCTCGACAATTATCCATGCAATTAGCTTTCTGATGTTAATAGATTACGTTGTTGAATCATATATGTACTTAAACTCTAGTGTATGTAAATCCACAGATCATTGAGAAGAACAACATGGAACACAGGAAAACTGCAGTAGTTGACTAATTCCTGGGGAGGTACCTGAGTGATGCCGAGTTAATATTTAGACTGTCAGTGAAAGATAAAATTTGCATTTTCTCAACTTTAAAGTTGTCAAAAATTTTTTAGTTTCAATTGATATATACAGTAAATAGAGAGGTAACATGGCAATGATTTGCGTTAGTGATTTCTCCCTTACAATTATATCGAAAAATTGATAGTCAACTATGACTATACTTCTGTATTATAATCTTGTAATATCGCAGGAACTTCTTTTTAATGAAAATTTGATGAGATAATAATTTAATACTATATTTCAGGATAATACTGTATAATCTAGGCTCACCTTAAGCTTTGCAACTTCTTCGTTTATGTAAAGCTCGAATGTTTAGGTGAATTGCATGGTACCAAGATAGAGTAGTAAATTAAATTCTGTGTTCCTACACAGATTCAATATATATAGGTGTCAATGTATTGCACACTCAAGTTGTAGTGTATATCTACGTGCACAAATGTTTTTTGTGGAATTAGCTTTCAGAAAAACTTTTTAGAAAGACCGT
Source organism: Mermis nigrescens (assembly GCA_036768485.1). NCBI lineage: Eukaryota > Metazoa > Nematoda > Enoplea > Mermithida > Mermithidae > Mermis > Mermis nigrescens. Next base: position 2,567,418 of record JAVLUZ010000273.1, on the reverse strand, counting down.
GTAATATTGGCAGTGCTGACGAACAGAAATAATGTTGTGTCAAATAACATCTCTGCTTGATAGAGTACTTCGGAAAGTTAAACTAATTCTCGATTATGCAGTGTGATAAAAAGTAAAAACATGTAAACTGTGCCCAAACTAAAAAAAGCAAAATATAAAAATTTTTTATCAGCTTCTATGGTTCTAAGAATATCGATATAAAAACATGCACTACTATTTATATATGCACATAAACACAATTACACCAAAACAGGCTTATGTTTTAGAATAAGATTCTGCATAAAAATCGGCCTTTGAAATTGAGCTTTCGAAACTCAAAAATTTTAGTCTTCTAAAAAATTTTAGATTTTTTTGCACATCATTTGCTTAAATTAGAAGTGTATGAATACAGAAAATTCGTTTACATTAATTTTATAGACGTAGAATATGTAAAACAACAAGGAATTGTTTTTAGAATTACAGAAATAAAATCATATTCTGCTAACACTTACTGTCACTTGGACATTTTGAATTTGGTTGCTCTGTCATGAAATTTTAATTTCTTAAAGATGCTGCATAGAAATGCTTTATTGCATTTGCAAAAGTGCATTGGTGACATAAAGGGAATAGTTAAATGAGACAAGTTGAAAAGAGTTTTTTCTGCAGTTCGAAAAAGTGTATTTTGCGGTGCAAAGAACTTAATTGTGTGGGTCAGTCACCTATATTCATATCAGTATAGTAAGAACTCCACATTATTAGGCCAAATAAGCACACATGAAACCTGATATCATTGCTGCTCTGGAAGACTAGGACTAGCAAATATTTTGGTGCAACACTTTTGCTTATAAGAAGCATAAAATTGATGGTTTATATTCTGCTTCCCAACAGTGCTGAGTAGAGCTTTGTCGTGTTAAAAACGTTGCACTCAAGTATACATTTCTTCAAATTAATGTTTAGCAAGCATGAATATGTGTAAACTTTACAATAAATATATTTATGATTTTTTTCCAAAAAGTGGACTGAAAAATATTCTGTTTTGATCGAGTCAAAGAAGAAAAATTGTACAGTTATCAGAAAATGAGTAGAAAATGAGTAATTTTAAGTACATTCGTCCTTTCTATTTCATCGGAGCATATTTCTTTGCTAGTACTCTACTTTTATTTAGCAAGATTTGAGTAAATCACTTAGTAAATAATACACATACGGTAACATGCCACAATAATGACCGCAGTACAAGAATATAAAGAACAAGATTGTTCTGAACATCAGTAATATCTATTTTAAACAACACAACATTATTTTTATTTTAACAGATCAAATCTTTTAAGTGCAAGGTTTACGCAACTAGTGTAAAGAGTACTTAAACTCATATTTGTAACTCTGACGTCATTACTCATTTACTGAGTGTAAGGATAACAGTCAGATTTGTGATCCTGACCTTACGGAACATATTTTGGAAAAAATCTAGTTTCGCAATGATCTGAAAGTAAAATAAAGTTGTAGTGTTAACTTTACACATCAACAATAATCGAGGAAATTTAGAGGAAATTAATTAAGATTTAGAGGAAATTAATGGTCAGATTCTTATTTATGTTGTTACATTTAAGATTTCAAAAAATTATGCTTTCGCAATGCTCTTGGACTAAATTTGATTTTTAGTGTAAACTTTACACTACAAGTGAGTTAAAGAAAATTTACAGCCAAATTTGTGATCCTTACATTACGAGAAGATTTTGAAAATCAGTTCATGTTTTACAATGCTCTGGAAGCAAAATATTATTTTTAGTGTAACCTTTGCAGTCCTACAATACCACGATAGTGTACACTTTCTACAAATTACGAGAGTAGAGAAATCTAAGAGTCACATTCGTAATCTTGACGATACGGAAATAATTTTCAGAGAAAAAAAACCACGTTTCACAACGCTCTGGAAGTAAAATTAATTTTAAGGTAACTTTACACCTCCACAATCACATAATATTTGTCGTAATTAAGCGCGCTTTCGTGCACGAGTGATCCTCGACGTTTAGTACATTTGTTATACCTTATATTGTGTCCTAACTCGTATCAAAAGAAGGTGACGGGCTGTAACCTGTCAAAAACGTCTTTTCTCATTACAAGGTTGGAACTTTACACCTTTTAAATAAATCAGTATTGAGTGTAAAAAATACAATCAAGCACGATGTGTAACCATTGCCATTTACGTTATTTTCAGAATAGTTAGCATCATCCAATTCAAAACCAGAGTGCTTGACAGAAAAAAATACGTTCCTAAATCGTGTCTTAACTCCAAATTTTAAAATTTACGCTATTAGAATTAACTCTGTCTTGAATTTTAAGAAACGCCTCCAAGTTGGATGTGCATATGCAGTTAGACCTACTTCATTTTTATAATCTTTGCACGTTGCAATTCATAACCGGAGCTGTTGACAAACTAAAAGAAGGTAAAAACGTGTTTTTTCGTTTTTCCACCTAAGTATAAACTTTAGATTGCTAGAATTAACTCCATATTGAAGTAAAATTGTTAACTTCATCGTGTAACTCTTAAAATTGCTGTTAACTTCATTGTGTAGCTCTAAAAACCCTAGCACTTTTCATTATATATATATATATATATATATATATATATATATATATATATATATATATATATATATATATATATATATATATATATATATATATATATATATATATATATATATATATATATATATATATATATATATATATATATATATATATATATATATATATATATATATATATATATATATATATATATATATATATATATATATATATATATATATATATATATATATATATATATATATATATATATATATATATATATATATATATATATATATATATATATATATATATCATACGTAGCGCGTTAGCGCGTACCTATAATATACTTGGGTACCCCCAACATATGTCCCCCCCCTCACAGCTATAACGGCACACCTCTGAGAGGTGCGGTTTTTTTAAAAGGTAGATAATAAAAAAACTTAGTGCCCCCATTTTTTTCTTGTTTACACTCAATACCGAGCGCGTCTTGAGTGTGTAAAGTTTACACCAAAAATTCAAATAATTTGCGGAGGACCAATTTTTTTTAAAAATGTTTTCCCTAATTAGTAGGTTACGAATCTGATCTTAAAATTTCTTTACACTCATTGGTTGTTGCACAGGAGTGTAAACTAGACGGTTTTTTACAGTTTTCGTGTGCAAGAGCATATCTAACTCAGTTTTACATTCTATGCAGTCTGATTGGTTTCAAAAGGTAGACGGTTAAAAAATCTAGGTGAGACTTTTTTTAATTTTTCTTAAAAAGTAAAATTTCCGAATTTAGAGGCGGTTTATTGTAAAGAGGCTGAGACAAAAAAATATTTTTTCCCTGCCATATTCTCCACTCAGTAGACAGAACGTGGTAACTACCTTTAAAATGTGCCTCGTCTTAAGCGCTACACGTCAAAATTTATTTTGTTTCTTTACAATCGATATTGCGTTATTAGTGCAAGTGTAAACTTTACACTGAAAATATTTTTTCCGCCCGTAGCGTCGTGGATGATGAATTTTTTTTAAAAATGTTTTCCCTAATTAGTAGGTTACGAATCTGGTCGTAAAAGTTCTTTACACTCATTGGTTGTTGCACAGGAGTGTAAACTAGACGGTTTTTTACAGTTTTCGTGTGGCCGTGCATATCTAACTCAGTTTTACATTCTATGCAGTCTGATTGGTTTCAAAAGGTAGACGGTTAAAAAATCTAGGGGAAACTTTTTTTATTTTTTCTTAAAAAATAATATTTTCGAATTTAGAGGCGGTTTATTGTAAAGAGTCTAAGACAAAAAATATTTTTTCCCTGCCATATTCTCCACTTAGTAGAAAGAACGTCGTAACTACCTTTCAAATCTGCCTCGTCTTGAGCGCTACAAGTCAAAATTTATTTTGTTTCTTTACAATCAATATTGCGTTATTAGTGCAGGTGTAAACTTTACACTGAAAAAATTTTTTCCACCCAGAGCGTCGCGGATGATGAATTTTTTTAAAAAATGTTCTCTGTAAGGTTAGAATAATGAATCTGACCTTCAAACATTTCTACAATCAATACACAGTAGCAGGGGTTTAAACTTTACACTCTAGTGAATGAGTAAAAAAACAGATTCTGTCAAAGATTTCTAAGCCAACTTTTTCGGTTAAGAGTTAAGATAATTTAAATGGACAAAAATAAAGTAACTTTTAAGGGCTACACGTCAAAGCAAACCGCGTTCAAAAACACGTAATATTGAGTTGTTTATGGGGGTGTAAAGTTCGAAATCTGAGGTGTAAAATGGGCGAAAAAAACGGGTTTTTCGTATTTAATTGGTAAATCATATCAAATATTTTGCGGAACATAAGTTTTGCACATACAAACGTACTACAATCAAAGGGCTACAAACTGGCCTAAACCGAATTTATTTACACTCAATGGGGCGTTCGGTTCAGATTTTTAAAGTTTACAATGTGGTGGACAGTGAAAAATACGTGTTTGTCCATATTTTTGTTCGCCACCCCTTAAAAAGTACTTTATTTTTATCCTATTCGACCTCTCCCGACTTCTTCACTTCATATTTTTGTTCGCCACCCCTTAGAAAGTACTTTATTTTTACCCTATTCGACCTCTCCCGACTTCTGCACAGAGAAAGTGGCGAACAAAAATATGCACAAACACGTATTTTTCACTGTCCACCACATTGTAAACTTTAAAAATCTGATCCCCATTGAGTGTAAATAAATTCGGTTTGGGCCAGTTTGTAGCCCTTTGATTGTAGCTCGTTTGTATGTGCCATACTTATGTTTGTAAACTTTACACTGAAAAAATTTTTTGGGAAAAAAATCAGTTTGGGTTTTTTTTGAAACAGATGAAAAAAACCGATTGATTGCCCCAGATGTACATTCTTGTGCTCAATTTCCATACGCACGTACACGACCGTTAAGCGCAACGCTTAAGTGAGTCGCCCGGGACCACCTTCCCCTAAAAAATATCATATCTTTCATTCCATTCCCACACATATTTTCAATCAAAATCCGGGATAGGAAAATGGGCACTCGGGCTTAATGCGACTTGAGTACGAATTGGTATGTGTGTTATCATATCTTACGTGTGTTAAAAGATCATATGTGTGTGTCTCATATTTGTGCCTGTCTCGTTTGTACATTCCTTTACCGTAAGCTTTTGCCCATAGGCCTATTGTCGTATTCATAGATCCTTTTCATATCTCTTGGTTCGTGTTGTTACGCCTCTTTTTTCCGCGTCAGTTAAAACTGCGTGCAAGCGCAGTTTTGACGGCACTTTAAGATTTTACATTTTACAATTTGTTTTTGAGCCTGAGAGCCTCTCCGCCAGCTTCCGCGCTGAGCGTATCTTTTTTCTTTTCGTTGCCGTACGTGAGCAGACTCCGTACGTGCCTTTTTATCTGCTTGGCTGCAGAACTCGTCTGTTAGTTTTCCTGCGTAGTGTGCACGCTTCTTTTCGCCGTACGCTTTGTTTTTAATCATTCGTGTTTGTTCCAATTGGCATCAGTTGTATGCCTTTGGTAGGGCTTTGTGCCCTTGTTTAATTACATTGTTTGATTTTACCCGATTATCATAACACGACGGTCGGCAGCATGTATCCTCCATGCTGTCGCTGTTTAATTGCTTCATAATTTTTCTGTCCAAAAAATATTGTAAAAATTAATTATTTAATTAACGATGCTGGGCTCGGTTGAATTTCCGTGCTGTTGAATTCTGTCCTTGTGCTACACTATATTTAGGAACCCTTAATATTTTCAAGCACCGGAATTCGGTCCAAAACAAGTTAAATAATAATCTTTTTGAGCCCTCAATCAGGTTTCCGGGGAACTTACTTTAATTAGGTACTTAATCTCAAAGGGGTTAAACAAGTAAGTTTCACTAGGTGCGTGCGTAGAGGGCCGGGCTACCTTGAATAGGCCGGGCCGCTTACCCCCGAATCGCCGGCTGGTGATCGACCTCCTAAAAGGGCGAGAACCCCCGTGTGAGTGCATAAGCTTGAGATTCGGGTTAAGTAAGCGAAGTGAACGTAGCTTGAGTCTACGTATACACATCTGATATTTATTTGTCCTTGGGCCATTGTGGAGACTTAATTTTTCCATAAATGTTGATCGTAATATCAGAATTACGAATCCGACTGAAATTTTCTTTAAACTCTGTGGTTGTGTAAAGTTTACACTGCATATTAACTCTTGTTCTAGAGCTTTGCGGGAGCTTAATTTTTTCAAAATGTTCTACGTAAAATCAGAATTGAGAATCTGGCTGTTAGTTTTCTCTACACCTAGTAGTTGTGTGAAGTTTGCACTAATCATTTGTTGTTAAAATGTAGTTTATACTACAAATTTATTTTACTTCCAAATCTGAGCGTTAGTGTTCCTTACAATTGATATTTGCGTAAAGTTAATGCTGAAAAACTTTGATCTGTTAAAATAATGTAAGGTTGTCTTGTTTGAAAAGGATAATGCTGATGTTAAGAACAGTATTGTTTTCCGTGTTCTTGGACTGCTGTCATTATTGTGGCATGTTACTGTATGTGTGTACTGACTGATGTACTCAAATAATACTAATTTAAAGTGGGGTACTAGCAAAGAAAAATGCTCTGATGGAACAAAAAAGATGAATATACTTGGAATTGTGGATTATTAAGGATGTAAAAGGAGGGGACTTGGAAAAATCTGCCTAAAGTCGCAAAATCTGCTAAAAATCAGACTTTCTCCAAGCAACGCTAAAAATCGATGTATATTCTGCGGCCAACAGATTAAAATAAATATTTAACCATAAAAATGATTGAAAAAGCAGCACGTTAGCTATGCAGTAGCTATGGGAAATGATATTGAGTAAACTAACAGTCTTTTAAGCCAATTGAATGAAATAGCAAACATCGAAGACAATTGGAGACATGGTTGGTTTAAAACAGTAGGAAACGCGTATGTTGACTTGAGACAGACTAAATCTAGATACACTAGCATGCCCGAAATGATTGTGTGCACTAATCCATCGGCCCCTGCTTTGCTTGCTATAATGCTCATAACAAAATAAAACAACTTTGAATACAATACCTCTTAGTTTTCTATCAATCAGGTGCCAGCAATTTAAAAAAGTAACCTTGATAGATTTCGTACACTCTTATCTGAAACTTCGAACATTATTAAAAAAAGACACTTTTTTAGAGGCCGCAGAATATACTTAGATTTTTAGCGTTGCTTAGAGAAAGTCTGATTTTTAGCAGATTTTGCGACTTTAGGTAGATTTTTCCTAGTATAATACATACACAATGCAAGTATAAATTGCTAAGTACCTAATGACATTCGCTACAACACTGACAAAGATAGGAATAACTACTATTTTTTGTTAACAAAAAGTTGGGTACTAGCAAGAAAAAATGCTCCGATGGAACAAAAAAGGTAGAATATACTTGGAACAAAGAATTATCAAGGACGTAAAAGGAGGGGACTAGAAAAAGCTCCTATCTACAAATGTCACAAAATTTGCTAAAACTCAGAAATTTCCTAAACAAAAAAAATGAAAGTAAGGAAATCAAAGAAAAAACCTACCTGTGCCTAAAACTGCAAGATCTGCTAAAAATCAGACTTTTTCTAAGCAACGCAAAAATCGAAGTATATTCTGCGGCCTCTGAAAAAAATAGGTGAACCTTCTCATATTGTCCACCATACAGTGGGCGGTTCCAAAATTCTGAGGGGGTTTTCAAATTGGAATATTGGCCTTAAAAATAGTGCTATGGCGAAGAAAACACCATTTTTGAACGTTTCTTGTCGAGCTCTATCTATCGGTACCTACCAAAAAAACCCAAAAAGAGCAGAAAGATTTAAAAAATTGAATTTTGGAGGTATTGTTAAATATTTGCGTTTTCTTGTTGGGTATTTTGCCTTGGGGTGCATACTCCCCAAACCCCCTACGTCTAGGTATGGTGTCCAATGCTTAATATAAAGCTTATAAAATAAATCTCAAATCTGCGTTTTTGCTAATCACTTGCAACGTTAATTTATTCGATATTGTGGCTAGATAAATATTACAAAAAGTTATATCCTATGATTATTTGCGATACCGCAACGAAAGACTGTGATTTCTATATAATGCATGCGTCCATTCAGTACTCTTCTGGCGTTTAATCCCACCAGACCACCCGGATTTTATTCCTGCCCATGTAAACTGATGACCATTAGGCATGGGAGGTTAGGGGTATGCACCAGTGTTCAATCAGAACGTCGAAAATTGCCGTTTTTCCAACATACCATAATTACTATTTTTTGACCCAGAAAAATATTGCAACATGGCGCTGCTCAGCTATGGCGATATCTGCTTTTGCAGAGTGAGTGGTTCAGTTATCCAGCCCAATGTTTTATCTTTGTTCGACAGGATGCTGCTTTCTTCTGCAGGCCGCAGAATATACTTCGATTTTTGCGTTGCTTAGAAAAAGTCTGATTTTTAGCAGATCTTGCAGTTTTAGGCACAGGTAGGTTTTTTCTTTGATTTCCTTACTTTCATTTTTTTTGTTTAGGAAATTTCTGAGTTTTAGCAAATTTTGTGACATTTGTAGATAGGAGCTTTTTCTAGTCCCCTCCTTTTACGTCCTTGATAATTCTTTGTTCCAAGTATATTCTACCTTTTTTGTTCCATCGGAGCATTTTTTCTTGCTAGTATATATATATATATATATATATATATATATATTATATATATATATATATATATATATATATATATATATATATATATATATATATATATATATATATATATATATATATATATATATATATATATATATATATATATATATATATATATATATATATATATATATATATATATATATATATATATATATATATATATATATATATATATATATATATATATATATATATATATATATATATTTAATTTTTGAAGACTCTTATACAAACAATTTGGCACACATCAACAAGTCGAAAACTCGACTTGAACGTTTCTTTTTAACCCCAGATTTTCGAACTTCATACGCCCACTCAGGAAATAATTCGAAATTCACAAAAAAGATGAAAGTATTTAGACAATTTGGTTTTCTATAGTTTTATACCATTAAAGTGTATGAAGCATTAATATTAAGTTGTGTACAAGCTGGGCAAGAAAACTTGAAAAGTTTCCATGGGTTATAACGTTACGTCTAGTCCTTAAACGCTCAATACAAACTCGGTATTGAGTGTAAACAAAAAACCCTACTCGTACATCGAGTTTTTTGTTGTCTATCTTATAAAAACCCCGCACCTCCCAGACGTGTCCCGTTATAGCTGTGAGGGAAACTATTGTGGAGTCCCCAAGTAATAGGTATGCGCAAACGCGCTACCTTCGATAAGCAGTGCTGATTCGCTGCCCACTAAATATAAATGAGCTAATACGCTTTTTTACAATCTGTCATACGTCTAAATTTTCATGAATACAGCTTATCAGATGTTTTCGCCAATTTCAATATAGAATGATATTTGAATGTTGTATTTTAAATTAAAATACTATCATTAACTATACATTTTCACGATGAGTGACATTTATTTTCAACTTCATTGTTGATCTCCAAAAAAGCGAATAAAATATGACGGTTGTGCGATTTTCGAATCACACTATTTTTGTCTGCTTGATTGGACGGCGCTTGCGTCAATCCGTTGGTCGAACCAATCCTTTACCTTGTCTACAATAACTTTTCCAGCTACTTTTATTATTTCCCGAACGATTCCTTAGCAACAAGCCAATTCTAAGATTTATAAGAAGAAGGAGTACTTGGAAATAGGGACTTTTCTGATTTAGTAATAGCAGGCATACGTGGGCAGCAAGAAAATTCTGGGATGGGGTCCAAGATTTTTTGAAGGTCAAAAAATGGCCTTAAAAATGGTGGTATGGCGATAAAAACACCATTTTTCGACGTTTCTCATCAAGCACTATCCATTGGCATCAAAAAATTGCGAAAAAAACGGAAAAAATTTTCAAAAATTGAATTCTGGGGGGTCTTTTGATTTCTGGGGGGAGGGGTCTTTTGATTTCTGGGGGGGTCTTTTGGTTTCTGGGAGGGGTCCAGACCCCCCAGGCCCCCCTCACGCCCATGTGTGATAGCAGGCAGACTCAGTGAAGAATACTACATAAATTGAAAATTCTGGCATAAAATAAAAAATTAGAATTAGAGCGATTCTGACTTATCGAATTTTGAAGAGAATACTTACGTGTATCGAATTCTGATTTCGTATCACAGAAGTCAAAAACAAGTTTAAAAAAAATAGAAAGATATTAATTATGTAGAACACCGCTTAATCATGGAATAAGTTGGCTCTAAAACGTCGCAAGAAAATAAGCTCGTTTGCTGAGACAATCACTGAGATCTATCATGCGTTAGTCAATGATCTGCAATATCTAGAAGTCATGAGTAATCTTAAAGACATGATAGATTAATTCTCCGTAAAGTAATGAATTGTGCAACCCACAAGGAACAAATTTTCCACTTTTCGAGTTGGAGGGTGTACAGCATTGCTTAAAGCAATCATTGCAACTCTTAAAGAAAGTTCTGACGGATTAATTTATTGAAATTGAAATTTCAATTAATTCAATCAATGTAAAAATTACTTTTTAACATTGAAAGATATTTTTACATTTTACGCTTCTTTAATTTGCGGAAATATATAATTTCAAAACTTTATGTAAAGAAATTCCTCTGAAATATGAGTAACTATCTATTTTTAGATTGGAAATTGATCGACAAATTTAAAAGATATTTTTCACAATGCTTATAGAATGATGTGAAAATTATTTTTTAAAATTTCTCTCAACTGCTGAATAGAGCTTGGGCAGAGACGCTCGAGAATGCCTTTATTTTTAACTACTTTTTAATGATTCTCGAGATACGTATGTGATTTTCAAAATTTTTTGCCTTCTTCCCCAGAATTAAATCCTGCCTACGGCTTTGGACAGAGTACATGTTTATGAAATTGATACATTATGTGCGCGTTACCATTGCAAGGATTCAAAATTTTAGATAATTCCTAAAGTTTAAATAATTTTTCAATGGTTTTCAGATACATATTTGTATGTGTGACTATCTATGCGCTTAGATATTGGATGGCTTTAGCAATGGAGGAGAATTGAAAAAAATTTTTAAAGCTTATAACGAGGCCATGTTATAGCAACACATTATTCTTCCCTGAACCTTCTTGATCTCATCTATACTCGTTTTTAGGGTGAGGGTGGGGATTAGACCCTACAACATGGCTTCTAACCCTCCGTAAAATCGCTGCTGCATATAAAGTTACGATTTTCCAAAAAACCCAAAATTATATTTTTTTATCGTTTTTAGCTGTATTCTAACCTCTCAATGTCAAATTTCTAGCGTTTTGCGCATTAATGCATCTTATATTTATTTTTAAGTACATTACATCCAACTTGCTTTGGTCTCTTGTTATTATTATAAATTTTTTGTTTTTATCTCTAAAAAAACGAGCTTTGTCTTAAAAGTCGAAAAATGATCTTTTTGACATCACCTAAGGTTTCTAGGAAAATCTCCTATTGCTGACCCTCAGAATTTTCATGCTGTCAGAATTTCCATGCTATCCTAACGAAACTCGCAGAGCAAAGGAAATAGTTCCAATTTTATTCAACACGTTCTACGGGGGTTTGGGGGTTTTGTCGAAGTCTTAGGAGTTCAAATCACATGCCCAAATCCGATTTTACCCTTCTTTGTCGTTCCTTCTGGTGGAAGCTGTGGTCCAGGACTAGCAGGCTGTTCATCTCGTAGAATCCGTGCAGCACACTCAGGTACGCGCGCTGCTGTGATTAAAACGAGGGTGTAAATAAATATCGTTGAACGCATTTTTCGTAATCTTGCTAGAAAAAAACCGCAGTTTCGTGATACACTTTCGATCTTGTTTCACACATAGCAATTAATTTAGTAGAATACAAAAAGTTTAGGAAAGTTTAAAATATTTTTCACTTATTTGCATAATCGGAAATATTTATAGACACAATGCAACAAACAGTATGTGTGTCTACTCAATTCATGCTTTCTTGAGGTAGCTAGTAAACGCAATAAGCAGCAGTCGCCAAAATTCCAATTCGGAATGTATCACTGTTTTACCTTCTAAATGCAAATGATTTTCCCACAGTTTAATGCAATCGGCAATTTTTAACAATAAGCGAATGGGGATTTTCTTATGCCTAATCGCAGGAATGAATTTCTCTATGCATGTTCTCTCGCTGTTGTGAAGATCATTGTCACTTGATTTCTACAATCCTTTATGAATGTTCAAAACCGCAACAAATAATTCAATAGCTGTAGTATTTATGCTTTCATTGTTAGGTGACATGTTACAATCGAACAATGCTACTCTAAAGTGTCTGTTTGAATATGTATTACAAGTTTTCCGGAAAAATGAAATACAATAGAAGATCATCCGTTGTGAGAATAATAAAATTCATTTTAGAAAGTACATATTGTGACTACAATTATTTATGACATAGAACAGGAAAGGGTCTAGGAAAATTGATGGTGCATGTTAAAATCATAAGCATCTGCATAGAAATTACGACTTTTACAAAACAATACAGAAATCGATGCTTTTTATGTGACCTGTAAATTGAAAACATGAAATAAACAGAAAAGTCTTCAAGAGCGTCGATAACTTTAAAATAAAAAACAGTAATGATTTTCTGTACTAAGTGTAAGTGACATGAAACTCTGCAAAACGCTTCGGCAATGAAGTTAAATTGTGATAAGGCACTTAGCATGCACGTGAGCACCATGCCTAGGCGTGGGGGTACGGGGGTATGCACTCCTAGAAACCGAAATACCCCATCTCAGAACCCAAAATAAGTCTCATAGAATTCAATCTTTGAAATTTTCTTTTTTTTTCGCAATTTTCTGATACCAGTGGATAGTGAACGATGATTATGGTTGAAAAATTGTGTTCTATTCGCCCTACCACAATTTTTAAGTCCATTGTTTTACATTTGAAAAAATCTTGCACACCCTCCCCCCTCCTCAGAAATATAGTGCCGCCCACCTATGGTGAGCATTCAAATGTAAACTGGACAGGTAAAAATAATGAGCGAGATAATATGAATCACACGTAAAGCATGGCTTCGACTTTAACGTAGAATAAAGTTAAATTAGTGGGTTTCTTCGATATCATTCTTTATACTTCATAGAGATTAAAATTGTCTAAAACTTCAGTCAAAATTATCAATGAAACATAGTCGGGATGATAAAGTATCCCTCTCCAGTTGTTGTGTGTTTAATCAAAATTATTTCAGAGTGCCAGCTACACAACTACCTTTCAATATTTTCAATAATTTGTGAGCCGAATTACATACTACCACACTTTTGAAGCTGAATTTCATTAAAAATTATCAAAAGTCAAATGCGATCCAATAAGAATTGCTGGAGGTACTTTTTGTATTACGTACTTCAACTCATAGGTGAGCAGCACCAAATTCTGGGGCGTGGTTTTTTTCAAATGTCAAAAAATACTCTTAACAACGGTAATATGGCGAAAAACACCAATTTTCAACGTTTCTCATCGAGAACTATCCACTGGCATCGAAAAATTGTGAAAAAATGAAAAATTTTCAAAAATTGAATTCTGGGGACTTTTATCGCGTTTTGAAGTATATCAATTCCCGCTTATTGTGTAGGGTTTTTCGACAGTGAAAAGCACACAGTACGGTATTTTTCATTTGAGGCTACCGCCTTGAGGCTGTATCTATGTACATGATTCATTTGTTTCGATTTCAATGACAATTTTTCAGAAAGCCTTGTTGATTCAATTAACATATTCACCGACCGTCGTCAAACCTGTGCAGTCATATTTTATCAATTGCAAACAAAAATGCTTCGATGGAACAAAAAGGACGAATATACTTATAATTACATATCATTAAGAATATTTAAGGAAGGGATTAGAGGAAAGTTACCATGTATGCCCGTGGAAGTTAAAAGAATCTACTAAAGATTAGGCTTTCGCTAAAAAACGCAAAAAATCTAGGTTTATTATGGGGTCTGCATTAGGCAGTTGTACCTCTAGCGTAAAAATAAATAAGATGAATAGTTTATCCCTAGAAAAGAAGCAATCACTAATCAAAAGACGACATAATGTGCATTCTTACGCTAGCATAGGACGCATTGCTATGGGGCAGCAATTAACAAGATGGTGTGCTTGTCATAATTTATTCACGGAGCCATCAACTATTTACTACATAAATTATAAAAGAGAAATTTGATACTGATAAGAAACCAAATCGGTTATTAAAACACATCAAAGCTTCCTCATAATTTCTTATCCTAGACTAATGAACAATGTTTTGTGAAGGCACGCTTTTTTTCAAGAAGCTGCAGAATATACCTCGATTTCTTTCATTTACTTGATAACATTTCTTTAGTCCCCTCATTTTATGTCATTAATGATGCGTAATTGCAAGCACATTCGTCCTTTTTATTCCATAGGAGCATGTTCCTTTGTTAGTACCTACATACTTTTTATTAGCATGATTTAAGTAAATCAGTTAGTTAACACATACGATTGCCATGCCACAGTAATGCAGGAGTTCAAGAATGCGGAAAACAAGATTTTTCTGTGTATTATTTCTTTAAAATCTATTCAGCGTAAACTTTACACAAGTACTGGGTGTAAATAACACCTACACTTATATTTGTTATCCTGACGTAACACGATATATTTTGATGAAAAAAGTTTTGCAACGCTCTGGAACTAATTTAATTTTTAGTGTAAACTTTACACAAGTACGGGGAGTAATAGACATACAGTCAGATGCATAATCCTGACCTCACGGATTTTTCTCTGAAAAATAATTGGCCTTCTGCAACTCAACTGGAAGTAAAATAAATCTGTGATGTAAACTTTATACAAAAATGAATGTATAATGTAAACTATACATAACTACTTTGTTTAAAGAAAACTATTAGTCAGGTACGTAATTCTGATAATACATGGAACATTCTGAAATATAAAATTATGCTTCTGCAATGCTCCAGAACTAAAGCTTACATCCAGTGTAATGAAATGAATCTTAATTTCAATAAGAAAGTCTTTAATAATTTTATATCACAACTTTAACATTTCCTATGCTCTCGGACATATTAGACTATTCGAACTTAATTAGACAGAAAATTGGCGTCTATTGTTAGCGTTCATTATGTTCAAATTAGAGGCTAGGTGCCGGCAGTCTCACTAAGCCCACATGATTCTTTTGAAAGTGACCCGCATTTGACATTGCCGCTAACGCTGATTTTTTCGGCACAACAAATTATAAAATTCACGTGATAACTTAGTCACAATAAAACTAATATTAAATCATAAAACAATCAGAAACTTAAAAACTGAAAGTTAAAAGCCCAGCAGAGAAAGCTCGCGGCGCTCTTTGGTCAGGATTTGGTACTAGTAGAAAAGAAACGCTCTAGAGGCCCATTCACACGGCGGCAACTAGCGGCCACCTGCCGCCAGCAACCTGGTGGACGGTGGCCGGTTGCTGCCGGCAGCAACCTCGTTTACACGAGTGTCACAACACAACACAACCTGGTGGTGACAACTCAGCTAGGCAACCTGCAGAAAATCGGTAACTATGCCATTTTGGTACGATATGGCTCAAGTGAAGGCATCTTTATTATTGTACGGCTATTATGAATTATTCGAAATGATCAAAAATCAAGACAAATTTGGGTTAAAAATAATATTGCAAAGCGGCAGAAAAACGGCGACAGCGAAGCATTAGCACACGAATCAAATTAGTGGCGGATCCAGCATTTTCTGACAGGGGAGGTGGAACCCAAAATTTTCCTAGAAGTGTCAAATATTGTCCAATAACTCGTATATTATGCCCTAAGTATCGGTTTTTTGCCGTCTGTTGATATTTAGAATTATTTCTGATGCAAAAAAAGTTAAAAAAATTTCAAAATTTTTCGAAGTTTTTGTATGAAAAACTCGCTAAATTATGCAGAAATCAACACAAGTCGCTGAAAATATCGAGAAATCATTGTAGGAGCTACAAAATCCTTGTTCTGTACAAAAACTACTCTTCTGACGTAAATTTAAGTTTTCAAGAAAGCCAATAGAGTTGAAAAATTTGAAAAAATATGATAAAAATGGCTAAAATCATCGAAAGTACACATCTATTCTTGATTGCGCACATTGATTTTTTGAACAATTTTGACACTGTTAAGAAAAATTTAAGGATTTCGCTTACCCTCCCCGTCATAAAATTAAGGATTAGTCAGTGATAAAGCACATAACATATTATAGAATGACAATATTGCGTTGTTGAAAATTGTCACTGCTTTTTCAGCAAATGTTTACGTCTACAATGCACACAACACAAGTCCTTTTTAATGAAAGGAAACCAAACTCTTAATTTGTTCTGCCCGCGTTTAAAAAAAGGACAAAAATTTGAAATATAAAAAGATATAGCCAATACGTCATCTACTTATATATAATTCACTAAGCGAAACGACTAAATGACACAAGCGTCAAACATGCACATAGGCGCGAGGGGGATATATGGGCGTGAGATCTATGGGGTTTACACCCCCTCCCCCGAAAATTACTGTAGACCCCAGAATTCTATTTTCAGTGACATTCTTGGCGAATTCACTCAACCAGACCCTCTGAATTTTCTTGCTGCCCATGTATAGTGTGGGGGCCTTACCCCCACTGAATGCTCATCCAGGGAGGAATGTACCACACGTGGGCGGGGGTATGCTTGCACCCCTCAAAAAGCCAAATACCCCCAAAATTAAATTTTTGAATTTTTTTGTTTTTCGCAATTTTTTGACGCCAATAATTAGTGCTGATGAATAACGTTCTAAAATTGTGTTTATTAGCAATACCACAATTTTTAAGACCATATTTTGACCTATAAGAAATCTTGCGCTCTCCCTTTCAGAATTTTATTGCTGCTCACCTTGTACTATATAGCGACATCTAGCTGATGGACGATTTTTTGCATCATTTTTGAAGACGAACGCACTGAAAATCGCAAAATTTTTTCTACCGCCGGATTGATAATTTTGTGTGCTGTTTATTAAACAGAATGCAAAAAAATGCACACAAATTATTAGAAAACTCAAGATTTCTAGCGAAATTTCTTAATTTCTAAATTTGTTAGCGTTAAAAGCGATACAAAGCAGTCATAACGAAGCAAATATTCTAAAAAATACGGTGTTACTACGAAAAAATATTTTAAGCGGGCTATTTTGATCATCTTCTTTATTTTACTAAAGAAAAAGCGTTAATAATAAATTTACTAATCTGAATCCCTGGGATTTTATCCCCGCCCCTGCCGGTCCTGACCTTCTGCAACTATTTTACTTGTCAACAAGGCACAATAAGTTTGCAGTTTAATGCATGGTTTTTATTGCTGACACCGATTCTAACAACAGCGCACAGTCAAAATCAAGTACTGATGAGCAAAAACATATTCCTTGAACAAATTCGTCATTAGGTTCCCAAAACTGATCAAAGGATACTATTAGCTCATCCTCATGCATGCCAGCCTTGTAAGGTTTGCAGCACATCATTGATCTCTCTATAAAATTATATAACATTGATTCTATTGATGTTCATTTATCCTCTTAATTTAGGGCTACATGGTGTAAACAATGAATAAGATTATCCCAAAAGGAAGGTAATAACATAATACTTTATAGTACTGCTAATTATAGAATTCGTATTAATAAACGAATTCTTGTCACGTAAACAATCAAGATCTTTTACAAAAATATCTAACTTTGCAACGAGAAACATGAAAAACCGAAAAAAATTCAAAAATTTCATCCTGGGGTCTTGACGAGTTCTGGGGTATATATAGGATAAAAAAAATAAGAATTTTTGAAAGAAGAAACAAAAGCGTTTTGAGGTTTTGAAATCAGGCTTTACTCATTGATAAAAAGATCATAACAGAAGAAAAAATGGAAAATCAATCCTAATGTCTTCTGAGAATAGTGAGCAACCAATATTCTTGTACAATTTTTTGGAGGGTAAGGGTTTCGCGTCAGCCTAGACATAATTCCTTCAAATTTTGTTAAATCAAGTTTTAAAGAATAAATCGCTAAAATTATGGCGAAATCAAAAAATTTTTATTTTTTCTACTGAAACCTACAAATGTAATCGAAAAACGCAAAACAAGCCCAAAATTTTTGTTTCATTACTTAAAATTGCTTTTGGATGCATCAAATAAATTTAAATAAAAAACGGCTCCTTTGTACTTGCAAAGTGTGCATAGAAATAAGATTCAACTCACAAGCACATAGTGACTATGGAAATTTTAATTTCATAGTGGTAAGTTTATTTATATGTACCAGTTCATGTAAAAGAATCATCTGAATCCTTTTTTGAGAAGCTTTTCATTATTTCTGCTAGTATAACATTCTTGTTGAACTGTTGACCTGAGTTGAAACAAAAAATAAAAAAACAACAATAGTTGATTTGATCGTTAAAGAAGCCAAAAAGTATCTTGTTTTAGGCTAAATTTGTGGGACAATGTTTGACTTTCGATTCCCTCGGAGGAGGCGTTAATTTCTATGTTCAGTCATTTTGTGGTGCACAGAAATTTTTATGGAGGGGTTAAATTGACCAAAAACGGCAAAAACACCTAAAAATAGCGGGTAAATTGACCAAAAACGGCAAAAACACTTAAAAATAGCAAAAAAAGCAATTTTGTCAAAAAATGGGCCAGAAATCTTCAGATTTGCAAGGGGCGGAGGGCGCCTGACTCTGGGTAGGAGAACCCTGTCACACATGCATGGATGACAGAGAGCGTGAAGGCGTGAAGACAACTTTTAAACAATATGAGTGCCTCAAAGTGGAAAAAGAGCGGACCAAGTAGGCTCGCAACAGATTTTTTCTGTTTCTGAAGTTTCGAATCTTCCTATACTCTTTGTCAGAATCCACACCACACTTGGGGATGGGGGGAAGAGGGGTTCGAGGGATATGCACCCCCATTTGAAAAACCGAAATACTCCCAGAATTCAATTCTTGAATTTTTTTTGGTTTTTTTTCGCAATTTTTGATGCCAATGGATAGTGATCGATAAGAAACGTTGAAAAAACGGTCTTATTCGACCAAACCATCAATTTTGGGGCTATTTTCTGAGCTTTGAAACATATTGCACCCTAGAATTTGGGTGCCACACACCATAGATCCCGTTCCCTCATCCCGCGTCGCAAGTTTCCAAAAAAATCGTTGGAAACGTCCATTAATCGTTTTATCGATATTATAGACAAAAAGTGTCAACTTTTCATTGCCTTACATCAAACAGTCATTTCGGACCACATTTTGTTGAATGTTATTGAATTTTTCAATATTATCATAGTCTAGAAAGAAGAGCATCGTTAGAAATTCCAAAACAGTGATGTTTATTGATGCGTGACTATCATTTCTACGCCCGAAAAGGCACTTTAGAAAATGTTCTATTCTCCCCCTGAACAATCCCCATGTTGGATATCTATGGCACGCAATCATACTTTGAAATCTAGTAATAGATGCTCTGCAATTATGCGTCGCTAAGCAGCTTATATTCTAGGGATAACTGCATCCCCGAAATATATCATGTCCAATGTAATGCCGATGCTCGACCAGCGGCAAAATTCGTCCAAAAACAACTGAAAATATGAGTATTACTAAGATATGAACTATATTTTGCTACGAATTTTAGCACAATAGACTTATCATTAAGCAATGTACATTTTGTTTGCTACAAATCCATTTATCATAAATGTACCTAATATTTATTACTTGTCCACTTCCATCAAACGGATTTTTATTAACGTAGTTTGTGAACAAGTGAGGATCATGCAGGTAACGGTTAAATATTCTGAGAGGAAATCCGTGGCCTTTCCTATGACAATGGGTTATTGACCTTATTTAAGGCCAAAAAACACTCAAAACTGTTCAAAAACGCAAGTATCCGCCAAAAAATAAGTAGACAAAAAATTCTGACGTCGGGTGGGGGATAATTCAGTTTGCATGAGTATCACAGATGGAAAGGGGCTTAAGGGTTTACACCAGACATGTGCAGCATGGGAATCCTGAGGGGTTGAAATTATGAAGAGCCTTTTTTTAGCCTTTTTTGGCGTTTCGGACGATGCTCTACCTTTCTAGAGCATAAAAACACAACAGAAATTTCGAAAAAATCGAAAAGTCGATTAAGTTGAATAAACTATAGTCAAAACATGAGTATAATGGCGCAAAGCGCCGAAATTTTAGCAGTTTTGAGCAAACAAATAGCTTAAAACACTTAAAAAGCACCACTTCTACGAAATTTTTTTAGAAAATTTCTGGGAATTTTCGGAAAATCGCAAATTCTAATGAAGGAGGGGGGTTAAAAAGTTTCTGAAGGGGTCAAAATTTTTCAGTGTTTAAAAACTTCCCCAAACCCCATAAGGTCATGTACGGTTTACATTCCCTGGATATTAGTGCGTAAAGTCAAAGTTTCAGGGTAAGGTTAAAATCTAAAATGGAAATATTTACGAGTAAGTGCTTTGAGAAAAACGATTCTACAGCATAAAAAGAAATTATCGCTTTAAAATAATCGTTTTCGAGCATTAGCGGCAAATATGTAAATAAGCTTTTGAACTCACAAACATAGTCATTTAAGCATCTTGATCTAAAAATAGCTATTTAACCCTTTGAAGCCGGAAAGTAGCTACAATTCCTTCCGAAACTCAGAAAAACGACCAATTAGAATTTCTGAACCCACATGTTATGTTTCTTATTCCAAAAAAGCTATACCTAGCAAGTTTTCAGATCAACAAAAAGACTACCTAGCAATCATACGTGGGCAGCAAGAAAATTCTGGGGGGGGGGTGCAAGATTTTTTGAAGGTCGAAATATGGCCTTAAAAATGGTGGTATGGCGATAAAAACACCATTTTTCGACGTTTCTCATCAAGCACTATCCATTGGCATCAAAAAATTGCGAAAAAAACGAAAAAAATTTTCAAAAATTGAATTCTGGGGGGGGTATTTTGATTTCTGGGGGGTATTTTGGTTTCTGGGGGTGCATACCCCCCAAACCCCCCACGCCCAGGTGTGCTAGCAATGTATTTTCAGCCAAAGTGACTGTATAGCTCCAAAGCACAGGGGGGTAATACCCATACATGCACATCATTGGAATTTCAGGAAAGGGATAGGAGGGGAAATGAAATCAAAAAGTACTTTTTTGGGTCCAAAAATGGTAGATGCGCGTCAAAAATTCCGTTTTTAAGCGTTACTGACGACGCTCTATCTTTCAAGAGCAAAAAAACATAAAAATTCGAAAGAATAAAAAAGTCGAAAAAATTTAGCACTTTTGAGCAAATGGATGGCTAAAAACGCTTAGAAAAGCATCTTTATCACATATTTTCAGATAATTTTTGGTACATTCATAAAATCGCCAATTCTGGGAAAGGAGAGATGGAAACAATTTCAGCAGGGACTGAATATTTTTCTAGGGGAGGGGTCAAAACCCCTAAAACCCTCGAGTGCATGTATGGTAATAACCCGTCTCACCCCTCCCCATGTCCATGTATATGCCCCGAGCCCCCTCGCAAAAACGTTTTCACTCCCCCAAGAGTTGACGATTTTTCAAAAAATTCCAAAATTTTCATAAAAATTCGTAGAAAAACGCAGCGTTTTTAGCTATCTATATATTTGCTCAAAAGTGTCAAATTTTAGGTGCTTCGCGCCATATTCTCATATTGTGTCCATTCCTGGGCGTGGGGGTTTCGGGGTATGCAGCCCCTCCCAGAAACCGGAAAACCCCCCAGAAACCAAAATACCCTCAGAATTCAATTTTTGAAATTTTTTCTTGTTCTTTTCGCAATTTTCTGATCCCAATGAATAGTGCTCGATGAGAAACGTAGAAAAATTGTGTTTGTTTGCCATACCGTCATTTTTAAGGCCATTTTCCGACCTTTGAAAAATTCTGCTCTTTTCTAAATATTTTTACTGGCGCCCACCTATGGTTGTGACCACACATGGGCGTGGGGGGTTTGGGGTATGCACCCCTCCAGAAGTTGAAGTACCCCTAGAAATCAAAATAACCCCCCAGAATTCAATTTTTGAAAATTCTTTTTCTCTTTTAGCGAAGTGCTCTATGAGAAACGTCGAAAACCGTGTTTTTCGCTATACCTCCATTTTTTCGCTATACCTCACTTTTTATGCCTAATAAAGGTAGATTATGATCAGACACGCCAAAAACGATGTTTTGATGCATATCTACCTTTTCTGGGCTAAAAAACGCATTTTAATATTTCGCACTATCCCTCCAAATTGCCATGCTGTGCATGTATGCCACCTAATCATGATCGATATCCAATGAAAATAATTAATTCAATAATTTAACAATAATGATAATAGTCAATATTTTGCTTTATTTTGCGCTCATTAACGATAGTGTCTGGCTGTATTCTAATGAAATAGAAAAGCAGTATCGTGTGCTACGAAATATCGGAATATTGTAACTAATAGATGGTCGTTTTTGCGCAAAATATGTCATTTTGCGTTTAGTGCAATTTGAAAACATTCTGCTGGATTTTTGGGTTTCAGTAAAAGGCTAGTGATTAAGATCTGTTTGAGTATAAAAAGCGATGGGGGTGTGAAAAACGAATTGAGTCGCGTTTGATTAAAAAAGGGTTTGAGAGCTCGTCCGATTATTCCAAGATGAGTAATTTTATGCAGAGTGTTGAATCGTATTTACATATTGGTACAACGAAAGTCGCTGATAATTTACAACGTAGAATGTGTCTATATAAAGCTGGTAGGAAAAATTTGGGTATTTCGATTTGGTGCGAGCAAGCAATTTGTTTGACTTAAATAATGTATAAGTGGTCGAAATTATTTGTATACTGTTATTTTTTGCTTAAAACAGTGCATTTGACGGAGCAATGCGTGAATTGTTCATGAAAGTTGAGCAGGCTTATTTCATTGAGAGATTTTAGTACAAATATAAGAAATGGTAGCTTAGGTTTGTATGAAAATAACTATGAATATAGCTTTGTTTATATTATTTTCTAAAACTGTACGCATAAGCCTGATGAATAATTTTTGTTAATTATTCCTAATTGCTAGGCCGGGGAAAGAAACCAGAAAACTCGTAATCGCGCATGAAATAATTTTTAATTGAGTGTTTTGTCGGTATAGCAGTCCATTGCATTGATTGTACTGCTTCCTTTATAGGCAGTAGTACAAGAAATATTGTTTCGAAATTGTAACAAAAATCGTATAGCACTTAAAATTATGGCATCAGTAAAGTGTAAAATTACATCTTAAATTGATCGATCTAATCTGAAAAATTGGTCAAAATGCAGGTACGTTTTGTGATAAAAAATCGGAGATTTTTGGTGAAAATCGGATTACATTTATGAGCGGATGACCACAGAACTTAAGTCGGAATAATTTAAAATTTTAGGGGTATAAGATTCCTTCGCAGTGATCAAATTGGATCGAGGTTGTTGATCAACGTAGATAAATGAAGGTCGACTAATGCAATCTCTACGTAGATTTTTAAAGAATCTATGACTATATGATTATGAGGTAAAGCAACGACGATGAATAGGAATCGAACTTTTTAGCTTTTCGACACGACAGGACGCTACGACTTACTCGGTTCTTCTACGTCATAAACTGTTGCTTCTTCACAAAACTCCACCCAGCCATCTCATTGACAAATCAGATTATTGTTTTTGTATGTTGTTTACTTATAAAAGATGCTCTGGGTAAAATGGAACAAAAAATATAACAGCTAAAAAATTAATTAATCAGCCATAATTTGTCATTATTGCTTCTAATTAGCTTATTTTAATCTTCTCGTACCTTAATTTGTGTCAAAAGCACACTTTACTTTCCTATATCATTGGATTGCGTTTTTAGCGGTCATCGTATAAGGGAAATTGAGTTCGAAAGTATTACTATTTAGCTGCTGTTTTTGCATTATCTTGTGGTAGGGTGCTAGGAAACCCTGTTTGGCTGGTCCTGGCGATATTTTTTTCTGAGAACCGAGAAAATGAGAATGACATAAATTGGCGAGAGTATGCGGTCGGCCAAAGTGGCTGTAGTTATGGAACAGGTTAGTATGGCTGCAAGAAACAGATTATATCGACGTAGCCAAAAAAATGGAATGGTTGGCGCCGAGCCAAGATTAAAGGTATCTATACCTACCTCATCGGTACCTACCCATATAGACATATGTAGCCAAGAATGCTAATTGTAACTATGACAGTTACACGGTACGAACTCTATTCAAACATTTTAATATTTATATCGCCAATGCCAGTCAACGACAGCGGTTTATCACATTGGATTTTCATAACTATTCGAGTAGACTCCTAGCGATGTACTAGCTCGAGGTTATGCCTTCAGTTCTCATTTTATCCCATCTTTTCAATTCGAAATCCTTTTAGGTACCTACTTGTCCGGTAAAACAGAGTTATGTATATCTTAAAATCAGTAATTTACTTATTTGAATTGCTGCTGTAATTACCTTAATCATAAGACTCGGTAAAAAGTGATTTCCTTCGTTGTTTAATTATTTACGATGATGAATAAATCATCATCTACTGTAACTATTCGTAGGTAGTAGGGAGTGAGTCGGTTTTGTTGGCGGTGGCGTGCATTTCCGAGTTGGAGCGCCCTTATACTTTATTTGTTGTTAGCCGGCTTGTAGCCGCGCCGTTGTTCATTTTGCATTTTCAAAATTGCAGAAAATTACCTCCCGTTGATAAAGTATATCTAGGGAATGTCGGCCCTGCTATGACAATAAAAATATTATTTTATTTTGACCGACCAGGAAAGGTAAACATTGTTCGGTCTTATCTACTATTTATTTTCGGAAGTCTCTTATCATTTTCTCCACCCGAAATCTAGCTAAAATCTCATTGAGCTCGTTTGTATTGTTCTCAAATTTTAGAGTGCTACACGAATGAGGAACCAAAAACATTTATATCTAGGTTTTGGAAATCCCAAGCATTCTTATAGAATTTCTGACCTGACTGTAGAACAGAGTGTAAATTCTGTAAAGGATTTGGGTGTTTACGTATCAAGTAAACTCGATTTTAATTTCCACTATAATGATATAACGCGTAGAGCTTATGCTAGGGCTATGCTAATATCGAAATCATTTGCTTCTAAAAATAAACTAAATATGTCTATGGCTTTTACTGTTTACGTCAGACCGCTTCTTGAGTATTGTGGCACTGTTTGGAATCCATACCGTAAGACCCATGTTTCAATGATCGAAAATGTTCAAAGGAAATTTTCACGTAAAATTATTGGATTTCGGGGACTTTCTTATGCTGAAAGACTCATTTCCTTAGAATTGGATAGCCTGGAGATTCGCAGATTGCATAGTGATCTGTGTATGATGTATCAGATATTGAGTGGTAGATGCGTTTTGCAGCAAGCCGACTTTTTTACTTTTTGTGAAAACAGCACGCGTGCTCAAAATTCAATGAAATGTGAATGCACTCCTTTTCGGCTTGATGTTCGTGGGTATGATTTATCCAATAGGTGGATTCACGTATGGAATTCTCTCCCTGAAGCTGTTGTAAGATCTCCTAGTGTTGCTTCCCTCCGTGAAAAGTTGGAAAAAGTTGATCTAACGGGGTATTTGCTAGGGGCGTGTTCTAAGTGCATAATTTATTCAGCCTGCGCGCCTACCTTCGTCTTTTGCACTAATCTCGTATAAATGTACTTTAATTAATAATTTCTTGCTTTTAGAATATGTGATTTTGTATGATGATTCATGTCGAATGTTTATTTATAATTGTATTTCATTGTATATTAATGTTTCTTTTCTTATTGTGTTCTTTTTTTGTGCGACGAAAATAAAATATTTGTATTGTATTGTATTGTATTGACAGCCTAACCCTTAAAAACAAATTAATTCATCATCTTGAGTTGTGGGTTGAGGCAGGCCAACTGGCCTTGCGATCATTCCGGGACCAGGCAGGTACTTCACCTAGGATTTAGGGCGTAGCTGCCGAGACTTCTGACGAGAAGCGGTCAGCAATATTAGGACCGAGGGAGTTATGGCCGTAAGTCATTGAGGGCCGTTGGGTTCAAGGTAGCTACATGCACTCACAGAAGCTGGCCAGTGCTGAGGGCAGCGTAGGTACCTAAGTAAGTCCCGAAGGCAAATACAAGCTGTGTCCGTATCGCGTAAGTAGATACAAACCCCATGTATTTACATATTGGATCATTAGGATCATAGGAAATTTCGTAATTAGGCGGGGTAGATAAGGTCAGGATGGGTTACCTTAGTCCATCCTTATTCTTGCCTCATGCTACTTTCTTGCATTGTATTAGCTCAATCTTGTTTACCTTTAATCCTGAGTGGTATTTCCCATGTGTGTTAGTTCAATTCATGTACATGTTTTTCAATTTCTCAGGAGCTTATGAACCCCCTCCCTGAGAAACCAAAATACCCCTCTCAGAAACCAAAATACCCCCAGAATTCTATGTTTGATTTTTTCAACTTTTTCGCAATCTTTTGTTGCCAATGGATAGTGCTCGATGATATACCCTAAAAATGGTGTTTTTTCGCCATAACATCATTTTTAAGGCCATTTATGACCTTTGGAAAAATCTTGCACCCCTGAACTTTGGTGGCGCCCTTCTATATTACTGACGCCGACTTATTAATGCAATCGGTAGATTGTAGAAGTAGCGAAATATTTCTAGCAGCTTGTTTGAATTTTGAGAAATATCAAAATGACAGAGATTTAGTAAAAGATGGTAATAGTCAAATCGGAAGATTGCTATGATCCTGATCTAAATATATAATATTATGACAGTTATGCAAATATGAATAAGGAACATGGACTCGAATGAAACTATCACACATGGATATTGTATTGTGTGTCTAATAGTTAAGAGCAATTTCCATTGAATTTGCACAGTTTTAAAAGGATAGATTTGTGTTCACTTTGAAGTTATAGACTTTCTTAGGCTCACTAGACTAACAACTGAAGCAATCTGTAGAAATAATTTTAGAGAACAGAAAAGATGGCTAAGCATATGTGGGCAGCACCAAAATTCTGGGGGACGGGGTGCATGACTTTTCAAAGGTCAAAAATAGTCTTAAAACGGTTATGACGGGAAAACACCGTTCTCTAACGTTTCTCATTGAGCACTATTCATTGCATCGGAAAATTGCACAAAAAAATTTTTAAAATTGAATTCTAGGGATGATGCTGAGTTACTCTTCAATTTAGCATCCCAGGCCTACGTGTGATGCTAAGTTGATGCTGAGTTACCATTCCACTCTTCAATATCTTAAAAAAGTCGAGATTAAATCACTGTGGTATAACTTAAATAACATTTTAGGATGATTTAGCATTTTTTGTAAAATAAAGAAAGTGATAAAAGTATATCAAGGCGCATTAACTAAATTACTTTGGCATTGCTAGAAAACGTCCTATATATAATAAAAGCGCTGTAATTAGCTTGGAAAATCGATTTTCGTGAAAAACTAAATAAAAATATACTACCAAAGAAATTTAGCCAATTTTGGCAATATTGATAAAGCGGCCCGAAACTGGACTCACAAAAGCTGATTTGCTGTTATACTGTTAAAATAACACTATTTATACATACTGAGTGTAGAACTATTTTATTGAAATATATTAACAAGTAAAGAAACCTACGTCAAGCAAAATGCATACATTTTATATTACAGCTGACCAGCCGCAGCCGAGACTGCTTAAAATTTCATAAATTCGTTACTGACTATCAAACCTAGCTAGATGAATTTATTTTGCCTGAAAAAGTTCGTGAGTATGGGCATATACAGGCATGGCGGAAATTCTAAACGTTGAGATCAAACAGCTTTTAAGGTTCACAAAACCAAGGGGAAATTGCTGGATTCTATGAGAACTTATTATCTTCTTGCAAGATCTAAGAAAGACAAGTTACAAGCTATCTGTTATCAGCCAATTTCAAGAATTAGTCGAAAATCATTAATGAGCTTAAATCAACAAAATTTGTTAGAGATGTTTAAAGACAATTGTACATACTCGGATTTACATTTTATAGATCGAATCCAAGCCTTTTACAGAACAGTCTGATCTTCATTCATTTTTTGCATAAATTTCGCATTGTTCTTTTGAAAAGAGTTTTTTTCTCAATTGAAGACCTAGAATGCCATTCCAAATGTACTTTTCAGGTCTAAATGTTCAAACCGTCATGACTAGAGGTATGTGCGTAGGTTCTGCGAGTTTTAAAAATGAAAGAAAACCTCTTAAACTTGTGATGATTAATTAGCATGTACAAATGTGAATTATTCATTACTAGACATAAATTATATGTGTATCAAACAAAAATTAAGAAAAATAATTCTCAAAAATGTATAGCACCTGCCGAACAAAAAAGTAGTCAGATGTCAGTAAGTTTGCATGATAATTTACATAAATATGTAGAATACTGCATGATTAATAGTCATTTCAGGTCAATTAGCTGTAACATATGGCAACACAAAGCTTTATTGAGTAATTTGTATAGTTTTCAGACGCTTTCATTTTGTGCATGCACTAAAGAAGATGATGTAGCCACGTTAGCTTCGTCCCTTTTTCCAATTGGCAAATTTTTTTAAAATAGTACCATGAGCCATATCTGTCAGCACATTCAATACACCAACGCCAACTCCACGAGCTACTTGTTTAAGCAATTCTGAAGATCAGTAGAGTCTTATCACAAGAATCATGCAGCTTTGAAGACATTGTCTTAATAATTCCTTATTGAAGTTCATTCATTGAAATAAATTGTCTAAGCTTTCTTCTAACATAATTTATAAATTACATTCTTATCACTGTAAAAAATAATTTCTAGAATCAATATAAAATTTTTATCTGTAGTTTGTTGCCATAAAAATTTTAGTATAGCAACATTGAGGCTTTACGTTGGTTTAGCTCGAAACATGTACAACTTGACATAAAATTTTTATGTCGATCCAATTTTTAAAAAGTGTTTTTATAGAATTGACATAAAAATTTTATGTTTATAAAATTTAAATAAACGCATTACCTATTAAAAAGTTCAATCCTTATCAAATTAAAAGCATACAAATTGCCGTACAATAAGCCAAGGATCTGATGGCCATGTCCTACAAACGTGTGTCTACTGACTCCTGAAGAAAGTCAAGTATGTACACATAGCTTTTTCATTTAGAAAAGGGAGGAAAATAAGGCTATATCAGCTTGTTGACAGCAAAGGTAATTGCAACCTGAAACACAGATCTACGGCTTAAAATGTGCATATAGTGCCATCTGTATAACATGTTATGCTAATCCTACAACATGCTGCCCGTTTTGAAATTGAAAATTATTTCGCTGATTCAACACACAGTATTATTTGTATGTTGATGCTACAAATATTTTTAAAGTGTTATTTACTCCAATTTTTCTCATTGATTTGCATGTAGCGTAGCCATCTTATACAAATACCCGCTATGGCAAATAAAGGCATCAGTCCATGAAAGTTTCCGAGTCAATTATCGACTCACTGATTTATTTTATGAAGCTCTGAAAACAATTCTAAATTCACAGAAGCTGATAAATTCCAAATTTAGTTCAAAAATTTCTGTTTAGGCATTGAGGAAGATCTGAACTAGTGCAGGAATGCACATTGGATGTTTTGATACACCCTTTGCACATCTTACTTATCTTGACCATAAACTGAAAATAGAAAAAAAAGGGTTTCTAACGTTTTTATATTGGAAAAAATAAGGATAAGTCTGTCACTTTGGAAAACTAAGGAATCATTCTGTAGAGAGATACATTAGATACAATAGCAAAGCTTGCAACTTGGGCAGAAAGCTTCAGAATTCAGGATGCCCTTATAAAAGAATTTAGATGAAAACTTCTAAATCTTGAACGTTTGGCCTAAATCTACATTTGAATCAAAAAATTCATGAAAAATTAATTCAAATTATACTTTGTCTAAAATAAGTAAAGTCGTGAATCTTTAAAATCTTTCGAAAGAATTTAAAGGTCTTATATGAAGCGGCTTAACTTTTGCCAAGTTTGTTTTCAATGTCTCAAGGTTTTCAATGTCTAAAAAGGCTTTGTTGTGAAGTCCATAAGGCATTATTTTGATATTTTCGAGCTTATTGCTTTTTGTTATGACATTAACAAGGATGAATTGCTCAAAGTGTAAAAAACTGCAAGATGTAGCTTTGAAAGCAGTAAAAAATGTCCAACACTAATGAAGCGTGGCATCCTACATTATACCATATGTGATGCACTTCTAAGCAGTGCACACATCTCAAACGTAAAAATTATGAAAAACAAAATCAAATTGATCAATACAAGGTTTTATGACAAATTATGGCACTAGCTTTTGTAGTAAATCCTAGAAAAAAACCTCTCAGATAGAATTTAGTGCTTGTGATAGGCATATCACTGTCGTAATCCCAAAATAAGGGAATTTCATTTATTTTTGTGTGCTAGCTAAACCTGATAAACTTCTCAAAAAAAGCTAGAAAGATTGAGCAAGTTAATAACACAGAATTCGAAAAAATACCATCAATTTTGATTAAATGCAATTAAATGCAATATTTCTAATCATTGATCTAAATCCAGAAATCATAGTGAGAATTTTGTATTGTCCTAAAAATAGGTCGGCTTTGGATAAATCATATTCTTTGCTGAGAAGTTTTGAATAATTTTAATCTTTTATGATTTATACTTTTGTCTAAAAATTACAAGCCTGAATTTTTTGACTAACCGGAAGAACAATTTTGGATATTTCACATGCAAAGGTAAGAATCGTTTTCCTGGTTTACTCAGGCTTATTACTTATGACATTGGTTTTTCTAATAATGAATTTGCTCTCCAGATAAAAAATTAAATCATGAATTGTCGAAAAACATTCGGCTGGCGGGGACTGTGACCCGGGTTTCCTGGTTACTAGCTAAGCATGCTTGCAACGTTGTTCATACCATATTTGTTATCATTTATATAAACAGTCTTGATTGTTGCTTTTTCTGTCGTGTGAGCAGCAATAATACAGCCTTTGATATACAGTACGAACGAGGCTGCAACAATAAAATAACGCATTTTTATCCAGGTCCTAAAACAAATGAGATTTATGTTATCATAATAGAAATACTACTCAAAATCCATTATCATTGTCCTAATCAGACTGCAGTCAGTGATTGATCAGGATAGAGAAATTTGGTTGGGCCGATTCTAGGGCTTTGCTTTCAGTGTCAGACGAAGGGCCTGGAGTTACATCTTTTTGCATATGTCTAATATACATATAATTAGTAAGGCTTGACCATATGGAGTCTGTGGTATCGCAGCTGCTCATCATCGCATTTCGCCAGTTGACCAAAAATATGATTTTTTGGGCATGCTCACTCACTAACGTCATAAGAACTTGCTTGCTAGCTAACGCAATAAAAGACGGGCTTAGTAATTAAGTCTTACAAATTTCTAGCATAAAACGCACTTTTTAAGAGAATCTATGAATGGCATCCAAGCTTTTTTGACACCAACCATTAGAAGAGTACCAGTGGTAAAAAATTAAAGCTGTCCCAAAAACTTAATTTGGCGACCAAAAATAATTCAGGCTCTAAGCCTAGTGCTTAATAAATTGAAAAATTTTTAGTGCTTTTAATTGGAGTACTTATTGTTCTAGTTCTTGCCGATGTTATGAACCATTGGGACCACACTTGGGCGTGGAGGGGTTAGGAAGGGGGTATGCATCCCCCAGAAGGCCGAATACCCCCTGAAATCAAAATATTTCCCTTAGAATTCAATTTTTGAAATTTTTTGTTTTTTTTGTTGCAATTTTTTGATGCCGTTGGATAGTGCTTGATGAGAAACGTTTAAAAATTGTGTTTTTTGCCATATCACTATTTTAAGGCCATTTTTTGACCTTTGAAAATTCTTACACCCCCTAGAATTTTGGTGTCGCTCACCCATGAATACGAGACCTAGCGAAGCAACTGGTTCTAAATCTATATCAGGAAATGTGTAGGCTAATCAGGCGCCATAATTTGCAACAGGCTACAACAACTTAGTACCTACACCACATAAATAATTGAGTGCGTTTTGGCAAAGAAGAAAGAATGAAGAGAAGGTAACAATGTACTTAACATATGAGAACAGATTGGTATAGATATAAATGCGTAAGTATACAGAAGGTTACGTACATACAGCCATGCAAGACTGCTTTAAATCTGTATATCATTGCAAATGCTTCAAAGAGTTTTTTCTGAATGATTGACACTATTGGGCAGCATGTTCCACTTTCAACAAATAATGCCGAAGATAGATAAATTTGCATTTGTAAGTATATACCATTTTAGTTTGTTTAGTGAATACAGCTGCTGCTGAGTAGCTTTCACACAGACCATGGACGACTTATTCTAGCAGATTTAAGAAAACTTTTCTTGCACTAAACAGGCACATACTCGCATGCATACCTCAAATGTACATCTATCCAAAAGAACCAACTTAAAGCTGTCACTTTAATTGATATATTTAGATGTGAAAATATTGGCTCAATCAAAATATCTATAAGGGCTGATCAATAAGCAAGAGATCATTAGTTCTTGAACCGCCGGTTTGTATACTTATGTGCATGATAGGTATGACTCTTCCAAAATCCGAAAGACCCCTAGAATTTTCTTAACAGAGTTGTCAAACTAACATTCAAACAAAAACAATAATATTATAGCCACAGGTCATTTTGGCCCAAAAGGCTCGATTCTTGACCATACATGTATAGCGAAGGAATTCTGGGGAGTCAGGCCCGAAAAATTTTCAAAAAACGTCATTTTTGGGCTAATAACGATGAATTCACGTCAAAACAAACTCTTTTTGATATTTTGGACGGGTCTGAAATAATATGGTAAAAGACAGGCGGGTGAACGACAATCGGGTAAATGACAAAAAGACGATTGAGTGAATATGACAATTAGATAAATGCATTAATCGGTTGAATGAAATTTGGGTGAAAACATTTGGGTGAGCGCGACGATTAGATGAAAGAAAATTTAGCCGTCTTTGCAATTAGATGATAATACATAAATTTAAGGCTAGCTGCACAATTTTACTTGGATACTGATTAAATAAATATAATAAATGATACCTTTATACTAAATAACTACATCTGTAATACTAGCAAAAAATGCTCCGATTAAACAAAACGGACAAATATACTTGGGATTGCATATTAATAAGGATTAATAATTAATATCATAGGTAGCGCGTTAGCGCGTACCTATAATATACTTGGGTACCCCTAACACCTGTGCACACCCTACAGCTATAACGGGACACTTCTAGAGTGCAGTTTTTTTTAAAAGAAAGATAATAAGAAAATTTGCTGCCTGTGTTTTTTGTTTTTCTTTAAACTCAAAACTGGCTGTGTAAAGAAGGTGTAAAGTTTTTGTGAAATGTTATAACATAGGATGAATTTTGGGAGGTTTTTTAGACGGCAAGTGGACAACTCAGTATTGACTCCTCAAATAAATGAATGGCACAGATTTTTAGAAGAAGGGATGCTACAAATTGGCTATTTTGTGTTTGTTGAAATTCGCATTAGTTCCCGAATGGGAGCGTAAAGAATGCGAAAATCTGAGGGTGATAAAGCACATTTTGGTCGAGATTTCAACCTGCTTATGTCTGATACTAACTCCGTTTCTGAGTTTTTTGAAATATTTTTTGACATAAATGTAGAGCGAATCAAGAGCTACATTCTGCATATAAGCAAAGTCTTTTACGCTCTATGGTGAGTTAAATCTAGGGTTTAAAGTTTATACTCTAGTTGATGGTGTAAAAAACGGATTTTAATTAAGATTTCTCTGCCAAATTTTAACGCTTCTGAGTCATAATAAAACGAATACAGCTGTAATAAAGTGCCTTTTAGGGGCTACACATCGCAGCAAACCGCATTTAAAAAAACGCAATATTGAGTTATTTATGGGGGTTTGAAGTGCGAAATCAGAGGTAAAAAATGAGCGAAAAAACACGTTTCTTCCGAATTTTGATTAATAAATCATACCAAATAATTTTTGCAAGAGAATTATGGCGCGCAGGAATGTACTATGATTTAAAAGCTACAAATTGTACCAAGCCGAATTTCTTCAAACTCAATAAGGAGTTAGGTACGGAATTTTATAGTTTACAGTGTTCTAAATGATGGAAAATACGTTTTTGTTGCCTTTTAAATTCGCCACTTTCTCCGTCCAGAAGTCGGGATAAGTCCAATAGAATAAAAATAAAGTGCTTTATATCGGGTGCATGTCAAAGCAAATTGTCTATACATTAATATTTAGCGAGTGTAAAGTCAAAAATTTGGTGTTTAAAATGCGTTTCTGTCTTGTTTTTTTCTGCCTGCTTCTCCGTCAGAGACACGATTATCAAGTCTAGAAATGGACCAGGAACCAAATTTGATATGCCAGTCTGGCGCATATGTTTACACTCTACAGTGTTGTAAAGTGGTTTACACCTATTGTTAGTTTGCCCATAGAATATTATGGAGACTTAATTTTTTTCATAAATATTAATCATAATATCGGAACAATATCAAAATTACGAATCTGACCAAAATCTTCTTTACACTAGGTGTTTACATGAAGTTTACACTACATAAGTATTTATCCTCTTTTTTGAGCATTCCAAAAACCTAATTTTTTCCTGGAGTCTAGAAATTTTCAAAGAATCAAATGTGAGACGTCACGTAGGCCTGTTTGTTTACATCCAATAGTGTTGTAAAGTAGTTTACACTCATTGTTTATTTATCCTCAGACCATTGTAGACATGCAATTTTTTCATAAATGTTGATAATAATATCCGAGTAATATCAGATTTGCAGATCGGAATAAAATCCTCTTTACATTAGGCGGTTGTGTAAAGTTTACACTGCTAATAATCTTCGTTCTAGAGCTTTGCGAAAACCTTAATTTTTTGCCGAAATCTGGGAATTTACATTGAATCAAATAAGGGACGTCAGCTGGGCGCGTTTGTTTACACTCAACAGTGATGTAAAGTGGTTTATCTTCGTTCTAGAGGTTTGCAAAAACCTAAATTTTTTTGCCGAAATCTGAAAATTTACATGGAATTAAATAAGGGACGTCAGCTGGGTGCGCTTGTTTACACTCAACAGTGATGTAAAGTGGTCTACATCTGTGTCTATTTGTCATTAAACCGTTAAGGGGACGTAATTTTTTCATGAATGTTGATCGTAATATCCGAGTAATACCGAATTTACAAATCCGACAAAGTTTCCACTATATAATAAGCTTCATTCTAAAGACTCACAGTAACTTATTTTTCTCTAAAGTCGTAAAATATATATGGAAACAGATGTGATACGTTTGCTAGGGGCGCATGAAGAGTAGTGTAAAGTGATTAACACCTAATGTTAATTTGTTCTTAGAACATTATAGAGGTTTCATTTCTTACTAAATGCTGATCGTTATATCAGAGCAATATCGAAATTATTAATCCCACTAAAATTCTTTACACCCTTGAGTAAAGTTTAAAATGTAAATTAAGTTCAGCTCTAGAAAGTTTTGGAAGCATATTTCTTTACAGGGTGCTCTACGTAACATAAGAATTACTAATCAGAATGTTTGTTTCTTCTACAACTAGTAGCTTCGTAAAGTTTAAACCATTCAATTATTAGAACAACCGCACCATAAAGGAAATCTAGTATTGCATTTCTAAATCTTGCTAATTAAAAGTAGGGTACTAGCAAAGAAAAATGCTCCGATGGAACAAAAAAGCGGAATATACTTGGGATTGCTAATTATCGAGGATGTAAAAGGAGGGGACTAGGAAAAATCTCTCTATGTTATATGCCAAAAATCGCAAAATATGTTAAAAATCAGACTTTCTCTAAACAATGCAAAAAAACGAAGTATATTCTGCGGTCTCTGAAAAAAACGTGTTATTTTAAAATAATTTTCTTTGATTGACATAATATCTTAAAAGCATATTACGTAATGCAACTTTTTGCAGACTTCATTCAACTTTGAGTTGCTTAATAATGTGACTGAAAGTGAAATGCTGTTAACAAATCATAATTGAGTTGTTCGTATTTCATTATTACTAAGCATGTCACTTCGCAGATACAGCCATTCTAAGTGTCAATGTGCAAGCAATATTCAAATTACCAAAAAATTGATTGAAAAAAGCAGCGAATTAGCAATGCAGAGCTAAGCGAATTGAATGAAATAGTACATTTCGATGCATTCAAGACAATCGATGATATTGTTGGTTCAAAGCAGTAGGAAACACGGAAGCTGACGCGCAACAGACCTTATGTAGATACTCTTTTGCACATGTTTACAACAATTATTTACTAAACTTTTACATTTTTCAAAGGCCGCAGAATATACTTCGATTTTTTGCATCGTTTAGAGAAAGTCTGATTTTTAACATATTTTGCGATTTTTGACATATAACATAAGGAGATTTTTCCTAGTCTCCTCCTTTTACATCCTCGATAATTCACAATCCTAAGTATATTCCCTTTTTTGTTCCAACGGAGCATTTTCTTTGCTAGTTATCAATATTATTTATACAGGGTGGGCCAAAAAAAGGCTACATTCCAATTCAACAGGTCAGAACTTCAGCTGATGTGAAAATGAGACGTTAGAACTGGCAACATTAGATAGATCAAAGTGTCTTCTTTCGAATTGTGTGAAGAATTTTGGCCAGATATCAATGCTCCGAGCACTACGGCAATCAGTTTACATCCTATTTTAATATTGTCTAAAGGTCAAAAAGCGTCATTGGTCCTGCCATCAATTTGCATCCTATTTTCACGATGTCCTGATATTTTTGCACTCAGTACCATACGTGGGCAGCAAAAAAATTCTGGGGGGGGCTGCAAGATTTCTTTGAAGGTCGAAAAATGGCCTTAAAAATGGTTGTATGGCAATAAAAACACCATTTTTCGACGTTTCTCATCAAGCACTATCCATTGGCATCAAAAAATTGCGAAAAAAACGAAGAAAATTTTCAAAAATTGAATTCTGGGGGTATTTTGATTTCTGGGGGGGTATTTTGATTTCTGGGGGGGGTATTTCGGTTTCTGGGGGGTGCATAGCCCCCGAACCCCCCACGCCCAGGTGTGCTCAGTACTAAGCGTATCTACTCTGAGGGTTTAAAAAATGTGCGACCTAATTTTTATGAAGCTACTTATTGTCAAACAGGTCAAAAAAGGATTCCTGCATACGCAGTAATGTGATACAATGCGGAAACTCTGAGGTTAGAACAATATCAAAGTGAGGTGTAAACAAATAGCCGTAGTGCACAAAACACTGGCAGCTAGCCAAAAGTTTATATACGATTTAAAAGAAGAAACTTTTATCGATCTAACGTTGCTAGTTCTAACGTCTCATGTTCACATTAGCCGAAGTTAAGCCCTGTTGAATCGGAATGTAGCCTTTTTTTGGCCCACCCTGTATATGAATATTTCTAAAAATATTTGAGTAAACAACTACTGTGTTTCAAAGGACACCTCCACTCAGATTCGTAATTCTCATATTACATGCAACATTTGAGAAAAAGCTTTAGCAAGGCTCTAAAACTAAAGTTAATCTTCAGGGTAGGCTTTACACAAGTACTGCAGGTAATAGAGATGACCAGAGAAGGATTCAAGAATGGTCACATAGTAAATTGCGGTCTGTCAACTGGTAAGCGTAGAGTTAACTAACAGTCAGATTCGTGATTCTGACGTTACGTATGACGTTAAAAAAATTAAGCTGCCGCAATGCTTTAGAACTAAAGCTAATTTTTAGTGTAAACTTTACACAGCCACTTAGTATAAAGAAGATTCTAGTCGGATGGATTCCTTAAGCTGATATCACTCTTATATTACGATCAATATTAATAGAGAAACCAATCTACTGTTGAGTGATTAAGTGTAAAACAACGCGTCCAATTGACTTATGACATTTGACTAGTGGTACATTTTTACATTTGTGCTCATGTCCAGGCTCTTAACCGGAGTAGTTGGTAGAAAAAGCAACACAGAAACACCTTTAGCACTCCTAATTTTTCACTTTACAGTCCTGAAAAATTTAAATATTGATTGATAAAGAACGCAATTTGCTGTGACTTGTACGCCTTATTAAGTACTTTATTTTTAATTTTATTTAACTTATCCAGGCTTCTGAACGGAGAAAGCGGCGAATAAAAAAGGGACAAAAACGTATTTTTCTATCATCCACCACATTGTAAAGTTTTAAAATCTGAACCTAACTTTCCATTGAGTGTAAAGGAATTCAGTTAAGGTCAGCTCGTAACATTTGAATTATATTACCTTTGTGTGGAAAAATCTTCTGTTAAACATCCGTTATGAGATATTGACTAACTGAAAAAGGGAAGAAACGTGTTTTTTCGTTCAATGTTACACCCTAAGTTCGAAATAAATACCTTCAGAAATATCTCAGTGTTGAATTTTTTTATGCGGTTTGCTGCGAAGAGTAGCCCTTCGAATATATTTTATTTTTATCCTATTCAAGTTGTCGCGACTTACAAGCGGAGTAGTAGGCGGAGAAATCTCAGAAAAATAAAATTCGTTTTACGCTATCCACTACAGTGGAAACTTGAAACCCCTGGATTTAAGTCTGTGTTTAGTGTAAAAACAATAGCCGGTAAGCCAAACGTCGCCCTTGGGTCTTAGAACATTTCTATCGTAAATTGTTTTGGGAGTTATAATCAGACTTGTTGGCAGACCGAAAAAGGTGAAAAGCGTGACCAAAATCTGCCTTTACACTCGCATTTTTTTGCATTCTTTACACTGACTCTCTGAGAGCTTATGCCTTTAGGCATTCAAACCGTGTTGTGTACAATTTGGCTTTAAAGCCCATCAGAAATTCCTACATGTTGTAACGTTATGCAAAAACCTTACACACTCATTACAACCTCAATATCAAGTGTTAAAAAACCAAAAACGCGCATTTAATTCTTTTTATTATTTTTTTTATAATGCCGCACCTCCTAGATGTGTCTCGTTACAGCTGTAGGGGAGACATATGTTGAGCGTACCCAAGTAAGTACATTATAGGTATGCGCTTACATGCTAATCAATGTCTTACTCCGCCGCTATAGATATAGTGGGACATGGAAGGTGCGAGTTTTTTAAAAGATAGATAATTTTAAAAAATCATGCGCCTTTTTTTCTTTACGCTAAATATTAAGCGTCTGTGACGAGCTTTTGAACTTTTTGCGTAACGTTATAAGATAAAGTGGATTTTATTCGTTTTTTAGCTAGCGTCTGCACAAGTCTGTGTAAATGCAACATCCAAATCAATAGAATAGAATTGTAGAAAACAAAACTCTCCGATATGTTCTGTTGCTTAAGAATTTATTTTCAGTTCTCGAATGGGAGTGTAAAGTTTGTCAAAATCTGGAGTCTAAAAGACATTCGAACTGCTTACATATGTGTGCAAACAACTCCGCTTATAAGTCCCAAAAAATTTTTTCAATAGAAATGTACTCATGTTTATGGGCTACTTTCGGCCTACCAGCAAACGTTTGTATACTCAATACAGAGTTAATGCCCGAAGTTTGAATTTTACACTCTTTTGAATTGTGTGAAAAGAGATTTTGTCTAAGGTTTCTCTGCCAACTTTTCCGCTGATGGTCGGAATAAATTCAATAAAATAGAAATAAAGTATTTTCAGGGCTACAAGTCGTAGCGAGCAGCGTTTAAAAAATACAATATTGTGATATTCAAGGAGTTGTAATGTTAAAAATGAGGGATGGAAAACGGGCGAAAAATCGCGTATTTTCTTTACAATATAAAGGTTACAAACTGGCTCGAAGCAAATTTTGATCCACTCAATGTGAAGTTAGTTTTCAAATTTTTAAAGCTTACAAATTGCTGAATTGCGGAAAATACGTCTTCGTCCAGTTTTTATATTTGTCACTTTCATTATTCAGAAATCAGGATAGATTAAATGGAATAAATTTAGAGTACTTCTTACGGGGTACACGTCACGGCAAATTGTGTTTGTTTACATCACTATTTAGCTTTTTTCGGGAGGTATAAAGTCGAAAGTTGGGTGTTTCAAACGGGTTTCTATATTGTTTTTTTCTGTTAACTCCACTGGATATGAGTCTGGACATGATATCAAGTCTAAAAATGTGCCATAAATCACATGTGAAAGGCCAATTGGGCACGTTTGTAAGACTACTTAACATTGCGCTAAAAGGTTTACATCTGATATTTTTTTGCCTTCAGGCCATCGTGGAGACTAATTTTTTTCATAAACGTTGACCTTAAAAAATAATATCAGAATTACGAATACGTTCAAAACCTTCCTAACACACTTTGGTTGTGTAAAGTATACACTGCAAATTAACTCAAGTTCTAAAGCCTTCAAAATAATCTACGTAACGTCAGAATA
The DNA here is from genome assembly GCA_036768485.1 of Mermis nigrescens. Taxonomy (NCBI): domain Eukaryota; kingdom Metazoa; phylum Nematoda; class Enoplea; order Mermithida; family Mermithidae; genus Mermis; species Mermis nigrescens. The sequence goes on along the minus strand of JAVLUZ010000273.1, from coordinate 2,526,985 downwards.
GCGGATGTGATTATTATTTCCCTTTACAACCAGTAGTTGCGTAAAGTTTGCACTATTGATTTATTGTTAATGTGTAGTTTACACTACAAATTCATTTTGCTTTCATAGTGTTACGAAACGTTAATGTTTTAGAATTTGTTCCGTAAGATCAGGATTACGAATCTGACTGTATGTTTTCTTTACAACTAGTACTTATGCAAAGTTGACACTAAAAGTTAAATTTGGTTACATAGCATTATATAAGCTTACTTTTTCAAAATATTCCATATAAGATCATGATTTCTAATCTGAGCGTAAGTGTTCTTTACACCGGATATTTGCATGAAGTCTATGCTGAAAACCTGTGAAGTGTTTAAATAAGGTAATGTTGTCTTGTTTAAAACGGTAATGCTGATGTTCGGAACTATATTGTTTTTCACCTGCTTGGACTGTAGTCATTATTGTGACATGTTACCGTATGTGTTCACTTAATAATCTACTGAAATCATGCTAATTAAAAGTAGGGCACTGGCACAGAAAAATGCTCGATGGAACAAAAAAGACGTATATACTTGGGTATTGGTATTATTAAGGATGTTAAAGGAGGGGACTGGATAAAAGCTACCTATGTATATGCCTAAAGCCGCAAAATCTATTAAAAATCTGATTTTCTTCAAGCAATGTAAAAACTCGAGGAATATTCTGCGGCAACTGAAGAAATGTAACCTTCTTTAAATAATTTTTGATGCTTCACATAAGAGTCAATACATATAATCTTAAATGTTTACTTTTTGTGAACTGCTTGCAAGTTTCATACTGACTTGCTCTGTATCGTGATTGGTAGAAAACTAATTGCAATTATACTTAGGGGTGATTTATTATGTCATCATGCGCATTATAGCAAGCAAACCTTACGTCAATTGATTAGTGCACACAATTGTTGCAGGCATGCAAGTTTACCTACATGTAGTCTGTTGCACGTAAGCTTACGCGTTTTCTACCGCTCTAAGCCAACAATTTCTTTGATTGTCTTGAATGCATCGACGTTTGCTATTTCATTCAATTGGCTCACTGAGTCGCTCTTAACACAGCATTTTCACATAAACTGACAAATTAGGAACCTTTATGCCTTTTATTTTTAATCCACTGATACTTGTGAAAAAAATTAAATACGATAAATGATGAAAATTTATTCAGCGTTCTTGAAAACAAATTTAAATTAGCGAGCATTAAACATCTACAGTATAATTGCTGGCTATAGCAAGTACACCTCCTAACTACTGAATATTCTGTTCCCTAAAATGGCTATTATTGAAAAATAACTCAACATCCACTTGATGGATTTTAATGAAGTAAACTGTTTTGGATAGATAATCAATCTATAAGTTTATTTTGCTGAAAACATTTGTGCTTGCCTTTGCCTACAGTATGCTATACCCCAAAAACCGCTCTTATTTTGAATGGTCTCTATAGTATGCAGATTATATTGTTTTTGAAAAGTAGTAAAATAGCTAGACATTTCTAATATTTAAACTTTATCTGTTTTTGTTTTTCTCGTTTTTTAATAGTTTATCCTGCAATCTCAATTTAATTATTTTTTCAATATGGCTGCTTTTATCATTTTAGTTCATTCAGTGAATTTCGAAAGATTCATGTTATTTGAGGCTTATGAATTAACACTGCTTGAAAGAGGGAAAACATGTATTGGTGAATCACTTCAAACAGTTTGCTTGCATTGGTCCTGTTCTATTTTACAATTAAGGGCTTTCCTGCCGAAAAATGATGTGAGGAAGAATAATACATGTAGTGCATGGAAATTCTGAGGAGGCATCATCACGCATTTTCAAAATTGAGCTAATAACGATATGTTAACATTAAAAATCAGTATTTTTTATGTTTCATGCAATGCTCTTTCTTTTTAGAAAACAAAAACAAAAAATATCAAAGAAAATCAAAAGGAATTGAGTATATTTAACAAAATATAGACAAAAATGTGGAAATGGCGCGAAGCACAAAAGTTTGACTTTTTTGAGCCAAAAATAGACTTAAAATGCGTAAACAGATATAGATTCCACAATATTTGCAAAAAATAAAGTTCTGGGGGTAGCAGCCATTTTGTTAGGGGTCAGTGTAACAAAAACCTCCAAGACCATGTATGCGTGGTATGGCTTGTTCAAACTTGATTGAGAGATTTTCCCTTTGTGTGCATGTATGTCACAGGTTTTTACCATGCTTTATTGCGGGGATTTGAAAGTTTTTTATATTGATTGCCTCTTGAATACTTTCTGACCAGCATCAGGAAAACGTTTACTCCCTGAAACATTTTTCAAAAGATTGTAAGAAATTATTTTTTAGAGCATTCCTAGCATATTTTTTTTGAAAATTAAAAAAAAATTTCAGGCGATATGCGCTATATCTTACTTTTTGCAGTATGAAATTAACTCATAGGTTTTTGATCTTTTTCTCAAAAGCTTATTATCCTTTTGTATTTGAAATAAAAGTGTGGGCAGATACACCTAATAATGTTTTTGATACATAATCTCTATTTTCAAATTTGAAAAGGCAATTTAGATTGAAATTTTGCTTGTTCCTTTCCCCACTCCCCACACTGTGCATAGGTAATTTCGATTGTCCCTTTTCCCATTCCTCACACTTTGCATTGCTTAAAATCAGTGCAAACGTTGCTTATTTTAATAGAGCTTCTCAGGAGCATACGCACAGCTTTGCCCGCTTAGTGCGCTTGAGCGCCTTTCCAAGTCATCAAATCTCTGGTCATTGACCAGCTAATTAATCACACGCAAAACAAATGGCTGTTTAACAGCTCGTTTGCCTTGTGCAAAATACAATCGTCAGACTAAATTTGTATAGACAAATCGGATGGCTGTCTAGCAGCTGCAAGTTGAGCATTCATTTGCAGATGCCTGGAACATACTCAAGATTGATCTATTCTACAAAAGAAAGGTATTTTGCTATTATTTCTGCTGTTCAGGATTTGCATATATAGAAGGATGTTCCGTAAGCAGCATAATTATGGACGCTCCAATATATGTTAGATTTCATTTTAGAAGGTGTAAAGTTTTGTAATCAAAAGTATTAAAAATGATAAGCACCTGGTAAAATAATATTTTCGAGTATTTGAGATAATTTCTGTATAATAAAGAAAAAACATAAAAATGTTAGTATTTTTGTTATATAAGAAATTACTTTTATATCAGCCTGCTAACAATTAAGCAGAAGTACACGTGATATGCAAGGTGCATGCTTTAACAATATATTTATATGTTTAAAGATCGTTTGTCACATATCAATAGTGTATAATCGTACATATAACGGCTCGAAACTTTGGGTGGGAAGGGGCAAATGACTTCCGTTATCCAGCCAAGAATACCCTAACAACACGAAAAAAGGGCCGAAAAATTCGAGTTTTTCTAAAAGTCGAGGAGTCATCCATTTTCTGGCTTAGGGGGGATAGAGGATCCCCTTATTCTCCTCTTACATGTATGCGTAATATCACTTGTGGTAACAATGTTGATTAGAACTACTTTTTGTATAAGCTTTTGTAGCTGATGCATGTAATAAGTGCATGCAGATTTTTGTGAGAAAGTAAATGACAATTATCCTAATCAAAACCTGATTGTGTAATGACATCCTTCGCTAATTGACAATATGCTCTTTGATCCTATCTCAGCTAGTCAAAAGAGGGTTTAAGCCTTGGTCGAAAATTCAGCTACAAATCAATGCTCATGTCAATCAATATCAATCAGGCTGGACAGAGGTGAAACTGGGCTTGAAGGCTTAGTAAGTTTTCTTTAGAGCACACATAAGCGTAGGTAGAGGGGCTGGGGGAGTATGCATTATACCTGGGCGTTTGGGATTCGGTGGTATGCATCCCTCTGAAAGCATACACCCCTTACATAATTCGATTTTTTAGAATTTATTTGTTTTTTTCGCAACTTTTTGATGTCAAAGGATAGTGCTCAATAAAAACGTTGAAAAATGGTGTTTTTTCCCATAACACCATTTTTAAGGCCATTTTTTGACCTTTGACTAAATCTTGTACCGTCCACCCAGAACCATTGTGCCGCCTACCTATGATATGCACCCCCAAACCACTGAATACCCCCTCCAGAAAGTGAATCCCTCTCCAGAATTTAATTCTTGTAATGTTTTTGTTTTTTTTCGCAGTATTTTCAGGCCAATGAATAGTGCTCGATAAAAAACGTTGAAAAATTGTGTTTTTCTGTAATATTCCATAGTTTTCGATACCATTTTTTTGACCTTTGCACATCCAGAATTTTTGCTTTGCCCACCTATGAGTGATCAAAGTTTTAATTAAGAGTGATCAAAGTTTTAGTTTTAAATATGTTTCACATTTTTACCTGTGAATGATAATAATATAAATAATAATAATAATAATAATAATAAGAAAAAAGATTGCAATAGATCATAAAATTGATTATTCTTATTTATAAAAGATTAATTTAAACTTTAAAATAAGGCATATATTTTATTTGTAACAATAGAATGCCTGCTGTAATACTGAATTGTGGAATAATAATCAGAAAAATTGAATGTTCCATAGGATTGGAATTTTTATCTAATTAGCAAAATGTTATCAGCTTCTTTTAAGAAATTTTGCTTTATGATTTTTTAAAGGTTGACTGATTGCTAATGGTTTCTGAATGGATTTTTATAATTAAATCATTAGAGGACATGCACAGATACCATAGTTTTGCAAGTGATGGGAATTAGGTTCCTGGAGGGGAAACGTGATACATAAATTATGCTTCGATCTTGAAGCAAATGTATGAATAAATAACTTCGAACAGTTTATTGCAGTATAAATTCATCAGATGTACTTTTATATATTGTATACCCTGTTATTCTACTAAAAAATGATCTGGATGTTGTACACATTTTTAGAAGTCTCGCTGTCTCGTTAGAGAGATAACCCTCATTGTGTACGTATGCACAAGTTATTACAATACACGATCCTGAAGGTTACCATAACATCAGAAGACTGCTAAGCTTAACTTATTCAAACTTTTTCATATTTTAAAATTTTTCATTTTTGTATCTTCTATAAGAAAGAAAAAGCATACTAAGAAACACTTTAAAATCTTGTTTAGTACTTATACATTGTTTCAGGAATAGAAAGGTACTTCATAAAAATCTGTTAATTCGCATAAATTCCCAAGCTGTGCATGTATGGTTCTAACTTGTGTTCACTGTTACCACTTTTAACCCTTGTATTACCGTGTTTGGTAAATTTGAATGTCTCAAGGCAGGTTAAAGTACGATTGGTTTTACTTAATTCAGTGAATATTTGTATTAGTTTTTGCGATTATTCATGCTCTTTCCAAATTTGATCGTCATTTTCTCTGAAACATTCTTGTAAGAAATTGAAATCAAAAAATCCATATTCCAGCTGAATAAAACGCAATAAAAAAATGCTAGTGGGCTATCAAAGAAGAAATTGCCTGCCAACTTTGCACCAATCATTGATTAATATGCATTTTATTATCTTAGCATTTGTGTTAAAACCTCTAAAATAAGCTGTAATTAGGCTACAGGAAGTCTTAGAGAAATACGTAATATGCAAATATCTGTAAAGAGAGGGTGGGGGATTCCCCTACTCAAAGTCAGACATACTTTTTTTCGCCCCCCAAAGCCAGAAAATTTTTGACGCCCCCGCAAAGTTTTTAGAAAAATTATTTTTTTGGCCTTTTTTGGCGAAAAATTGGAGGTCATTAACCCCTTCCGCTCTTTGAATGGCCCGAACCCCCCCTTTCTAACTTTCGAGCCGTCATATTCATGAATATGCAACATGAAAAATTAAGTGAAGACTCATTTGCTAGGATGCCATCCTTGTCCATGGTAATGCAAGGGTTAACAACAGAGCTTATTGGGAGCATAGCACAGCTGTATCAGCTCTGTGCTTGAAAGAGCCTTGAAGGTAATAAATCTCTGGTCTCTGACCAGTTAAAGCAACCTAGGCAAGCTGAATGGGTGGTTTGCGACTCGTTTGTCTCTTTAATTCATTTTGAGTGCTTAAAAATTCGTTCTTCTGACCAAAAGAGTCTTTTCAATGCATTAAAATCTGGTATTTGATCTACAAGGCAAGCCGAATGGCTGTCTTGCAGCTTTTTTCTCGTGCACGCACTGTGTGGGCAAAACTACGATCCTAAGACCATATATGTATAGGCCAATCGAATAATCATTTCAGCTCTTAGTCCAATTCTATAATTACATGCACATGTGCATAATCGTGGATGCAAGTTTTGCAGTCGCTTAGCTTGGACTAGAAGGAGAGCGCCATACACTGTAGCGAAGGTACCTGTATTACTATTGCACATTTTATGTATAAAACGGAGAGTCAGTAAGCACCATAGCTGAATATGTTCTAGATTTACATGTTAATTTTTACTTTCATGCTTAAAAAATGCATAAAAATATGGAAAATAATATTTTTAGCATTTTTTAAATTTCCAGAGTGATAGGTTAGAAATTTTGAAATTTAAAAAGTTCTGCTTTCTGCCTTAAAAAGTTTGATCAGTAAAATTACATGGCGAAGCTGATGTCCCTTTATAGGTATTTTGAAACTTTAATCTTCTGAATCAATTTTGAGGCATTGCAATTTAAAAATTTTAACAGTATTTTATGTTAGATGTACGATGAAAATAACCTGCATATCATCTTGCATGAGCGCATTTATGCATATTAAATACTTGTAAAATAGATACAACTGTTTTGGGAGAACTTCGTCAGCCATATTAAGGCTTAATTAATGATCCTTAAGGCTAAGGGTTAGGAGAATTCATAGGCAGCAATCAAATTCTGGGGGTCCGATGGGACGAAATTAATAAAAATAGCACCATAAATTTTATTCTGGTGGGTGTCACTCTTTTGGTGGAATTTTGGATTCTGGAGGCCCAGACAACGCATAGGCAGCGAAAAAATTCTGGGAGTCCGATTGGTGGGTAAAACTGCCAAAAATGTTACCAAAAATAGAATTGTTGGGGTCTACAGTAATTTGTGGAGGTTTTGACTTCTGTGGAAGTGTAAACCCCCCCCCCCCACCTCCCCCCTCCCTCCCGCATATCAACGTGTGATTCAGCCATACCTGGGCGTGAGATGAGAAGTTTTAAGGGGTGCACCCTCCTCGAGAAACCAAAATAAGCCCCCGGAATACAATTTTTAAATTTTTGTTACCCCTCTATCAGACCACTATGCTCATGTGTGGTTGGGAGAATCACCTATTCTCCATGATGTGTTAAAGTATAGCAAGCTAAAAAGAGCATTTTTGTTTGTCTCGAGTCAGGGAACATTATTGAAACCTATGTATCTATATGCTTCTCGATCATTTACCAGGATGCTACAAATTGGGTTGAATAATTGGACAAATGTTCAGTCGCTTGAGCAATGATCGTTCCTATGGTTAATGTATGATGGTGTGGATGTAAGGGCTGGTTGGAGGGCTTTTTCAGATTTTTCTTTCAAAATTTTTTGATGTTTTTTTGCTTCTTTAAAGAATCCAAGATTGCTTTAGTTTCTTTTCTACAACACTTAAACTGTGACCACCTTTACACAGGACCGGTCTAACAAGCCAGTTAATTAGTGATCTTCATGGGAGAGGATGATTAGCTATTTTTATAAGGTCAATAAATTTCTTTTAGAGTATGCACGCCGTTTCCACGCAAATGTAAAATTTAATGGATTTATGCTTATAACTATTGTTCTATTGGTACTCTAAAAAATTAGGAGCAATATATAATTGCCATTCATCGAGCTTTCATAAAGAGTGATACAAATTATATTATATTATGCAATTACAGTATAGCTTTGAGAATAACACAAGATCGACTTGATGGATTTCGATAAAATAGAGTGCGATTAATAGATAATTTTAAAACAGAAATATTTTGCCAACAAAGTTTTGTGCTAGCTCATGTCTACAGTGTGCTAGGCTCTAGAATGTGCTCAAAATTGATATGGTCACTACAGTATAAAGGTTTTGTTTTATATCTTGCGAAATAGCAAAATGTATATTTTTGCGCTCTAAATTTCGCCCGTTTGTGTCTGTCGTGTTTCTGAATATTTCATCTTTCAATTCAAATTTTATTTTTTCCCAATATGGCTGCCTGATTGGGTATGCATTTTACTCGCGCAATGTTTCATATTTTTCAATGTTTAAGCGTCTTTTAAAAAGCTCAAAAAATTTATTTTGAATGATATCTCACATATTTGTCTGATCTAGTAAAGAATTCTACTTTTGCAATATGGCAACCAGGAAGGCTGTCATACTGTAACTTTTGATGTTTTCGGCTATTATTTTGTGAGCTTCTGACGCACTTCAAACTTTTGTTTACTAAATAGCTAGATAATTACATATTCTTCATGATGAGCTACGTCGTTTGTTTTGAATCCTTCAAGTTTGTTTACCAGAGTCCTGAAACCTCAAAATTATTCATTGTATAGTGAAAACGACGTGTATGAGCAAAAATAGTCTAAGGGAATTGACGGATATCATAAACTCCCTTGTACTCGAATACGTCAGACTAAATACATATAAGGTCACTTTACTTATTTCTTAAATTTGTCTTAGTGATTTATTACCTCTTATAAATTACAATGTACCTCTTGGTCATTTTCCAGCATGCTAATAATACGCTTTTAGAGTCGGGCAAATATTTAGCCGCCAGATCAATGGTTGCTAACACTTTCAAGCCAACTAATGGTAGGTGGAGGTAAGGGTGGGTTGGTAGGCTAAGTAATTTTTTTAATTTACAGAGTTTTTGGCTTTTTGAACTTTGATCAAAGCTCAATTTGTTTCAAAAGATTGATGATTAGTTGGACTAAAGTCATGCAATATGTGAGAAAAAATACTCGTTACAGCTGGAAAATAAGCTTTTTTCAGTGAGAACTAGAAATTAATTGATATCAAAGACAAAAAAAACAAAACATACAAAAAACAATATAGAACATTCAGTATAAGAACAAATAAAATATATGACACACATTATGAGTATCGAACGAAAAATTATTACCTCATTATTGCCTATCTCCTTGGTATGCTGAAATACTAATTCAATTGGAACTCTTTTAAAAAAGGTGGGTACTGTCGAGGAGAAATGCTCCACTTAAATAAAAAGGTTGTATATACTTTGAACGATATGATACTAAGGACATAAAAGAAGGGGACTAAAATAGGTAACTTAATCGACCATAAAAGTTACAAAATTTGCTAAAGCTCACGGCTTCTTCTAAGGAACGCAAAAGTCAAGGTATATAAAAGGAATGATCTATTTATGCCTAAAATAGCATGATCAGCTAGGAATCAGACTTTTTCTAAGCAACGCTTAAATCTTAATATTTATTCCGCGGCCTGTGAAAAAACGTGGAAGCTTATAAGTATTTTCACTGTTTCACGCTAGTGCTTCAAATTGGCAAGAAAGTGTAACGTAAGTTTAAGACTGTTTAATCGGTTATACCAGCTTTTCAAGTCATTTCAGCCTAAAAAAATCCTAATTTCTGACCTCCCTCCCAGACCGGCTGACCTTACTAGAACGGCCCTGCAATGCATCCTATGCTCTTGCTTGACTTGCTGTATATCTATATTTTACATATAGCTAAGTAAAATAGTATCGGAAAATGTTTATGTCATTATTAGTCTCATAGTAAGCCGACATGGTGTCAAATGTTTAGTGCACACATTCATAGTAAGCGACAGTGTACGAATGTGAAGACTCTTTCTTAAAAATAAATTATTCCTTCCGGTAGAAAAATTATCAAATGTAAAGCAGCATTTTTCATAACCTGATAATTTAAAATTATGTAGGTTTCGCATGGTAGCTACAATGAATTCTTTCCGTAGGAATGTAAGCTGTGAGCTATTCATGCTATTTTATTTAATGAGTGGAGAGCTATTTCCTTTCGCAGGCCGCAGAAAATACTTTGCATTTCGCGTTGATTAGAAAGAGTCTTATTTGTAGCTGACTTCGCAATTCTAGACAAAGGTAGATTATTCCTCTGAAATACTTACTTAAATTTTTGCGTCGCTTTGAAAAGTCTTTAGCTTTAGCAACTTTTGTGACTTTTTTAAGCACATAGGTTACGTTTTGTCTAGTCACAAACTTCTATGTCCTTGTAATCATATCATTTCAAGCACACGTGGGCGTGGGATGGAGAGTTAGGAAAAGGGGTATGCATCACACCTGGGCGTGGGGGTTTGAGGGGTATGCAACCCCCAGAAACCAAATACCCTACCCCCTCAATAATCAGAATACCTCAATTTTTGAAATTTTTTCCTTTTTTTTCGCAATTTTTTTGATGCCAATGGATAATGCTTGATGAGAAACGTCGAAACATTTTGTTTTTATCGCCATACCACTATTTTTAAGGCCATTTTTTGACCTTCAAAAAATACTGCACCTCCCAGAATTTTCTTGCTACCCACGTATGGTATGCATACCTAACCCCAGAAGGCCGAATACACTTTCTCACGAGAAACTAAAATACCTCTTTAGAATTCAATTTTTCGAATTCATTGAAAAATTGTGTTTTTTTCGCTATACAACCAATTTCAGGACCATTTTTTGACCTTTGAAAAATTTTGCCATCATTTTCCCCTGAAATATTCTTGCTCTGCACGCATGATTCCAAGTATATTCAACTTTTTTGTCCAATTGCAGCATTTTTCCTTGCTATTTTTACGTATTTCTGTCCTTTTTGTTCCATCAGAGCTATTTTCTTTCCTAGTACCCTACTTTTAATTAGAATAATTTGAGGAATAAATCGATCAATTAAGTCAGCGATAAGTTGTCAAATGAATTACTTGAACAACACAAGAACAATCTTTCAAAAAAGTTACCACCTACGACGTTTTGTAATCAAAATAATTTTTCAGTTTATATTTTACAGCTATTGAGTCACAAAACAACGAAGTTAGCTTCCGAATCCTGATTTTCCATAAGACAGTTTGTAATAAAACGTAGCTCTTACAACGCAAAATCTCACACATAAACTAAAGCGTAAAGCTTACACAACTAGAGGGTGTAAAGAGTACGGCAGTCAAGGACGTATTTCTCATAGTACGGAGGAATCCTTATCTTTCGGAGAATCTTTTGAAGAATTTTATTCCCAGCAATGCTCTGTAGCAAAAATCCTATTCAGTTTAAACTACACACAACTGTTAAGTGTAAAGCATCTTCAAAATCTGGGGCGTAATTCTGATGCTCTGAATAGTATTTCACAAAGAAGTGACCCTCTACAACACTACGGGAGTAAAGTAAACCTTTAGTATAAAATACTTTACACATCTGTTGAGTGCAACCTGCTTCGTTCAGTAAAATATCTGACTCTTAAGCGCAAAGCGTTCTTAGAGTTCAGATGATGTCCCTGCTCGTATCGTTTGATCATGAACAAAAGTGATGCAGAAAAGTGTTTTTAACGTCAGAATTAGAACTTTACACGTAGAGACCTGATTCAATATTATGTGTAAAGAAGTGCTCCCAACTGCGATGTGTAACCCTCAAGTGCGGACATACCACATCATACGCGAGGAACTTAGCAGGTAGAATAATTTCGAAAGCAAGTTTTCACATTAGAGCTGGTAATTTACACCTCCAGAAATACTCAGTATTGAGTGTAGAGATTTCTGACCAAGTGCGATTTGTAACTACTGACACGTGCTTTATTTTTAGAACAGTCCGCACGAGCCGATTCAAATACGTTAAACTTGGCTGATAAAAAATCAGCAAAAAGACGTGTTTTTTGCATCAGAATTTAAACTTTACACCTTCACACCACACTCTGTATCCAGTTTAAAGAAAGACGTCTAAGTCTGATGTGTAATCTTTTAGCTTTACTTTAATTTTAGTACACTTGCACGTCTTCATTTATTATAACCGGTGGAGTTAGCAAATTGAAAAATGATAAAAATCCGTATTTTTTGCCAACCAGCAGAATGTAAACTTTAAAAATCTAAAGCTAACTTCCCGTTAAGTGTAAAAAAATTCGGTTACGTCCAGTTTGTAGAATTTTAATTGTAGTATTTTTACGTGTGAAGTACTTTAGTTCCACGTCCTGTTCAAGACAATGACCAATCAAAAATGAAAGAAACGTGTTTTTTCACTCCAAGAATCACTCCTTAGTTAAAACTTGACACCCCTAGAACTAATTTAATATTGCATGTTATCAAAGCAATTCGCTGCGCCGTGTAGCCCTAAAACGTACTATATTTCCATTCTACTTAAGTCGTCTCGACTTATAAGCAGCGAAATTAACGGAGAAATCAGGAACAAAACTGGGTTTCTACACCGTCTGCCACATTGTAAACTTTAAGCCCCAAAATCTTACTCCGCATTGAGTGTAAAAAATTATTAGGTAGGACTAATGTAGCCCTTTTGTATTAGTACATTTCTGTCGAAAAAATTTTTTCAGACTCATTACCAGAGTTGTCGGAAGACAGAAAGAAGAAAAACGCGACTAAAAATCTGTCTTTACACCAACATTTTTTTTACCTTCATCACACTCCCCCACGATAGATTTTGCGAAATTAAAAAAAACACAAAAGAAATGTATCTAGAGAATCTTATCTTCTACAATTCCAATTGATCAAATCCTTTGGAACAATAATACTAATTTCTGTACAGGCTCGGGAAAAACCACCAAAAGTTGCTATATGTTACAATGTCGCGCCAGAACATTACACACTCATTGCTAATTCAGTATCAAGTGTAAACACAAAAGAAAACTCTAAAATCGGATTTACAATTATCTATTTTTTCAAAAAACTGCACCTCCCAAAAATGTCCCAGTGTTGCTGTAGGGGTGGGCGGGGCCCTATTGTGTTAGGAGTAGTATATTATAGGAAGGCGCTGTCGCGCTACTTATGATATTCGCATCAAGTTCTTTCTTATCGCTCCACAGTTGCATCTGTTTTGCTAGCGTGATGAGATGATGTAAGTACGTTTCCTCCTATTTCGGTATTTCTGATTGCATTTATTTGAACACTTATCTTGCTCATTCATCTTGTGCCGTGTCCCAAACTCTTCTGGGACTAACCTCTTTACGCATGTTTAGTGCCTTGCCGCATCTCTATACCATTGCAGCAGACGTCATTAGGACTTACATATACTTGAGTCAGTGAACAATAGATTTCTCGTTTTCTCTAATTTTGATTGATTAGTTTTTCTATAGAATAAACGCGTGCCATTTATTTCAGCCGCAACTATTTTCTTTTAGACCGCAGAATATACTTCGATTTTTGTGTTGCCTGGAGACAGTTTGATTTTAAGCAGATGCTTATAATTTGTTGTACGCATACATGTGTGACTTTTTCTTGTCCCCTCATTATATGTCTTTGATAATCGGCTATTCCAGGTATATTTCCCCATTTTGTTCCATCCGGGCATTTTTCATTGCTTGTAATATACAATCTTTGCGTATAGTCCTCATAAGTTATGAGGCAGCCAAATTGGGAAGAGTTTAGAGCGTTTTGCTAGAGTAACAACAAGGCTTTGAAGAAAAACTAAAAAATGAGTATTTCGGATGATGCTGTAAAAGCAAGTAATTTGCCCGTTCCAACATAATGTTACAACGTAGTAAAAAATGCAGCACGTCAAGATTGCTTGTAGTTTACACCTAGGTATGTAGGTACTTAATTCACTTTTGTACATAAAAGTGAAATTTTCTTACAAGAGAAAAGTTTCATATTTTTTGTTTTGCATCTAGAAAAATTTATCTTTCTGTATTCGGCTCAAGACGTATCAAAATTAATTCGGAAAACTACACTTAAACTTTAGCTTCATTTAGTAGTCTTGCAGGATTGTATCTTATATTTTTCAGTTACTGTGGAAAAAACGAAAAAGTCGCACTGTGCTTTTCAATAAATTCAAATGTAGCAAGCCGAACAAATGTACGTGTGTCAGACAAAAATCCAAAATGTCGACTAAAAATGTATGTGCCCTTAATTTCGGCTGACATACATAAAGCGATCTTTTTTTCACAATACAAGTGGATTCTCAATATGACCACAAGATTTCACCTTTGATAACATTGAAATGATTGATATTGTATGTTTAAGCGCTTTTAAATTGATAAAATGAGTTCCGCTACTCGTCATCACGCATCAGTAATTTATAAATAAGTTCCACGTTTCTACAATGTAAAATACCTCATTTTCTGTGTAAAATGGTTCGTTTCCACGTAAAATTCAGACATACATAGCATTCCACATAAAAATATTCACAGTTCGTTATTTAAAATGAACTTTTTCTCTAGTTTAGCAGGCGTCTAAAGGAAAAAATCTGCGTCTAAAAAATTTTTTTCGGATTCTAAAATATAAGCTTTAAATAGCTTTAAGAATTGCGTGTCTAGTGAGAAAATTGAAAGGTAAGTGATAATTGGGAAAATTAAAAGAATTGATTAATTAAAAAAATATATAAGTGTTTCAAAGGAGCTAACATCCAACTATTGCAGATGGAGTTATAATGATAGAAACAGCGAATCTTTGTATGTATGTATGTACGTGTAGTAAAATGAATCACTGGCATCGCAGTTAATTAATCAGCATAAACAAATGACAAATATCTAGGGACTCAATAAGCATTTTTTGAAGGCTTTCAAAATCATCTTAAGTTTTCTAAAGTGCTTGCATCCATTTATTTTCTTGAAATAAATGTATTTTCAAGTCAAGCGTAATATTGCAGAAGAAGGATTTTAATATAAATAATATCATGAGCATTTTAGACTAGGTTCTTTCTTTCTCGAAGACAAAAAGGAAAAATCTCAAAAGTTCACTTCCGCTAAAAATTTCTAGATTAGCAAATTTTCCTTTTTTCATTAAATCTGCTGAATGTCAGTGTTAGAGATCGCCTATAAATTTTTTTTCTATTTGAGTGCAGAGTGCATCGATTCATAGCTCCCCACTTTTATTGAATCAGTGTGCCCCGAAACTATAACAAATAAGCAATCGAAAAATATCGCAATTGTTTTACCTTTGCTTATCTCCACGGAAGGCACAATTTATAATCTCTTAGCAATCCTTTTTTTACAACTCTGTCTCTGGAATTTCGCATTTTGCCAATATTCATTATTTTATGATGAGCAAGGTTCGCTGTGGCCAAAGTGCGGTCAATTTCAAGCACAGTTGGGATTTTCATTTATTTGTGGTCGTCATTTTGCAATATTTT
This sequence comes from Mermis nigrescens, assembly GCA_036768485.1. NCBI lineage: Eukaryota > Metazoa > Nematoda > Enoplea > Mermithida > Mermithidae > Mermis > Mermis nigrescens. The sequence continues at coordinate 2,511,812 of JAVLUZ010000273.1, read as the reverse complement.
TTATAGAAAAACTTCAATTTTAAGAAATTAAGCAATTAGGGCTTCGGTAGTAAAAAATCTGTCTTATACTATGTTTCTTTTCTGCCGTCTATTCGATTAATTTACGCCCTACTGCGTTCAATTTTTCAGTTTAGTCGTTTGTTGCCTGTGTGAAACGCAGTACATCTTGCTTTTTTACTGTCCGAAAATCATAATCGGAAAAAATCAGTGTGATATAAAAGCATTTGCGCTAATGTCACACTATCCTTTATTTCCTTTAGCCGAGCGAGGCGGGTTTCCAGCTTTTCCAGGTTTCGAGCCTCTGCCAGTTTTACTTTTTTTCTTATTGTCAGCGCTAATCTCTATCTCTATGGAAGCTAGAAATGCAACGACTCATTAAAATTGATCTACATAATAAGTGATACATATATGAGATGCATAATTCAAGATGACTGGATTTGTTTTGACACAGTCAACTAGCTAAGAACCTAGACCCTTATTCTACAAGCGGCGTAGTTATGCTATGGGGCACTAAGATGTTTTAATGGATGTTTTGGCACATCCGACTGGGTGCGATGACCTTTTCACGTGCAATTGTTTTGAACGTTGCTGGAAAAAGTATAATTTCACCAATCAGAGTGGAAGCGCGAATTTTATCGCGATTGTCATTGCTTTCACAAAATCTCATTTTCGAACTTCTTCCAACGTCTGTTAATCAGTAAATTAGTACTTTGTGATGACAATTTTCGGAAAATTCATTCTCTAATAGCCACAGATGTAGGCTGCCTTAGTTGTCAAAGAAAATTATCTAACGGCAATTAAAAATGGTTTATATCGACTGGGTCGATGTATTTTGTATTTTTGTTCTATTTGTGCCACAGATTTGACACTCATCTGAAAAAGTTGAATAAATTTAGTGATAAATTTTAAAATTTTTAGCAAATTCAATAATATTAAATAATTTCAATGAAGACAATTTTATAATCTCTGTCTATATGTGAGCATGTGTGTATCCATCAGGAGATGAAGCTGGGCGCCATACTTGTGTTTCTAAGCAGTTTCGCTGCGCCTCTATAAACTTCACCCATTGCTTTCGATTTTCAGATAAAAGTTTTGAAAATGTGTTTTACCGTGTTTTTAGCCATTTTTTCTACTTTTAAATTTTTGGCATTTCGTTCCTGACGCTCATAATGTTTACCACATTAATATCAATGCACTACAATTTTTTGATTTCCTCTGGAAATCAGATTTATAATACGTTTTATCCTGGAAGGAAAGTAATAACAGAAATACGTAAAAATGGCGATTTTCATTGTTTTGGGCCCTAAAAAGTACCTTCGAGGGGCTTCTGGTCTTCTTGCTCCGCCTCCCCCCAATTAAAGTGCTGATTACATACATATGTGAGCGCCTCAGATCCCTTGCATTTTCGACATTTCTCGACAACTTTTGACTAATAACACCGAGATTTTGTGAAATATTTGTTGAAAATCTCCCTGGGCGTGGTAGTCGTACCTACATATGATGTACATGGGTACCCCTGACACTTCTCACCTTTACAGCTATGACATTGGGAATACCTAAAGGTGCAGTTCTTTTGAAAGATCGGTAATAAAAAATTAGCTGCGGCTGTTTTTTTCACCCTTAATGTATAGCTTGAAATGAGTGTGTAAATATATAATGTAAGATTACAACAATGCAAACCTGTGAGCGGTTTTACCGCCCAGCTTGTACATACTCGACTTAGCCTGAATGCATTTCGCAAATTAATAGTACAGAATTGTAGAGACAAAATTCGCTAAATAAGTTTTTGAATTTTGCATTATGTATTGCTCGAGTGGGGTTGTAAATAGCGTGACAATCCGGGGTCAAAAAAACCCGTTTTTGTAGACTACTAAAATACTTTATGTCTGCACAATGTTGCGTTTAAGAATCCATAAGAAACCTAGTAATCGACAAGAAGCTTTAAGGCTTGCACCATAAATATGACTGGGTTTGTGTAAAGACATTAAAGTAGTTCTGGCAGTTTAAAATTTACACTTAGGTAATGGATGAAAAACACGTGTTTATAACCTTTTTATTGTATGTTTCATTTAAGTTTGCGGTTTTCATTCAAATTTAATCCGCATAAAACAGGTTAAAAAGTAATTCAAAACTTTGATGCACTTATGCGCTTCGGAAACAACATTGCAAAGGCTCTATGAGTGCATATATTTTCTAAATCGGAAAGTATTCCACTTGACAGAAGCTGCTAACACCAGAATGTTAAATTTTTCAGAAAAATTCAGTAATATACTGTTTTGAAGATTTCTAGAGGAGCATTTAACTTATAATTTTAATTTTTCGGCAATTTCGGAAAATATCGCTATCTACTGACTGTGTTTTGTTCAATTTTATGAATTTTTTCTTTAAATTCTGATGATTTTCGTGCCATAGAAAAAATGTAGTCAGAAAATCTAAAAACGGGCTCGCCATTGATGTATGCTTGTCATTTTTATCTTCATGTAATATTTCCAGGGCAAAGCTGCAAATTCAATTAGCGGCAACCAAAACGCCAAAAATTATACTAGGGTTCATCTAGATTATAGGAGGGGGCCGGATTTTAGTGAGTGGTCCGAGTTTTTCACGGCATGTATGGCTGTCATAATTGCATATGACGTGCACCTAGCTGCTAGAAAGAAGTATTGATGTAAAGGTATGAAAAGTTAGTCCTTACAAGCTTAGAGGAATGGAACGTAGAGCTCATGCAAAATGAGGAATGACAAAAAAATCTTACACTCTATCAACAAATAATTATAGCCAGGCTATTGATTACACAGGGAATATTTCAAAATGAAGCTTGTCACATAAAATAATATTTAGAATATATGTACTCCAATTATATCTTTAGACAACTTATATTTTAGTGGAATTATAATTTTGTCTATTAATTACGTTGTTATTGGCTGTTTAAATCGAAAGGGTTTGTTTTCGAAATCTTTATATTCTAAGAAAGGAAGAACTCTTTTTCTTAATTCGTTAGACATACCAAACACGTATTGATGCTTCTTGCCTAAACAGCTTAATTACCTATGTAAGGCGCTACCTATTAATAAATTTGAATTAATTACGTCCAGTTGGCATCCATGTCCCCGCATTTGCTGGCGCAGGCGTTGGATTCTCCTCTTGAGCCAAAATGCATATTGCTGTGGTTAAGAGCATGAAAATCATGACGATTGAACGCATTTGCATTTTGATGCTTATTGTGAAAAAACGCTCTGTTGTGAAGAACCTGTAAAGCTGTTTGTTTGAAACAAACGATTTCTGATATTATCAGTGAATTTTGAAAGCTGTTTTACGAAATTTATCAAATTGTGTCATAATATGATATTGACTATAACATAATAGATAGCAATAAGTGATCAATGGAGGTAGGTATTAATAAATAAAAGTAAGCAATCGACTTATCACAAAATAATTTTCGTAGTCACCTAATCACACACACACACACACACACACACACACACACACACACACACACACACACACACATACACACACACACACACACACACACACACACACACACACACACGCGCGCGCGCGTGCGCACACACATACACACACACACACACACACACACACACACACACATACACATACACACACACACACACAAACACACACACACACACACACAAACACACACGCACACACACACACAAGGATATTGCTTTACATACTAGATTCGCTAAAATGCATTTTCAAAATGCAATTCGCGGTAATGACAGTTACCGCTTTAAAAAAAGCAAGTATAATAATGCTGAAAGTACTGAAGTGATCAGAGATTTAGATCCTCGGTCTATATATTATATAAACACTTGTTTGTTGTGTATGGTTGAATTAATTACAGTTTTCTAAATAAAAATCGGCAACATTTTGTGAGCTTATAGTCATTTAGAATTCATAAACATACTTTGTTAGCTTTTCCAAATGTGCCTTTTTCGATTTTTTAGCTAAAGAAAGGCTTTTGATACAAAATGCTGTAATACGCTTGAAAAAATTTATGGAGCGATTTATGTAGAAGAGGCAATTTTGAAAGCGGAATCAACGATGCGAAAATTTTTCAGCAAAACGATGCTTCAAATGTGTATGTTGTTTGAATATGAATATATCATTGTGTGAATATGAATATATCATTGTGTGTTTATACATACAGTAGAAGCAAATATTGTTATTTAGACTACCATAATGGAAGGTGACGATTTGCTTCATTCAGTCACATGACTAATAATACAACTACCCACATATGTCCTATTGCTTATTCTAAGAAACCTTTTCTTAATAATCGTTGAGCACAAAAATAATCCCTTATTTTCTGGCAAATCGCTATTTCATTTTGAAGAAACGCAAAAGTAGGCGCCCGGGATTTCGATGATTTAATTGAAGATTCAAGCTATCAATGAAAACTTCAAAAGTACCTAACATGATAAGATATACTTTATGGAAAAAAATCACAGACCGTAGGTGCCTAAGTATTCTCTGCTCAATAACATTAAATGCAGCACTAAGCCTCACAGGATATAAATAATCAAATTCAGACCTGCTCGTGAAAGTGGATTTAGAGACGACTATATCCGCATGATGTCAAATCTGGGCGGGGCTGGAAGAATACTTTTTTAGGCCATTAGGCCCGAAAAAGCTTAATCCATGTTCCATACATGTTTTCGGAGGGAGAAGGCGGAGTTTTGACCCTTCAGAATGGCTGCTGACCCCTAGATTTGTTAATTCAACGAAGATATCGTAGAAAATACTTAGCATCGAATTTTTCCTGAAAGTTTTTCATTTTTCGTATTATCAATTTTAGGAAGAATGAGATCAATCTAAGACGTCAAAAAACCATGTTTTTCGGCGCAAGACTACGTATTTTAAGCCTAAAGAATGCATTTCTTAAAACGTTCTGGTCACCCGGATTCGTATGATGTACATACATATGTATATGTCATGTTCCTTTGCTGACTAAAAGCTAATCCTGAGTGTTCATATCATGTAAACTTTTGTCTAAAATGATTATTTATCAAGATTTTCTTCGATTTTATTATTGTATGGAATCTAGTAGAAAATAGTTGAGCAAACAAAAATAGATGCGATTTGTAAAATAAATATTTTGGTAAATAATAGCGAAATATGTGCCATCGTCATACAGCAGCAGCCAAATTATGAGGACTAGGTGGTGTAAAATCAGTAGTATTTAAAGAAACGCTAAAAATTTGATCTTAATGTTTTATTAATTTTAGAAAGCCGAATGGTTAGAGTGTCTGATCTCCCTAACACACGTATGTTCATGTTTTTGTGTAGTTATAACTATTAACAAATTTCTTTAGAATTTAGGATAATTGTTTTTAAATCGGACATTTCTTTTCCTGAACTAAATAAGACCTCGACCTAAATATGTGTGAAATTTTAGTTTATCCGATAAGAGCAGCTGGAGTATGAATTTTGATCACATTGGACGCATATCAAGGTCTTTAATCTTAGGAAAAGAAGGGTAAAAAAATTTTGAAGATGCTAAAAAAATCATTTTTTAAAGTCTATTTAAGAAAAATTGAAAACATTAAAAAAATATTTGTCATATAATTTTTAAGAAGCTTCGCTGATCTCATTGACTGTGCCCGTAAACAATGAGAAAATACTCTTTTTAGAGGTTAAAGCGCAAGCTAATTTTTGACTACAGCAAACGATCAAAAAGTAGTCGTCAAACATGAATGGTGATGCAAGCAAACTTTTCTCACATTGAGAATATTAGTTGATGCATCGATTGTTACTTTATAAAATGTCTTTAAATTAATTTACTCACATTTTTTTCTTAAATGCAGTCATATTTGTTGTTGATGATATAGTGAAACTGTAACAGCTGACTGTGTTATGCAGAATTATATTTATTATACAACCACCAATTCGTTAAAAATGTAATTGCAAGTAATGCGACGAGATTTCATTTTGTTATTTTATCATCCAAACTTCTTTTGGTATTCTTCGGTTTTTGTGTTTTCTTGCGTGGTTTCGTCCGTTTGAGCGAATTCTATATTTGTTTCCGGAATAATACAAAAAAGCATTTTCAATAAACGAATTATGTAAACATTGATCGAAGTTTCCTTATGTATATTTCTTTTTCAATTAGGCTCATGTAATTAAAAGTCTTACTTAATCCTAATAAGCTTTGTCAAGTAAGCAGCATGTTTAGGAGCCGTTGAATGCAATAAAAATCGTCCTTAAGATGACATCATGTCATTTTTAGCGTACAGTAAAGAATTTTGGAAGGTTTGTTGGATTTTCCAATAGAATTGTGATAAATCGGAACATAAAGATGTTGATTATTGAAAACAATGAATCTGCTGAGGAAAATTTTGAAACAAATCAAAGCTCTGAAGGGATAGCTAAGAAGGTTTAATATTATAGTATCTTTAATATGGCTCTTTCTGTCTGGCTTATTAAAAATTACGAATTCGTTACGACACAAAAAAGTAGCTTATCAAACGTGCGCACTTTTTAAGGATTGCACAATGTGCTTAAAGATTTAAACGATACATTCACCCATTTGAAACATTTTATTTTACTGAACTCCGTGATTTTTAAGGCAGCGAGAATGTCCCTACGTTCACCTCTTTTTTACTTTACTTGCTCTTCCGATATAAATCGGGACTTGCAAGGTATTATAAAATTAAAGTACTCTTGGGGTTCACATATCACACTTGGACGCGTTTCTTAAATCTCTACACAGAGTTAGGTATGTAGGTTTACAGTTTAAACACAGGAGTAAAAAGCACGTTTTTGACAGCTTTTGTCTTTTATCTTCTCAGACTACGGATCAAGTCGTGTGAAATATTCTAAAGAAGAAGCACATGTTACTCGTTACCTAATACACTTGGTCAAGTTTCTTTACACTCGATACAAATTCATTTCTAACGGTGTAAAGTGCAATTCTGGGGTGCAAAAGTTATTTTCTGTCAGGGATTTTTCGGTCAACTCCACTCAATATGAGTTAGGTTGGAACACAATCTTTCAAAATGCTGCAGTTGTTGAGCTTCAGTGTTAAATATGCACATGCAGTATTCTACGCTAAGCTTTTAATTGTATAAGCTTGTTGTAACTCACTTCTATATCTTCATAGGAAAAGAAAACAAAGCATGCAATCAGTTTTTATGGTCTAATGATAAGAGCATCGGGTTTGAAATCGAGCAGTCGTGTGTTCGAGCCCAGGAACATGTGGCGTTATTATTCTCTAAATTTTAGTCATGAAAAGCCGTGCGAACTTCAATTATGTAGGTTGGAATGAACAAAGAAAACATGCAGCCATACGGCACACTACGCTTAACTACACATAGCCATGGCGGATCAGGCAGAAGTCCTATTGATTTTAACCCCATGAAACGAAAACACATTGCATGTTCATACATGTCACGGCTGGAAATATTGGATGGTGCCTGATATCTTTTAAGGGAGAGGGGTTAAACGATCTGTATTGTTCCGCCAAAAATAGCAAAAAAAGAACCTAAAAACAGCCGAAAAACGCAAGTCTTTTTCCAAAATTTCCAAAAATAAGGAAAGGGATGAAAAATTTCCTGATATTGGGGGACGAGTGGGCAACCAAGTTTAGGAGGAGAATACATTATCCTCTATTATATGTCTTGGTAGTTTTTCATAAGCGTCATCGATTTATTCAATTATTAATAGAAAGGTGGACAGTAGCAAGAAAGACTGTTCCAATGGAACAAAACGACGAATCTACTCAACATGCATTATTGATAATGGAAAAGAAAAGGTCACCTATTCATTCGGTAATCATAAGAATACGGTAAAAATATACTTTATGTAAGATTTGAGTAAATCCGATAGTATACACATACCATAACATGCCACAATGAGGACAGCAGTCCAGGAATGCGGAAAATAAGATAGCTTTGAACATGGACAGTATCCTTCATTAATCACCAAACCTCACTTTGACAAATTAAATCTTTTCAGCGTAAAGCTATTCGCAACTACTGGATGTTAAGAAGACTTACACTCATATTCGTAATCAAAACGTTATATGGAACATTTTGAAAAAATAAACTCTTGCAACGCTCAAAGATTAAAAATAATTATAAGTCATAACTTTACACAAATACTGGATTAAATAGTACATACAGAGAGTTGTACTCCTGACCTTATGGAATATGTTTTAAAAACATTAACCTTTTTAAACGCTATGGAAGTAAAATAAATTTTGTTGTGTGAAGTTTACACAAGTACTGGGTCAAAAAGTAGGTTCTTAATTCTGATAATATATAGAAACTTTTAAAAAAATAAGCTCCCATGATCACTAGAACTAAAGTTAATTTTTAGTGTAAATCTTACACAACTACTGAGTTTAAAACAATTTAATAATCAGATTTTTAATCCTGACACTACAAGAATTTTTTTAAATTTATGTTTCATAATTATCCGGAAGCAAAATTTATTTTTAGTGCAAACTTTGGAATTCTACAATAACTTAATAGTGTACACTTTACATGATATATGGGTGTTGAGAAAACTAAGAATGAGATTCGTACTTCTGATATTATGGAGGATGTTTTAAGAGATTCATATTTAGCAACGCTCTTGAAGTAAAATGAATTTTTAGTGTATACTTAACACCTCAGTGTAACTCAATATTTGTCGTAATTAAACGCGCTTGCATGCATACGCAATCCTCAATGTTTAGTACATTTTGTAAATTAGCATTAGGTCCGATACCATTGCTAGATAAGGTGACAGACACAAACCTCTTAACAACGTCTTTTTTCCACCCCAAAATTGGAACATTACACCACCAAAAACGCCTCTCTATTATGTGTTAAGAAACGCGACTAAGTGCGATGCTTAATCGTCGACATGTATCTTACTTTTAGAGGGGTCCATATAATTTAGAACCGGAGGAAGTACTGACAAAGAACAATCGAAAACATGTTTTTGACCCCAGAATTTAAACTTTACAATATTAGATTTGAGTCTGTGTTGAGTTTAAAGAAATGCGTCTTAATGGAACCTGTAGCCCCTGAAACGTAATTTATATACCATTGGGCACGTCCCAATTAATCATCGGAGCGGTTAACAAACTAAAAAGAATTTTAAAACGTGTTTTCTCGCCCACCTCCTTAGTGAAATCCTTAAACCGCCAATACTAATTCCATATTGAGATTACACAAAGTCAAGTTACTCGTGTAGCCCTTCAGGCATAGTGCCTTTTCATAAATATGGCTTTTAAGAACTCTTATGCAAAGAATTTGGCAGACATAAACAGGTCGAAAACTCGATTAAAATCTTTCTTTACACCCTCAGATTTTTCAGTTTTTACGCTTCCCCCTCAAGGAAGAGTACGAATTGAAAAAAAACAAAAAATAGGCTTTTAGATAACTTTAATTTTCTTTATTTCTATACTATTTAATTGTTTGAGGCCTTCACACTGAGTTATGCACGTGCTGGCTGAAAACCTGTCGAAAATCGCTATATGTTATAATGTTACGCGAAAACAATACACGCTCATTGCAAGCTCGGTATTGAGCATACACTAAAGGTCTCCATAATTTTTTAATTCAATATCCTTAAAAAATCGCACAATACAGATGTGTCCCATGACAGCTGTAGGGGCAGAGGGCTTATGTTTGGGTTGCCTATGTATATTGTAGGTACGCACTGAAGCACTATTTATGATTTACTCAATCGTCGAATGCTTGATAAATGACTTATTAAAATAATACATATTGTTAATTACAGCCTTATAGCAATGATGTGTGTGTGATTCATGTCATTTTGTTAATCAAAGATCACTTCTTTTCAGAAGTGAATTACATATTTTATTTATTTGATAGAGTTGCAACTATCGTGTTATATATACTATGATGTTTTGCATCTTTTGGCTGAAGTCTAATTTTTAGCAAACTAAACTTTCACATGCATAGGTGACTTTTACATTCCCCTTCATTTATGTAATTATTCAATTCTTATAATAACGTCATTTTTGTTCAAGGATATGATAAAATACTTTACAAGGTCAATTCGACAGCCTTTTAAATACTGATATAGAGGAGGCTCTATATCACCTTGATAAACTTTTAGCTAGGAATATCATATTCAGTACTTACAGTGCTCAATTATGTTCTATGGCTGTGTTGCTTGTTTCCCTGGACTACCACCAGCACAACCACTATCACCATCTTCTGCTGGTGGTTCATGACCTAGCTCAGGTTCTTGGGCAAAAACAAATCTTGCAGTGATTAGAAACATGCAAATCACGATTATTGAACGCATTGATTTTCTAATGTTTTATAAAACACGTTGTATTATAAAACTATCCAAGCATACTCGATTAAAACCAGTTTTGACACTCCCAGAAAGCCTATTAAACAGAATCTGCTAGAACGCTTTAAAATCAGAAAATTATTGTAGCTTTAAACAATTAATGCACACATGAAGTTATAGCAAAATCATACCAATAGGTCAATGAATTATTTGTGTTGTCATTTCAATTCTAAGAATCTTTAAAATTGACCGTTGGGTATATTATCTTCAAAAATACATTTTCGCAGAATGGTTTTTGTCTATTAAAGAAAGCACCAGCCAAATTTAGTCAAAAATTTAGTGTATAAGTATACGTGTTCTATCTGTATGGCTAGTTACATTGGCGAAACTCGCTGACATTATGGAGAGTAGAATTGCAGTGCATACTGGCATCTCATTTGCTACAGGAAAGCCAATTCATGGTCATAGCTTATCAGCTATTCACAAACATATCTCAAACAGCAATCATCTGATTACA
>JAVLUZ010000273.1:2483514-2496014 GCA_036768485.1 Mermis nigrescens | reverse complement strand
TATTATTATTATTATTATTATAATTATTATTATTATTATTATTATTATTATTATTATTATTATTATTATTATTATTATTATTATTAATTATTATTATTATTATTAATATTATTATTATTATTAATTATTATTATTATTATTATTATTATTATTATTATTATTATTATTATTATTATTATTATTAATATTAATCGATATTATTATTAATATTATTTTATTATTATTAATATTATTATTATTATTATTATTATTTTTATTATATTAATATTAAATTATTATCATCATGATTTTATTATTATTATTATTATTATTAATATTAATATTAGTTATTAATATTATTATTATTATATATTATTATTATTATTATTATAATTATTATTATTATTATTATTATTATTAATATTATTATTATTATTATTATTATTAATATTATTATTAATTATTATTATTATTAATTATTATTATTACTATTATTATTATTATTAACATTATTATAATATTATTATTGTCATTATTATTATTAATATTATTATTATTATTATTATTATTATTATTATTATTATATATTATTATTATTATTATTATTATTATCATTATTATCATCTAATCATTATTATAATTATTATTATTATTAATATCATTATTTTTAGTATTATCTAATACTTATTATATATTATTATTGTTATTATATTATTATTATTATCATTATTATCAATAATTATTATTATTATTATTATTATTATTATTATTATTATTATTAATAATTATTATTATTATTCCTGTTATTTAGCACATATTATTGGTTTGATAAAATACAGGAACTGAGCAGAAATTAAGTTTATATCATCCTTCATGCTTAAATTCTCGAATTTTCCAGCGCTCGTTAAATTTCTGCTCGAATTATAAATTTAATCATTTTTGGAGCGTAGAATTGAGGGAAGTTCTTAAAATTCTTAGAGGACATCTTACACTATAAATTAATTTGACTAAAGCAGAGATGTTGACAACGGCTAAAAATACAATTAATGCATGTGAAATACTGCATACAAAACCCTTAATCCGACACTATTTCTCATTTGTAGATGAAAGTCAGTCGAAGCTTTTGCCATCGCTATGCACTCGGTATGATAGTCACATAGTTATGAGGGAGAGCTTTATAAACAGATTTCAAAACCCATGATCTTCGAGTTTCCAGCAGACCTGAGCGTTTTAGCGATTTTCCCTCAGACATACCCCAGAATTCGATTGACTGCCACATGTGACATTTGCGGGTATTATGCAAATTTTTCAATATTAAAATTGCTTAAGTAATTATTTTTCTCAAATAATGAATTATTAAACATATGCCTCGATTAGTGAGAAAAGGTCTAATCGCAAAGGGAAAAATATTATATATACGTGCACTATGGTTATGCTGCTCTAAACTGGTGGGCAGCAGCCAAGCGTGTGGGGCTAGGGGATCTACACCCTCAGAAAATAAAAATTGAAAATCTGCTAGGAGATGTGAAGTTAAATCGGGCAAAAACGGATGAAAAGTTAATCTTTTTAAAATGCTTAAAGTTGACCAGGAGCTGCGTAATAACATATTTTAACGCTATTTTGGCGCTTATACGACTTTTCGAGATCAGACTCAAAAAAGTTAGATTCTCAACCCCCAGATCAGCTGACCCCTACCCAGATCAATCAGTTATGCAAGCATTGTTAGCTAAAGCTCAGGTAAGTTAGAATTTACATACGGTCGGAATCATATCAGTCAACGCAGAAAAATGTCCAAGCCGCAAATAGGTAGGCCGCCAAATTATCAGGTTGTGATTACATACTATATGTATGTTTCATATGCTGTCTGTGTATGCCGTCAACACAAATACTTCATCTGAGAGGGTTTACCCCAAAGAAAGTGTTATCCTCCCGCGAAACAATTTTCAAATTCTTACTGTACTTTTTGATTTTTCAACAAGTTATAAAAAATTTCCAATTGTAAGCCGTTCTATGGATTTTAAGTCATAAAGCCTTAATTTTTCAGTAGACAATTAGCTTTTAGTTTATTCCTGCCTACATTATTGAAAATTTCTTGAAATTTTCAATTTTTAATTTTAATTTTTTTTGTCTGGAAGAACGAACGCACCTCAGATTGGCATGCACTTCAGCTACATTTTTAGATTTCACTCCCACAGAAAAATTTATGTTTTGCGCTTAATGGTGGCAAAATGAACCACATAGGACATTTTTAATCCATTTCATTGAATTATTTTCTGGTTACAAATTGCCTGCTTTGTGGGTGTATGTGACTTATAACACCTATATGTCACATTTTATGCCACAATATTCTTTTTACTATCAGGCTACCATCGTTAAAAATTTATATCAATGTTACTTTACACAAGCGTGATGCAATATTGTCACACTTTATCCACCACTACGATTGATAGACGGAGGGTTTCTGTTCTTTCCAAAGTTATCGGTATTTTCGACGGGTGGTCCTAGAATCACACAGACACATTTCCTATAAATCTAAACACATGATATAATGAGATAGGCCTAATTTTGCCCTGGCGTAACCTATATTTAGACGCTTTATGAAAGAATCTGACTTATTTTTAGCATAAATATTACCTTTTCTAAAACTATAATGTTAAGTATTTATGAGGAAAAAGCAAGAAATTGTAGTTACTTGGCGGTATTATATAATACTCGTAATTTTCATTGCTAATTCTTCCAACTTAGGACCTTTTAAACAATTTTCCTGCCACCGTTTTTTAGCTGATCCGTAATAGCCTGCAGTTACGAAATTTTACATTCAATCTAGCTTTACATACAACTAGCTTATTTTTGTGCGTAAGTCAATAAAGGCTGTTTACATTCATACCTGAAATTTGATTACTGTATCTTCATTTCGTCTCCCGAAAATCGGTGGCTGGGAAATCGTTCAAAGTGTCCCCCAACCATAAAACGCGAATTCATTAATATAGAATATCACATTTACTTTTTTTGTTGAACCTCTCTCTATTTGCCTGAACGTTAACGGTATTTCAAAAATTTTTAAAACTTTTAAATTTGTACTTTGTAGTTTAAATTTAATTTTTTTATTTATAAGCTCTAAAATTTTGATTGCATATCAAACGTAACTCAGCAGCACCCTGAGGCTCGATTGCAAACAAATCTATATACATTCGTAGGGGAGTATACCGGTTTCTGTGAGATCATTTTGAATTTTCGAGGTGGGGGTGTGTACCATCGATAGACGACGCTTTTTTGATTTGAAAGGCATCGCCATGTTTTTCCCAAGCTTTAAAAGAGCCAGGAATTAATGTCTGTTCACAAGTGCCTTACCGAAATCACTGCATTTCACTGTCAGTACACCAGTTAACCGCAGTAATGGATCACATCGACACGTTTTATAAAGTGTTAGCTACGGTCTAGGATGATTTTTCAAGATCAGAAAGCGGAACTAATACGTCCGTGCCAAATTTACAATCCCAGTCCTCAATTTAAGCGTCTTCACAAGTAGAGAACTCGAAAAATATTTATCAGCAGTATCCTGGTACGTATGTGAGTTGATTTTTTGATTTTGTGGATAAAATTTTAAGCTAAGTTTTCAGAATTATGGACCCTCAGCTAGACGCGAAGTTAAAATTTCGAATATCTTCTACAGCATAAACGACTGGAGGAAACGCTGAAAAAGCTTTCTACCAAATTTCTAGCTCGAATTTAAAAAAAAACTAAATTAATCTATGTACACAATGGTCTTTTAATATTATGTCCGAGCTTGACCAAAGAATTTTCAACCATTGTCTTCAAATCCGACGCAAAGTAAGAACGACTAAAAATTAATCGACATGATGCAATGGGAAATTTGAACTTCCCCGCCAATTCTGGTATGTGAAGTAACATGCATAACGAGTTAACACCTCAAGAGCTATAGATCTTGAGGTATTAGCTCGTAAAAATATGATAAAAGCAAAATTTGTGGATTTTCTTATTTGCCTACATGTGGTTGGAAAGCAGGGGCGGATTAAGGGGGGGCGGTGGCAAATTTTTTCCTAAAAATGAGGTGGTCGGAAATTTTCGAGCTTTGCGGGATGGGGGACGACCCATGCTCCCCATTGGCCCGAAATAGTGCGCAAAATTAAGCATTTTTGAGCGATTTTTAGCGATTTTCGGGTTAAAACGGCTTTTTCCGCCCAAGTCAGTGTTCCGCCCTTAGGTCGCCCCTTAGGAAAATCCTAGATCCGACACTGTTGGAAAGGGAGAAGGTTCTGAGCACTTCAGCGTTTACCTACTGCTAAAAGATAAGCCTTTCAAAAACGTTCCTTATTTTAAGTGATATTTCGCTTCGATAAGTGCCAGTTTTTATAGTGCTTCGCTTCAAACAGGTATTTATATATATTAGTTTTAGAATTTCACTAAATTTTTCTACAGTGTTCTAATACTTTTATATTTTAAGAATAAATAGTATCGTCAGGAAGCAAAGACCATGTTGTTGACTCGTATCCATCGTTGTCGACTTTAAAATGCATCTTAGAAAATTATTCCATTCACTTCTCGAAAATTTCCAAGCTGTACGTGTACATGGGCACGTTAGGAAATTATCACTCTTTCCTTTAATCAAAACGTGGTACAATATTCATTCTTTCATAATTTTATGATGGCCGAGAAATATAGTCTGTTTCACAAAACCATGTGCATTGAATGACAAATTTTGAATCATGCAAGAGAATTACAGATGCGACTTATAGTAAAACACTCACAATACTATGCGAAACAATTACGAACATACATTAAGTCTTACTACACAAAATTTTATTACAATAAACTGACCGGAAAACGCTTTTGTACTTATTTGCTGAGCATTAAAAATTGGTTTTCATGTAAGTAAAATAAATTATAGCTTTCCAGGACCTATCTCCGTAAATCTTCTTAAGGGGCCTTAGGAGAGTTTGTACCCCCAACCCCAAAAATAGCTGCTGACCCTGCAAAATGGCAGCTACCCATTGAATTGTCAATTTTTTTGTGAAAATTGTGAAGAGTGTGTTTTCAATTGTTTTTAGTCCATTTATGGCTCAAAAGTCTATAGTTTTTAATGCTTCGTGCCATATACACATTTTTGACCATATTTTGTATAATTTACTCGAATTTTCTAAAACTTTTTCGAAATATTTCCTCGTTTTTTATGTTCTACAAAGAACAGACGTTGTTCGGAACGTCAAGGAAGAGTGTTTGTAAATAACCTATCGTTTTTCAGCCCAAAAAGGCACTCTTTAAAAATTTTCTGAACCTGATCCCCAGAATTTTCGGAAAGCGTATGCGGTCCATCTCCCTCCACAAACCTGTGTACGTGCTTGAATATGCCGACAACTTATAGCGATTATGCATGATTAAGCCTTCATTTACCATCGTGTTTTTGCAGTCGAAGTGCACCATCATAGCAAGAACTCCTAGTCCATATAAAGCAACACCTGCCTTACATGCTGTGTCTGTTATCACTCTCATTTACTGCAACTCTTTATGCTCTTTCTAAAGAAATATGTTATTTTTGTCAAAATTATTTTTGAAAGAGGTAGAACTGAAAAACTATTACAATATACAAAGAATAGTTGCCTGATCCATGCAAAAAAAGTAGATATCTGTTGCGTCAAAAACCAACCAGAGGTTGCATCTAAATAGCTGGATAGGAATAAACCACTAAATTCTTTATTAGAACCTTATTTTCCCATTTTCAAATTTAGTGTTATCACTGTAAATTGGCCGAAAAATGCTCATGTTTCCTACTCTATAACTTCTCATTAAGCTAAACTATAAAAAACGATGTAACTGAAGCCAAAATTAGGCTTAGACAAAGTTTCAAACACACGGATAAGGAAGAACAGAAAAAAATGCCAAAAAAGTTATTTATTATGCCTTCGGCATCATGTACAGTAAACGGAGGGTTAATGCAGTCATCGTAATCCTAGCTTTTTGAAAATTAAAAATTTTGGAAGGTCGTGTTCAAATCATCACTATTTAGCAATCAATTTCTGCGGATTTCGTGCACAATCGCCAAAAAATAGCGCTAAAGGTTCAATTATAGGGTTTGTCGATTTTTCGGGTTCCGAAGGGGTCCAAAACCCAGTACCCCACACCCAAGTGTACTCCTTACAGTCTACCTTGACCTGCGAGGAGGGTGGGTATTCTTGATTCTCCAAGTTCAAAGCTCACCTATCAGCAGCGTTCGCGTCTGATTTGATCCCACTACATTTTGCACAGTCGTGCGTACACTATGGGAATTCTTGGTGGTCTGCCCATGAAATATTCAAAGAGTGTCTTTTTAGATTAAAAAACTTCGGTGCACGGTACAAGCAATGTTTTTAGACCTCTCGGACGATGGTTGTTCTTCTTTGTAGAAGATGAGATATAAAAAAATTTAAAAAATTAAAGAAATCGAGAAAATTCTAACAAGGAAAGTCAAAAATATGTATACGCGTGAAGGGTTGAAAGTTAGAGAATTTTAAGCCAAAAATGACATAAAAAACACCTGGGGGAGGCCGAAGTTATTTTGTGGGAGGTGAAGAGCCATTTTGCAGGGGGTCAACTCATTCCCTAAACCCTCCCCTCGACAACACGCGTTGTTGTACAGCCGAAAGAAGCGTTTTGGACTTGTTATTGCATCTACTTATCGTTTATTGTTGAATACCAAATTTAGCACTTACTAGATTTCTTTCCCGGCAATCCTGGTGGTGGTGCTGGTTCCTCTGCGCCGGAACCGCCCTCTGAAGGTGATTCTTCAGCCGGCAGCGGCCTCCTCGGAGAAAGAGCAAAAGTACACATTGCTGTAATTAAGAGCAGGAAAACGACGATGATTGAACGCATGTTTTTTCGATGTTCTGTAGAAAAAACTATAATGTAAAGACTGCAATCGTTCAGTACGGCTTTCAGCTATATGTATATTTTACGAGCTCTGAGAACTACAAAATTCAGTGGATTTCGAGAGTCTATATACTAGACGCGCCGTTGGAAAAACGAAGAATTTCCAGGACATAATAACGGGACATGACAAAAACAGATAAAAGCTGAAAATTGCTTTCCTAAATTACTTAAAATTAATAATTTCGAATTACGTATATAGTTTCTACGTTACTGTAGTGTATTACATAGTTTCCGGAGAAAATGAAGGAAGGTTAAGCACCTACATATAGTTCGGCCAAACTGCACATTTACGGCTTTCCATGATGCTGTCCTGGCTCAAATTAATGGACAACTAAGACGAAAAGAAAATTAAATCACTGTATCAAAAGGAAATGCTTCGGTAGAAATTCCATTGCACTTTTCATTATTGCTTACCATTCACAAAAATCACGAAAATACATTTTATATCGTCAAGATTTCTTTTGGAGGAAATGTTGAATAAAATGACGCGCATGCAGCTCTTGTGGCTTCAAAACTCACATACCCTTGAGATCATTCAGATAAGCTTAGAGGAGAAGAATGCTCGCTCATTGCGCGCCAGATAAGCTTGGACGCAGCTAGACAGATTTTACTACCTAAACCTCGGCAGTAAGTATTTATCAAAGAAACTCTATTTCCAAGGTCAGTCAGCTAACAGGAGATTGAATTTCTCAAAAACTATGTCCAAGCTTATTTGGAAAGACTTAAGAATAATCATTGCAATAGCTCAGTTCTTCTTGTAGGTTTAAGCAAGGAAATCATTCTCATCTACCTAAATAGCAGGCAGAGATATTTACACACCTACAGGATATAAAATTCGGTTAACATTTTTCAATTTATGCAGATTATTGGCAGCAAATTCATAAATTCGGAAAATTTACACTTCTTCAGTATTTCTGACTGACATTTTTCTGCTATTGTGAATTTTTTGCATCTAAATACAAGAAAGAGTTGCTCTTGAATAAAATTTTGCAATCGTGAAGAGTAGATTCCGCATACATAAATGTCATGATCAGTGAAGCGATACTTTTACCAGTAACTAGCGGTTTCGATTGAGCGTAGCAAAAAAATAAATGTGAATGCCTTATGATGTTTTGCAAGGAAACTTCTGAAGCAAGTGCTACGCTATATACTATATATGCGCAATCTGCGGTTTATGCATAAACTGCTTTCTTCAAACTATACAACAGCATGTTTTTACATATTTCCTGCGAGACTTATTCACTTACGAATGCTACGAAACTGCGGTCTGAGAAAAAATACTTTAGAAAGCACATCCTACTGAGATGCAGAAAATCTCAGATCTAGACAAAAAATACCTGGTTGTAGGAAAATAATTAAGCGAAATAAATAAAATATGCAATATTGCTAGTAAACAACACCGAAGATAAGATCGAAACAGTTTGTCTGAGAAATGTTGAAACTTTCTTTTATTCTAAAATGGAAATTGAAGACATAATTTGCTATATCGTTCTCAGCTAAATTAGTAGACAATTAGGTATGTACAAACCTATGATTTATTTTAATTCAATTAAAAATGTATGAGCTGTATTGTGTACTTCTAGAAGCTCACAAATGATATGCATTGTAACAAAAAAGATCGTGTCGACATTATTTAATCTGCACATCAAGTGCTTTATATTTTGTCCTATAGCAAGATTATTCTCATTTAATGTGACTCTTGCCTAAAAACTGATGTGAATATTATTCCATTCTTTATACTCATTTCATTAAAAGCCTTTACAAAGCTATCATTTGCCTCCACAATGTCACCTTTTTTGTCTCAAGTGCAATTTTGGTAAATTTAATTCGACTGCAAAAGCAGTATGCCGCCTGCCATTTCGTTTTCATTCACCATGTATAAGTTTTGCACTCTCCGATTTTATCGTTCTAATTCTAAGAATTCCAATACATCATATTTTCATAATAATGTTAAACATCCCAGGCATTTTTAAAGTTTTTTTTGGAATAATAAATTACTTGCAACTAATTCAGCATATCCTCTAATTCTTTCAAGAAATATATTTTGCGGAAAGTGTTACGCCAAAGAGTATTCAGAATGTGAGCAGTTCGTGATCCTGCCTGACTTGGAAAACAAGAAGCAAGAATAGGAAAAACCAAATGTCTCTAGCCGTATTAATTCTATACGGAAGATCGGGTTACATGATGATATGGCGTGACTATTTCTCAAAATCTCGCATCCTGCAAAAATCGAGCGAACCCATCGGACTCCTACAAAAAATCGTGTGATAACCATACATGTACTACATAGGAATTCTCGCGGCTAGGACCACACGTGAGCGTGGATTATGCTCACCCAGAGGACGATTACGCCCCAGACCCCCGATAAACCAAAATACATTCCCAGAATTCAATTTTTGAATTTTTTTTTGTTTTTTCGCAATCTTCTGATGCCAATGGATAGTGCTCGATGAGAAACCTGTAAAACTGGTGTTTTCCGCCAAACCGACATTTTGAAGATTTTTGCACATTTACTCCCCAGAATTTTGATGCTGCCCACCACACTTGGGCGTGGGGGGTTTGGAGGGTATGCAACCCCCCAGAAACCAAAATAGCCCCCCCAGAAATCAAAATACCCCCCAGAATTCAATTTTTAAAAATTTTTTTCTTTTTTTTCGCAATTTTTTGATGCCAATGGATAGTGCTTGATGAGAAACGTCGAAAAATGGTGTTTTTATCGCCATACCACCATTTTTAAGGCCATTTTTTGACCTTCAAAAAATTTTGCACCCCCCCCAAATTTTTTTGCTGCCCACGTATGCTGCCCACCTATGGTCGAAGCGGAAAATTGTAATTAAAAGAATTTTTGAGCTAAAAGTCGATGGGTACACGTCAGAAACACTGTTTTTAGATATTTCAGAAATCGCCTTTTTTTCTAGAGCATAAAAATTTTAAAAATCCTAAAAAATTTGAAGTGGCGCGAAGCGCCAAAATTCTGAGGTTTTCGAGCCAAAAATGAACTAAAAGCTGAGCATATATGATTGCTACATGCCATGAAATTAGTTATTATCCCTTTCATTTTGACTATTACATATAAAGACATATTCTGCCTCTGTCTTGGCATACTTCATAATCATCATCAATTGATATTGACTAGCTGTGTACATAGGTACGCTGATTGCACACGCCGTAAATTGTGTGTCTACTGTCTCAGCGTCAGGCAGTCTCTTTTTTACGTGTAGAAACCTGAGACGACCCAGTCATGTTTCATTTCTTTAAATCTGCAACGGCCGTGTCTCTTAATTATACAGTTCATGCAATTGGTTTTTTAGATAGTTTCTTTTGACATAATAGGGTCCTTAGCCAGAAATTCTGTTTAGCTACATTTCTCAATGATTTAACCCTACTTTTACCGAGCTCTAGATCCATGATCTAGTTGCCTGTTTTTTGCAGTTTACTATAAGGCCATAAATTCTTATGTGACAAGCCTCTCAGCACCTTCTTTTTTTACTGCAACACATGTTTATTGAGCAAAAGAAAACGTATTGACATATATTTAATTAGAAAACCTTGTATCATGATTTTATAACATAAGTTACGTGTGTTGCAGATGGTATTTCTTACACATTTTTGAATATTCAAATACGTTTTTTTCAATTGGTTTCCAGTTTTGTGCAAACTTGATGACATTTTTGAAATTTTCATGCTCTTGACTACCAGAAATATGTATTTTTATTTATTTTTGTTATCTGCTTAATGACTAGATTTTCGATGTACACCCTGGTAAGTCTATGGTGCGCGAACCCTTGGTAACAAGAGGGTTAAACTCCTTAAAGCAAAAGACCGCATTTAAAAATATGTAGTGAGTTAATTTTTGATGCGTTTTTCATAAGCTCTTTCATATTCATAGCTATGCTCTCACATCAAACAAGCTATGGAGATCATTTCTTTTTATGTAGATAACTAAATAAGCTGTGCACTATCAGTAGACAAAGGCATAAATATAAGTGCCCAAACATACATATATATATTGTACATCAGCAGTAAAAATATGTCTTGATTACACTCCTTGTAGCATTTTGTGAAGAATATTCACAGACACCGCACTCAAAAGCAAAAAGGAGCTCTGCTAACACTTAGGTCGCATTTTAGACTTCTTTATGTCTGCCATCGTCTCTGTTTAAGAGTCAAAAAAAATTCTCTTTGAAATGTGCTATGTTTCAAGAGGCATTCGTTGAAGTTGATTAGGTTTGTATAAAGTCAATACGGGTTTAATTGTTGACAGCTTAAAATTAACACTCTAGTGTACGATAAAAACTATTGGTAAAACTGTCCGGTTGTTAATTGGGACGAGCAAAGTACTCTAAGAATAAAGTGCATTTTTTGAACATCGCACTCGAACAATTTTTTAAAAATTCTCAACAGAGTGAGATCTAGTGGTGCAAAGTTGAAAATTTTGGATATAAAATCATGTCTATTACTTTTTTTAGTCTTCAATGGCCAATTATAGATTGAATCGTGCGAACTGTTCTAGAAATAATTTTAATTACAAGGGGTACATGCTGCATGTAGTCTTGTTTCTTTGTATCAAAGCTGAGTCATTTCTGGACTTGGAAATATACTATAAAAAAACGTGACAACATGGTATATGCATCTGATAATGAACTTAACAGGTTGAATGATGTAAATGTGAAGAAAATTTTAAGGCTTGTGTGTTCCATTCAATTACTTTTGTTCACATTCAATATTGAATTAGTCCTGCAGGTGTAAAGTTCTAATTCTGGTTGAAAAACATGGTTCTGCATTACCTTTAATGGGGTTTTTTTGTTAAGAGTCAGGATGCTATCTCAAAATCTAAGAATGCTTTTTGTCACGAAAGTCACTCCTTCTATTGGTAGAATTAATAAGTACGCAACGCAAATGTAAAGTAGTTTTCATTAAAAATGTGTCTTACTTCAAGGTGGATTGTATGAGATTTATTTTTTTTAAAAAGTTTTGTTTGTAA
This sequence comes from Mermis nigrescens, assembly GCA_036768485.1. Classification (NCBI taxonomy): domain Eukaryota; kingdom Metazoa; phylum Nematoda; class Enoplea; order Mermithida; family Mermithidae; genus Mermis; species Mermis nigrescens. The sequence continues at coordinate 2,484,127 of JAVLUZ010000273.1, read as the reverse complement.
CGGCAAGATTACGAATTCGATTTTGGACTATCTTTATATACTAAGTTGTTGTGAAAACTATAATTGGAAACTTATTTTACTTACGGAGTGTTTAATATGCTAATTTTTTGATTAAAATCTAACTGAATAACAGAGTTTACCCTCAGCATAACTTTACGAAGATAGCTGCAATTTCCATTACACTTGGCATTTGTGTAAATTTTGTAATAATAGCTCAGTTTAGATTCAGGCAACTGTTAATGACAATTTCTTTTACAAACTGTTCTCTGTAACAACAGGATTACAAATTTGTCTTTAGGTTTTCTTCGACCAGATGGTTGTTGAAAGTTTGTCCCAAAAATAAGTTCTCAAATGTACATAAATTCTTAATATAAATGACCGAATCGATGTGTATCAGACCATTCTCCAGTGCTTGTTTGAACAATTTGATGATCTTCATACTACGTGTACTACTGCAAGGTGATAAAAGTGTTTATCTCACTGTGTGACGATTATAAATGGTGTCTAGAGGAAAACAGCCCAGCAAACAAAATATTATGGGATTTGTAACACAAATCTTTTTGTATTTAATAGCGATATGTGCTTTTATAATTCAGAATTCAACAGCATGGAA
>JAVLUZ010000273.1:2346904-2483414 GCA_036768485.1 Mermis nigrescens | reverse complement strand
GGCTATAGCCCCCCCCAAATCAAACCGAAATATGGTTGCAAGTGGGACCTTTTAAACAACAATTTTGCGGAGCAGTATTACTGTATTTGTGAGTCATGATGCAGGGCTGCTTGCTTGGTGTATGAGATATTGAATATAATGATTTTTTGCCTTCAGTTACCTTCGAATCCTACTCTTATCCTGTGTACTTATTTATCTGTTTCTAAGCACGATTTTTTCCACCACCTGTGCATACGTGTTGCCTGTGTTATCTTATCAGCTTAATTCTGAATAAACGTTTCTCACTCTTTTCCGGATTTGTTGTATCCAGAGATACATATGCATCATCTGGCGAAGGGCATAGGGGGGGGCTGGAGCGGAACCAGCGACAACGAAGTGGTATACTTCTCGAATAATTTGCAGGGGTGGCTCGTAATAAATGCATTTTTAGACGTTTCTCAACATGCTTTATCCATTAGGATCAAACATTAGAACTTTTTGAAAAAATATTTCTTACTGATCATGTTGTATTTTCTTGTCAATAAAATTTTGTCTTCTTTACTTGCCTGATGTTTAACATTTTTTGCGTTTTGCAGACTGCTTGCAGGTTTTGTTTCTGTTTTTCAGCCGCCCAGCATCAAATTTATAATATTCGCTTATTACTGTATATTATGTCAAAACGGCAGCTTCCTTTGAAAGACTTCTTCAATAAAGCAAAGTAAGTAATTAATATTATTATTAACCTATCAGTGGGCTTGGATTGGATAGGTACTTTTAAAATATGAGCAAATGTCTCACTAGATGCATAAGGTCAGGTTGGTCAAAGAGGGATAAAATCGTGATTTTGGGGTCATGAAAGGGTACAATCCAGAATTTTCGCTGTAGTAAAACGAGTTTTTGGCTATTTTCACTGTCAAATTCGCTTGAAAATACACTTTTTGTGGCCTCAATCACTCGACAGTGCCTGATTTTTGGACCCTTCAGTGGGGGTACCCCCGGCTCAGCCCTACCAATGTGCATGTGTGCTTACTCAGCTTATCTGAATAATTTTTAAATTTTGTATGGTTTTATAATTAGGTAGATTTTGGTTTTTTGAGAATTTTTGGTTTTCCCTACTTGCATTAGCAGTTTCGAATCATGCTGTACATGCTTATTTCTTGAATGATTCATTCTTACCTAGCCTTACATACTTTTAAGAAGATTTATGTTATGTGTCTGTGTTTCAAATTTGTAGTCGCCTGGACCATGCTGTACTTGAAGTCCCTACTCAGTCCAATTCTCTCTTTGACGACAATTCTGAGAACGGCTTGCTAGATGAAAGTCTATCTGGTACAAGCAGCATCAGAAATGCTGATTTTGACGAAGAAATTGGGAGTTTTAATTTAGATGAATCTGAACAATTTACGCCCCAGCGCTCAATCACTGGTAGACAAGTTGTATGGTGTAATGCATAATTTAGTATGTTATAAAAATGTGACTTCAAATTTCTTGTAAGGTAGTTTTAGGCACATTTACTTTGAAAGCATTGATTTTCCAAAGTTTTTCACTAATCGTCAATTATTTTTCATTAATAAGTGCATTATACATGTTGAACATGATAAAAATTGGTGTTTTGTTGAAAGAAGTGTCTTTTAAAACTGATTTAGCTCATCTTTTGACTAATAGAAAGTTAATATACGTACCTAGTGGATGAAAACAGTTTGTGATATTTTAATTTTAAGAAGTGTGATATTTAAACCTAAAAAAATGTTTGTTACAAGTATTGTTAATAGTATGCCCGTTTCTGAACTTAACCCTCTCCTAGCCAAATGTCTATCCCATCCACCTATATGATGTAGTTAATAGTTATTTTAAACTACACATTATCTTGCGGATTTCTTAGCAAAATTTCAATTCTTCTCTCAGAGCAATTTTTCAGAAGTTCCCAAAAATTTCCATAATATCCATGGGAAAGGTGCTTATCTATTTTTTCAGTTACCATCTATTTGCTTGAAAGTGTAAGATTTTTGGCCCTTCGCGCCAGCCATATACTCATGTCTTGACTATATATTGTACAATCTGTTCAATTTTTATATTACTGAAATTTTTTTGTGCTAAATAGAAAAATTCGTAGAGCATTCTCAGAAACACCATAACGATGCTTTTATTGCATACCTGGTACCCACTGTTTTTGTACCAAGGAGGCACCTGAAAATTTTGACCCCCTCTGCCGAATTCTCATTCTGTATGTCTGATTTTGACTAATGCCTTTATTCTTTATTTGCAGAGGTGCAAGATATAGGCGATTTTACAGCCGCACGACAGATGGATTCTAATTTGCTGTTGAATGTATTGCGTAATCACTGGAAACCTGAGAAGGGCTACAAATTTCTGCCTATTAGTGTCAATGGCCAGAACAGATACTTTCAGCATGAGTGGCTAGAAAAGTTTAGCTGGCTTGCCTACAGTGCGAAAAAGGTTGGCGCATTTTGCACTGTGTGTGTGCTGTTTGCTAATCGAGAACAGAGGAATAATGCGCTGGGTTGCCTCATAACTAAGCCATTTATGAACTACAAAGTGAGCAATAAAACTATTTACCTTGTACATTATCTGATAGTCTGTTGTGTTTGTATTGAAATTATTTTTTTGCATAATTATCACAATTCTTGAAGAGTTTGATGATCTTTCTTCGACTTTTTTCCTAAATACACATTTAATATGTGTTACATGTATTCGCGCACTATAGTCGAAACTAGACATGCACAGCATGAAAATTCTGGATGGAGGTAAAATTTTAAAGTCCCTTTTAGGCCAAAAATGATGGAAAAGCGTCAGAGACACCGTTTTTTGGCGTTGTAGACGATGCTCTATCATTCTAGAGCATAAAAATGTAAAAAAATTTTGTAAACAAATGAAAACAAGTCGTAAAAGTTGAAAAACGTTTGTAAAAACATTGATACTGCTACAGAATAATGCAGTTTACTTACTCATATTGATATATATTTTTCATAGAAAGCGCTGCAATGTTTTGGTGATCATCAAAAGCTGGCGTATCATCAGGAGTCTGTTACGAAGGCAAAAAGCTTACTGTCAGTTGCGAGTGGTCAGTCAAACGTTATAAGTCAAGTGCGGCAAACTAGTCAGGAACAGCGGCTGAAAAATAGGAGCTTGTGATATTTTTTCTGAACTTTTCATTTACTTTTTTTAACTTATTATTTTTTACTCATTATTAATTTTAGCGTCAAAGATGTAACGCAGCTTCTCATATTCCTTGCTCGCCAAAATATTGCTCTAAGAAGAACTCAGGACTTTGGCCCTATTCTTCAGTCGTCAGACAAGAATGAGGGAAACTTTCGTGAATTGATTCGTTTTCTTGCTTTCACAAAGGACGATATAAAGCTACAAGAATTGATCAAATCTACAGCTAAAAATGCAAATTATTTATCAAAAAGGACTCAAAACGAGTTATTGGGCATCATTGCACAGCAGATAATAGTGGGTGTCATCTTTTTACCTTTCAAATGTAGGATCAACTCTAGGATTGAGTAAATGGTTTTCAGGTCAAGCTAGTTAAGGAAGCTAATGAGACGCGTTGCTTTGCTGTTTTAGCAGATGAAGCAACTGACGAATCGAATTTGTCTATGCTGACCATTTCTATTCGCTATCTCTATCAAGTAAAGAGAATCCTATTACATTGTATGTCCTATGTTTTATTTTATCTGCGAATTTTCCTTTAGGGCGGATTGAAGGAGTGCTTTGTTGGCTTCTTACAGCTTGGTGATCGCACTGCAGTTGCTATATCAGAGAAAATTGTTAATTACTTGCAGGAAATAGGTCTCAATCTAGAATATCTCAGGGCTCAGTGTTACGATGGGGCATCTGTCATGTCGGGTGAGGGCACTGTACATTATGTATTTTATGGCTCAAAATTTTAGGTGTGAGATCGTCCGTGGCCACTTTACGGTGGGGGGAAGATTGACCTCCAATTATGGCCAAAAAGCAGCCAAAAGGTCATTTTCACAGGAATCAGGGGGTGAAAGTTTTCTGGCTCTAATGGATAGAGGGATAACTGCCTTTGGTTGGGGATCCCCTCCTCCATCCAAACTGTCACCTTTATGTTTTACAGTACTAAGCAATGAGTTATTATTTATTATTTTTTGATAAACATTCTTTATTAATCAGACAGTGTTAGTCGCACTTATATTTTCTTCCCGACTACTAAGTACTGATGTAGATGCACAAGGTTTGGGTCAGCATTGGAGACGATGGTTTCAGTCTCAAAAATGCAGACCAGTAAATTAGTACCTATGTCTTTTTGCTAGTCAAATTAAAATATGAGCAAAATTGTTTATTGAAAATGCTGTGATTTGGAAATACTACATTTTAAATTAGTTTGACCTTAAATTATTGTTTAGCGCAAAGGAATGGATAAATTTACACGTTTTTGTTAAAAAATGATATTAATAACCCCTCTACTCACCTTACATGCATGTTTTGATACGGTTATTATGTCCATTCTAAATGCTGTTCTAATTATTTAAAATTTTTAGGCTGCATTGGCGGGGTGCAGTCTCTGATTCGTCAAAAATTCCCGAAGGCGATTTATGTGCATTGCTCTGCACATATTTTCAACCTAGTTCTTAATTCGGCGGGCAAAGTTCATATCGTGAATTTTACACTCAGTAAAATCCAACGAATAATCCAGTTTTTCGAAAATTCCACCAAACGAACTGAGATGCTTGCCCAGAATGTCAATCGGCGAAATAGAAGCGAAAAACTGATCAGCCTTTGCCTAACAAGGTAGCTCTTTCTTACCGCTTATGTACTTCTTTGCGTAAGCAGCCAGCCCTGCATCCAGGAATTTATTTTAACCCATTTTTAAAGGTAATAGAAGCATAGATGCACAAGGTCAGGTAGGTCAGGGAGGAGTGAAATCGTGTTTTTTGGGATCAGGGAGGGGTAAAATCCAGGATCTGTGCTAATGAGTTCTGTAAATTTTTGGGCAAAAGGTTTGTATCATGTTCCTTTGGTTTCTCCCAACTTCAATTATCTGCTGTTTAGGTGGATCGAACGTCATGAAGCCGTCCAACGCTTTCTGCAGCTGCTAGGCCCAATTTATGCTACACTTTCTGAATTAACATCTGATGCTTCTGCGGTGGATGCCATAATTGTAAGAATCAGTATTTTTAGTGTCAATATATTGTCCCTGTTGACTAGGGATGTGCCGGGTACCCGGACCCGGACCCGAATGGCCGGGTACCCGACCAAAATTTTGGACCCGGACCCGGACCCGAGCTTGTCTGAAATTTTGGACCCGGACCGACCGGACCCGAGTTTTCGAAAAAAACTGGACCCGGCACATCCCTACTGTTGACCAATCAAATTTAGTAAAGCTAAACTGGGGTTTGGCTCGTGCCATGGGTTGAGGCAGGACCTGAGAATCCAACACCTATGTGGGATTTTGGTTGATTTAATTATTATTATTATTATTATTATTATTATTATTATTATTATTATTATTATTATTATTATTATTATTATTATTATTATTATTATTACTATTATTTTTATTATTATTATTATTATTATTATTATTATTATTATTATTATTATTATTGCTATTATTTTTATTATTATTATTATTATTATTATTATTATTATTATTATTATTATTATTATTATTATTATTATTATTATTATTATTATTACTATAATAATAATAATTATTATTATTATTATTGTTATTGCTGTTTTTGTTGTTATCATTATTTTATCATCTTTATTATTATTTCTATTGTGTTTGGTTGGTACTCTTTATCAGTACAGCTTATAAGCCAGCCTTATTAATTTTAGATTATGGACTTCCTGAACGCCTTCAAGTTTGATTTCATCTTTACTTTGCAAATGCTAGTCAATTTGACTTCGGAGCTTGTTCCCATTGCAAATGCCCTGCAGCGCACTTCGATCGAGTTGGTGGAGTCGGGTGCACGAATAGAACGACTTAAAGGCGACCTAACACTTGCTCTCAATGACGAAAAACGTTTCAATGGCATTTATGAAGATGCATACAATGGTGAGATTATTTTTCTGTCTTTTCCAAAAATAAAAGTTTTTGTCATAATTTATGGATGTAGCCATACGTGGGCAGCAAGAAAATTCTGGTGGGGGTGCAAGATTTTTTTGAAGGTCGAAAAAATGGCCTTAAAAATGGTGGTATGGCGATAAAAACACCATTTTTCGACGTTTCTCATCAAGCACTATCCATTGGCATCAAAAAATTGCGAAAAAAACGAAAAAAATTTTCAAAAATTGAATTCTGGGGGGAGGGGTATTTTGTTTTCTGGGGGGGGGGGGTATTTTGGTTTCTGGGGGGTGCATTCCTCCCCCCAAACCCCCCCCCACGCCCAGGTGTGGATGTAGCACGTATTCTATTATCTTCAATCAAGTATGATGGTTATTGATTGTTAAAAAGAATGGTGGCTAATTACAATCCAGTTAGCTTTTCGCTGCTATTATAACTAGGGATGTCCTAGGGCAGACTTTTTAGCTGGAGCTGGAGCCAGGGCTTGGGACCATTTATGGGCAGCAACAAAATTCTGGGGTCCGCTGGGGCAAAATCGCCAAAAATAGCACTAAAAATGGCCAAAAATAGCATTCTGGGGTTGTCTTGGGGGTCCGCCAGATTCTGGGGCGTCGAGCAGACCCCCCACGCCCATGTGTGCTTCTGACATCCCTAATTATAAGAGATTTTTCAGTGTTTAGATAGATATCAAATTTCAATGAAGAAATTTGCTATCTAGCTAACATTACTGGAATTTCACTTAATTTGAAGATTATGTTTTTTTCAGAAATTGCAAAGGCCAAGATAAGCGACAGTGTGCCATTCAATGTGAACCAGTATTCTTCGGCTAGAGAGCAGTATCGACAAACAGTGTATAGGCCTTACTTGCTGGAGCTGCTTAGCCAATTAGAAATTCGGTTCAATCCTCAAACAAGAGCAATTTTTAAGCTCCAACATTTGGTGCCTTATTATGCTAGTAAGTCAGTGATGTTTTGTACAAAACAGTTTTGTGATACAGTAAATCAGAGACTCCTTTGCAGAATGCCGCTTGTCAGCGTTTTCAGCTCAATTTCAGGCTTTTGAATTTTCACTATCTTTATTCTGAGAAGGTTTTTGTGAAATCAAAATAATCTTTGTGATTTAAAAAATCATGCAGTTAGTAAAAGCTAATAACTTTGAATATTTGGTACACCTTTCTAGCCTTATTAACACTAAGTTTGTAAAGGTTATGCGTATCAATTGTATACATGATTTAAGCTTATAAAAACTTTATTGTTTCTTCTTGGAGAATAACGATTTTACAGTATTTACGCCCTATAAGAATGGCATTGTATTTTTATCTTCAGTCTGCTATAAATTGCTTAGAAAATCTTTTCTAAGCATATGAATTGTTATTGATTTCACTTTTTTTTCCAAAAATAAATAATTGGCAAGTAGTAGTATATTTAAACATGTATTTAATTTAATTAAGGTTGCTGATTAAAATGTTCTATATTTGCAATATTTTTCCTTCTTTTTCAGCAACAGGCAAAGATACGATCAAAGCTATGTTTAATGTGTTGGTTGATGATCTCGATTGCACAGAGTATACGTTTGCTGCTGAATATGCAGCCGGGATTCGACAATTCGTTTCAGAAGATAAAGGCCTCCTACCAAATAATGCATTGGACGCTCTTGCTAAAGGCAGTGAAGATTTTGAGCCTATTATTTACATTGCAGGTATAGAAGGTGCATAATGCCAAGCTGGCCAGGGAGGAATGAAATTGGGCAGTCAGATTAAGACAAATTTGCTTGAAAACTTGTAATTTTAGACCTAAACTGTTCAATAATATTGAATCTTCAACCGGTTAACAATGGGCAATATAACTAATGGCAGTGGCCTTCTCTCTCTCACCCTCCTTATTTGCAGGCATGGTGTGTAACATAACTTTTCTAAGTTTATGAGTCACTATTACATAATTATGGAAAATTGATAATTGAATTGTTTTAACCATCACATTAATTTTTTTGTTTTTGTTTTATTGAAATTATAGATGATGCACTACGTCAAATTTTCAGAAAAACATAAAGGCTCAATTTAGGGATTGATAGATTTTTGTAAAAAAAGTGATTTACAGCAGAATGACTGTATTGCTTAACCTCTGTTCTTGAAAATGGCTAAATTAAAGCTTTAAAATACGCTAGTACTACATTTAGACATTCATTTGAAATCATGGATCTGAAGTGCTCAGATCTCTAGCAAATGTTGGACATGTACAAGGAATGTATGAAACCCACTGCTTGAGCTTGTGTCTCTTTAAGTCGAGTGTAATTTATGTATCCATAAAAGTTGCATATCTTCCGAGTATAATAAAAATTGTAGCGCATATAAATATATTATTGATGCTTTTATTTATATTTTATTAGGTGCTGGCTACTATTCCGGTCTCAACAGCTACACCAGAACGATCATTTTAAACTCTGCGCCGTCTAAAAACATGTCTTTGTGCCACAATGGGCGAAGAACGCTGCTCTAATTTGGTCCTAATTAATATTCATTGTAATTTTGACCATGACTTAGACGCTATAATTAATTCTTTTGCTTTGAAGTTGCGACGCATGGATCTTTGATTAATCGTACTGTTGTGTTGCAATATTGTCTGGTGTAGTTTACACTTGCACAAATGTGAATGCTTCAATATGCCATAAGAGTACAATAGGTAGGCAGGCACCCAGGGCCATATTTAAGGGGCTGAGTGGGTGGCGCGCCGCCTCTACTTGGCTCTGAAAGAATCCTTTAAAACTGAGATATCAGGAAATGGAAAAATTGACTATCTTTGATGTCAAATCTTTAAATTTTCAGTGCTTCACGCCTGACATGAAGGAAATTCTCTCAGTATAGCCCAAGTGCGACCAAAAAATTACAGTATTTTAAATAGCTTTTTGAATAATAGAAATCATTTCAAAAAAGTTCGAATTTTCTCATCTAGATAGAGCATTCGAAAAATGTCAAAAACTGCGGTTCTTGCGAGCTGTCCATGGCGAAGTTCCTGATATATAGGGCGATAATATCTTGGATCTGCCCACCTTGTCTGGATCCTGAATACAGGCCCCTAAGGCACCTATGGTATTTACCTCCAGTAGGTACATACCTATAAATGGATTTTGGAAATTGCATAGAGCAAATTTTGCAGTCAATTTTAACGGGTTAAAAAATTATTTGCTGCGCATATGCTCAAAGAGTTCTGTGAATGAAACCAGAGGGTACAGTTGCATGTCTCTATGTACCTATAGAGTTTTTGCTTACTACTGTAGCATACATACATTAAGCGTTTTCTAATAAAATTGATTGATTCTTCAACTTTTTCGGGTGTGAAACGAATATTTGATAGTACCTAGATAAAGAGAATTTACTAACAATGATTCCTAGTACCTAAAGTAGGTAGATACTACATGATATCAACTTGTATCCTAGTAGTAGCCTTGCTCTGGAAGGGAAATTATGACTTATTTTGGGCTATTGTTAGTTACATGTATAACATAACTGACAAAACTGGTTAACCCCCCCCCCAAAAAAAATTTCTGGGACCGGCCCTGCATGCACTTGTTTTATTCAACACACGCGCATACGTGCCTTGCTGCCTGCTGCCTGCGCCTATACTTCAACGTTGCATCCTGAGATGATGTCAGGGTGCAGATTTTTACGTCATCGCCTATGTTATAACATAGGCTATCCTACAACGTTGCGCCCCAGGGTCCCAGCCAGTACTTCTCTGGTCATGTTTTGATAATTAATTACATTTAGGTTTTTTGTCATCTGAGCCAAGTCAGTCTTTTCTTTTTTAGGAGCTAGTTCAAAAGTGTGCCTAACAAATGCTCATGTGCAATCAACTGTTGTGCTTTCTTCACATTAGTCGCTTAACCCTCCTACGGCTAGCATAAAAAAATCGTCTCTAGGCCAACACAGTGAACCTTGTTCACCGGGCAACCTACGGTGTTAAGGAGACATGCATAGACATAACACAATGCCAGAACATTGCCCACTCCTTGTTCATTGATAAACGGAATTTTAAATAATTTTCAATGAAACAGGAATCCACACTGTGAGATCTACAGTAAATGTCAAGAGCCTTTAATCAGTATGTAACCTACTTTTAAGCATTGCAATTTTTAAACTTGTATCAAGAAATACTAATAATTGACACACGAGTACATTTTTTATTGCAGTTTTTTACAAAGAAATGTGTAGATAGTGGACAATAACAGATAGAAAAAAATTTACTTCATGAATCGCGCTTTTTGTTCCAAAATCGACTTAAAAATCATGCCTGGTGAACGGAGTTCACAGTGTTGGCCTTAGATGGGTTTAACACATTACAGCGCAGATTGTTTATGAGTGCACAAAGAAAGTATTGCATGGAGCAGTAATTTTGGGATAGAACGCTCCCAGACTCCGACGAGGTGTCGGAAAGTTATTCAGCAAATTGTTATTCAGTTTTTGTTCCTTACCTTAGAAATTACCAACAAATTAGCGTTGTTATCCTTAGTTGAAAAAGATATAGTTTTCGTTAACAATATGTTTCCAAAAAATTACGTTTCATTCACGAAAAAGACGACCCCAAAAATATCGTTATTGATATTAATATCGTTTTTAAAAACAATCTTCAGCATTTTTCCTTTTTATGCTTTACTGTAGGAAAGGAATCTACTGCTACATATCATTGGGTTGGGACTTTCAATCTAGATTTTCACTTTCCTCATTCCCTTTTAAAACCAAACAATCAATACTTCTATATACAAGGCCATTTGACTCGAAATTAATAAACTTCACACCTTCTGGGTACAAGCCAGAAACAACAATTTCATTTTCTACATGCACAAAATCATTTGACGTCGTTTCAATGCGGAGGTTTACACTCTCACACACCGTCATCGCCATTATATTATGCCTAGGTACACCAGTAATAGGCGGACCATTCACTCGGTCCTAGTACCTCATTCACCAGGCCTCGGTGTGGATCTGGCTTTAGCATCCCATTAAAACAATCGCTTTTTTATCGACTAATTGCGCCCCAGTTGAAAATTAGTTTTAATGATGAGTTTTTCTTACGCCAAAGACTGGTGCCGAAGATAGGTGGGCTCCACCGAAATTCTAGAGGGGAGGAGGGTGTAAGATTTTTGAAAGGTCAAAGAAATAGTCTTAAAAATGATTTTATGGTGGAAAAACACCATTTTTCAACGTTTCTCATCGAGCACTATCCATTGGCATCAAAAATTGCGAAAATAACAGAAAACTTTTCAAAAATAGAATTCTGGAGGGGTGTATTTTGGTTTCTGGTGAAGCCATCGTGAAGCGATTGAATATTCAAAGCCAGTCGGCTATGTATTAGTTAAAATTTCCGTAAAAAAGTGGAGGCTGGTTTCGGGTTAAAAGGAGGGTGAGTTTTCTTGAACAACAGTCAAAACAATACTAACGTCCTTCTAGTAATGTCTTGAGCGCTAGTAGTCAGAAGATCTTGTAAGTCTTAAAAATCGACGGTAGTTTAGTCATTTCAGCTAGTTTCCGATTTGGAGATTTTGTGTTATGAGACCGGGGTACCACGAGCAACGTTTAGAATTCAGCTTAGAACAGATGAGTCAGCAAAAGCACAACAATTAATCTACCTTTTAATTTCAATGACGGGCGGTTCCAGTATAGTGTAGCAACTGATAATCCTTTCCCTTGGGGCTTTCAGTGTCGAAATTTGGGTCTAATTAGTTGTAAAACAACCACAATTATCAAAACTGATGGGTGTAGTGAGTTCTAAGCTAATATCAATTTACTAGAAGAGTCGAACGTAGAGAATTTAGCTAACAAGGAATAATCGCTGAGCGAATAGTAAAATGTGTAACAAACACGGTGTGATGAGTAGTCAATAGTCGGTGAGAGATTTGAGCTGAGGAGTAGAGAAAGTAAGACAGATATCTTTTAGCATGTATTTTTTATGATTTTTTGCATAACAGAGGATTACGGGAGTTCTTATTTAATGGTCTCGCCCGATAAACGCCGATAGCTTTTCTCGCTCTTCATCTAGCTTTTAACTTTCCGACCGATTTATTACTTAACATACTTTTACAGCGACTAAGTACTAAGTGCATTACATAACTTCTGAAGCTCTACAGAAATTGATCTTATGCGGCTAAGTCAAAGGCGGAATAGTTTCACATGAATAAAAACACAGTTCGGAATAAAGATTAATTACGTTAATTATTGATTAATTAATTAATTATTAATTAATTGATGAATTATTAATTATTAATTAATTACTTTACCTTAGTCTTGTTAGCTTAGTAAGATTATCGGCGCCAAACGTCTTTGTAGGGCGAAAAGGATGCTAAAACTAGGCGTCAATTATCTGTCTGATTCAATTCAAAGCAGTCCATTTTCATTGAGAGTGTAAAGATACATTATGGTGAAGTTATAAAGTTTTTACGTAGTTTGCTATTAAAGTTAACATCGTGAGCGCTGTCATGTATGTATCTGTTGCTGTATATAGCATATGCGTTGATTATATTATTGAGTTTGGCAACGTATAAGTCTGGGTTGATTGGATACGGGTACCTAACACACCTGGGCGTAGGTGGGGGGTGGTTTGGGGGTATGCTACCCCCCAAGAAACTAAGATACCCCCAGAAATCTATCTTTGAATTTTTTTTGTTTTTTTCGCAATTGTTTGATGCCAATGGATGATTGTGAGAAAGGGTGTTCGATGAGTGATCAGCATACGTGGGCAGCAAGAAAATTCTGGGGGTAGTGCAAGATTTTTTTGAAGGTCGAAAAATGGCCTTAAAAATAGTGGTATGGCGATAAAAACACCATTCTTCGACGTTTCTCATCAAGCACTATCCATTGGCATCAAAAAATTGCGAAAAAGACAAAAAAAATTTGAAAAATTGAATTCTGGGGGGGGGTATTTCGATTTCTGGGGCGGGGTATTTTGGTTTCTGGGGGTCGCATACCCCCAACTCCCCACGCCCAGGTTTGGTGATCAGTGCTTGATGATAGGTGATGAGTGTTTTTTATTTGTTGCCAACTGATGAGTGCTTGGATAGAAACGATAAAAATGGTGTTCTTTCGTCATACCACCATTTTTACAGTCATTTTATGACGTTTGAAAAATCTTGAACCCCAGTATACTAATCTTTCCTCCCTTCTTTTCTTCCTCGCCTAGTTTTTTGCCAATGTGCTGCATTAAGCCAAGTTACCCAAATAGGGGCACATTGATTGTGCTTTTCTAACTTCTTCGCGTTCGCCTATTTTTTGTCATATCAGCATTTTCCTGAGAATACCATAATAGCACATTGAATATATTTTCTAAATTTTTTCACGTCTTTATTTGCTTTCCATTTGGTTGCTGCCCGTTTTCTTTCGATTGAGAGGCAGTCTAGCCGCCTAGACTGGTGCGGCTAGTTTGCAGTGACAGTCAGACGATTAAAGGTACAAAACTGTAGCGACCTAGTTCCCTTTCTGATGACCTCGTCTTTTAATAGATTTTTATGTTTTTTTGTGTATTTTTCCTGAATATACTCCTGCTTACTTCTTCTCGTTTCACTTAGACTTTTGTGCCTGGGAAAAACCGTAATTTCTCATATTATAATTTTATGTACTGTTTTATGTACATGTGTACTATTTCTCGCATTTTTTCATTTTTTTTATACTAACAACAAGCCTCGTTTATTTACCGTTTATTTACTTATTTATTTCTTATTTATTTATTTGTTTCTTCTATTATCCTTTTTTAAATTGCGAATCATATTGATGACTTTCTATCGGTTCATTACCTTATTAACAAGATGTATAGTTCAGAAAACAGAAAATGCGGAAAAACGAGCAAATTTGGCCATTCTTTACAAGTACAATAAAATTTTGTGTCCTTGTGAAGAAAGACAAGCAAGGCAGAGATTAGACAGACAGGCTCACTTTTACTATTAGGTAAGCATGCGCAGTATCATTTAATGAACAAATAATGCATTAAATCACCGAAGCGCTGAATTATTCAAGCTGATTAAAGCTTCTAAACTCATGGATCTATACAACAATAAATAATAATACAGAAAATTTTGACGTCTTTTGCCTTTTTGAACTCAATTTTCTAAACACAATTATTGCACCGAAAAACTCAATAAAATTTCTGAGATTTTTCAAAGAGGGCATATGGCCCATCTATGTCCCACTTGCTATGCCCTTGGAAACCGCTTAAAGATGGAGAGGCCATGCATTTAAAAGTTAATTAATCGCGATCAGAACGTGTTATACGAGCACTAACTTGTAACTTGCGTAGAAGGAATGCACTTGCAAATCAGATGTATTTGCCCAATTTCGAATTGATTGTCGAAAATTCTTGCGAAACCCTTGAATAATGAATAAGATACCTGTACGCAGCTATGATTAATTCTTGTGCGACAGTATAATTTATATCGCTAAGCTAACTTTCTAGAAATCCTAGCATATACATTAAATGCTTTATCAGCTTTAAACTTTAAAAATATATTCAGTATTGATTGTTAAGTGACAATATATTATTTTCATCATACTTTATACCAAAATATTGCATGTATCCAAATTTTTCTTTCAAACTAACCATTTTTATTCCCTCACTGATTGTTTTAACAAGATCATGTATATTTATTTATCTTGCTTGAGGAATAAGCATTTTTACTCGGACATTATTTTGAAAATCATAAAATTGTATCATATTCTGCTCCTCGGCAACAATGTGCCGTGTATTTGCATAAATTATTTCAGCTAACCCGACCTCCCGGCCACCAGTTAATGCGATTTGTCTGGGCAGATTGGTAACGAATGTGGCTGCAGTATTTGTCTCTTGTTAATTGCTCGGAAGCGTTTCGCAAAACTGTTTTGTATCCATGTATATAAATCAAGTTTATTGAAGTATTTATTAATTTTTTTACTGAGCATAGACAGAACAATGTTTGTGAAACTTATGCCTTGGCTCATGCAGACCAAAAAGTAGATACCATATGACCACAGCTAATTGAAAAAAGCCCTTTTACTTGTATATTATTGTATGTAAATGAGAGCGCATTATCAGAAATGTATTGATGTATTTGCATATTTGGTACTAGCCCATAGCTGTCTCGCAATGCTTCTTATTTTGGAAAAATTGCGACTAAGTGCGTTCCTGGTACCTTACTGGAGTCCAAATTTACAACCAGAGCCGCAGGATAATTTTATAGGTGGCAGAAGATGTATGGGGAAAACGACTGCAAATATATTATTATGTCTGAGAATTTCGAATATTTCAAGAGTGTTCATGTTTATGCATCATAGTCATGCAACGTGTTTCGATTTTTATCAATCATTATTAAGTTATCAAATTCAGCATATATAATGATTTCAATGCCAGAATCGGTCACATTTTCAGAAAACCTAACAGCAATGCTCGCTGTTCCTTCACGAACTAGGTCCCAGTGTCCTCCATCATCTGCATCAGGTGTCAAATCGAATACAAAAAAGCAGTGACTTGTTTTAAAATCTTCTCTGCTAATAAAATTACCTTTGTGCCAAATATCTAATGCATCAAACATCTAAGTATAGGCTTGCAAGTACCTGTCATGTCATGCTTAAAGGAAATGCTGAGAGGGTAAGCAGGATATGTTATACCTCCGCACGTTACTTTTACATCAACACTAAACGCCTAGGCAGGTGACCAGTGAATAATGTATAATGGGCGTTTCTCTAGCACGATTTGAAATGTGCAAATTAGTCAAAACTACACGCATAATGGGAAATTGTGATGTATACAAAAGCATTGTTTGCTCAAGAGCTAAATTCACAGTGTCTAAAACCTCAACTTTAAGAATAAAAAATTTCATTCGGGAGACTTTCATGTCAAGGTTGACATCCTCAAAGCACTGCAAAACAAACGCATTATTATTTCTGTGTAATTCAAGGCGGAAATTGGTAAAATTAACTAAATATCTGTCTTGCATGAACATGTCAATGTGCAATGGGGCCGCAACTTCTACAACATTTTCATCCTTGAACATTTTTGAACGTTTTTTGAATGCTTCATTCTCTTTTGTGTCAACATCACCTCCACCCTCGTGAAAGTACAAGTACAGCGCAGATTGCAAGTGTGAATGTTTGGCATCGTACCCATAATTCGATTCAGTTTCAAAATATGATCCATATGCGTATTTATCAGAGCTGTCAAAAACTAATTTGTCTCCTAAAAAGCATTTTACCTGCTTAAAGAAAGTCTTACCAATAAGATTGATAGGCGCATAGTCAGGCACTGCTGCTCCAGCAGCAACTACTGGTTTTTGATTCTCTGTAGCAATTAAATGTAATTTTATTAAGCTGAATATAATGTTGATCAGGAGGTACTCTAAATTCATAGGGCCCCTCATTGGTCATAGGATTTGTAGGTAGAATTTCATGCCAGAAACCACGCTTTATCACTACTTGAGTAGAAGGGACCGTGAAAAGGTCCAATTCAGTTTTAGTACTGGGAATAGATTTTCCGTTTACAAGAGCCATTTTTTTGCTTCAGAAAGCATCTATCATGCTGGTATTTATATACTTTGGGCGACTACCAAGACCCTCTCCTTGCTGCTGCTGAAGGGCATGAGAGGCTTCATCAAAAAGTTGTGCAGCTTCTCTCTTTGAGTGTTCTTTAGTAGACTCAAAAAGCGGTTTTCCATCGGCCAAGTCAGGTGCTATGTTTGAACCTGCAACTAGAGCAAGTTTTCCAACTTGCTTACCGATTGACTACAAAACTGGGACTGCCATTATGAAAAGCGAACGGAAAAAGCTGACAAGACCCACGTCCCGCTGGTATGGGATGCCTTTATACCCCTCCAACCCATAACCTGTTTGGGCAGCCTGCCCTGTGTAGTGGTCCAACCAAATGTTGTAATCGTTAGGATTGAATTGAACATGCATTTTTGTAATTTTGTTTGAAGAAATTAAATATGATAAGTATTTATAGACTTTCATCCCAGTCGAATTGACTACCTGCAGCAAAAATCTCCTTACCTTCTTTTGTGCCAGGATGCCTACTTATTTTCTTACGCTCACATGCAAGATCATTAACTAAATCTGTAATGTTTGAGCCTTCAATCTTATTGTCATCTATCACAAGCTCGCCATTAGGCTTAATTTCAATAAATGGATTTGTAAGAATGTAGTGAAGAAGGAGTTTTGCCTTTGGAATCTGATTTTTGGCATACCAACGAGCAAATCTTCCTCACTAAGAGCATTTTTTGCATCTTTAACTATACTAGCTCTATATGGCTACTACTTTTGTTCATATGGTCGTTTGAATCTGTTAAGCGCCTGATTGTATGTCATGAGTTTTATTTAAGGAGCTACAGTTTTGCTATGCAAAACTTTCTGCATTTCATTATCCAAGGAATCTAGCACAACATTGATAGGTTTAGTCCGCACACTTATTTCAGCAGGTATAAGAATCATTTTTTCAGTATGTATCATTTTCTTCAAGCTATTGCACACAACAACTACCAAAGCAACGAACCCCAGTAAGTACCTTCGGGGCTTACCTAAGTACTTATGCTACAGCTAGCGCTGGTCAAGAAGCTGCGGTAAAAACCTGCACTCTTCCAAAATGATCCTAAATACCTATTACCTAAAATCTCCATGGACGTAACTGGTCCGGTACTTATGGAGATTACAGGACGGAGATGCTGAGTGCAGATCCTAACCAGGAGTAATTAGATAACTTCGGTACTCGCCCTAGGCCCTTGGACCTTTTTTAGACCAAAAGAATAATTTTTCGCAAAAAGAATTGAAAAGGTTTCGCGCTAGATTACCTATGGCAAAACAACTTATAAATTCCGGTTCCAATAGCACTCTGTACTTAAAAGACAACAACAAAGAGGTCTACTCCGGGCTGTCATCCACTATATAAATTATGTAATAAGTTTTATAGATTTTTGATTCGAAAGTGGAATTATGAGTTTTGCACAAAATGATAAATAAAAGGTTTTACCCAACAAAATCCGGCAAGAAATAAAGTCGAGGCCGGCCTTTTCCCAATTCCTAACTGCCTGCGGTATAATGCACCTCTAGACAGTTAGTTTTTGTGCTTTTACCAAATCAAAACAATTTACAGGCTAGGGCGCTGATACAGTCGGAAACGACACGCCAGTAAATTAAAAAGGCAACTCTGCCACAAAACTAACTAATAATTGTAGGGGGAATGGCCTACAGTAATATATGAAGAAACAGATTATATAAGGTTTTCATAACAAAAATTGTGTGCTTCTTGCACATAGATTTTTCGGGTCTCTGCACAGGCTCAACGTGAATAGCGGTCATGTCGCCTATGTTTTAATTGTAAAAATTGATAGGGGACTTGTAGGGGTTCCACAGTAAAAGTCGAATCTTCATATCCCTCGCAACATGTAGCGAGAAGAGTCCAACCAAATGACACTGTGTGGTCGGAATGCCTCCGCATGTCGTACTATCGTGATCTGAATATATGGCTGGATTGCACAAGTGGAAACAAAAGACCGGATGGTTGGAATAGGCGCACTAAGGTGTGCAATGGCCGTACAAGTAATGGCACGTGTAGATACTTTATCTACATATGCAACGTGGTCCAAAGCCATGGACATAGTTCATTTATCTGCTATATAACATGATAGGGGCATAAAACTGATGTTGAACAATGCGGATTGTTTTGTTCCGCAAAACATACTATCCCAGATTGCAGAGCAACGGCGCTCATTTTGAGTACTAGCAAGATTGTAATCACAGGTCTAAAAACTGAGCCGCAAGTACACCAATTTAATAGAAACGTTATTTTTCGCATAAGACCTTTCCACATATGAGGTTATGTGTACACACAGCTTCTATGTATCTGAGCAATATGTGCTTAATCATACAATCATAATAGCGAGTAATACACGTTTTAGCTTGTTATGACCCGATCACAGCATTTTGAAATTATTTTTTAATTAATGGATAAAAAGTATGTATGTAGTCTATAAAAGAAATGTCTATTGAATTTTATTCAGCGTAAACCTTTGAAATGTATAGAGAATAAAATTTTTCTGGCTACACTTTGTCTGGTCTAGTGGTAGAACGTGGAAGTTACAATTTTAAAACCCGAGGTCCGAGTCTTGAAGGCATCAAATTTTATCATAAACAAAAATGTTCTGGAATGTTTAAAATTGTCCCAGTATCAATGAGAATTTATCAAAAACTATGTGAACCAAATTCTGAAGAGGTGAGCGAAATTGCAAAAAATTGAAGTTGATCCGTTTAGTGTAAGTGTACTTATGCTTTATGATGAATTATACTCTCGAGTTAAATCTGTGAAACTGATGCTTCAAGTCTTCTCTAGATTCGACGGAATTGCAGAGGAAGTGCTCGGGCTAAACAGCCTGGGTCCCCGAGCTAGCACGCCCCAGCTGGCTCTGGGACCTCAAGGGGTATGGCCCGACCCCCTCCCCCAAAGCTAGCATGCCCTAGCTTGCCCTGGTACTTCAAGGGGTACAGTGCAATTGTGCCTTCAAATACAAGTGTACTGAGCTCGGCGCTTTGCGCCTATGCTTCAACACGACCTATAGTCTATTGTTGTAGCGCCCCAGAGGCATGCTTTACTGCTTATGTCAATTCATGTATATGATTACGCAATATTGATCTGGCAAATGCCCTCTAAAAATATGCAAAAACATTTAGTCTAGGGCAAATTTTAACTCAACTGTAAATCTTAAACCGCATTATTTCAACATATCAATAATTGCTCATAACCTACGAAAATCGTCCGTTCTAGAAAAAAAGAAGATTTTATAGCAAAATAATTTTTCAAAACAATAGCCTGCCGAGTAGTTTTATGCTACTCAGATATAATATTTTCACATGCTTTTTGATGGAGCAGTAATGACGCTTTTTGTCGAAACTTACTGAAGCTGAAACTATAAATCAAAACTAAATATGGCGAAAGAATATTGAATTCACTCATTTTATACAAGGGGAGACATGCAATGAATTTCAGGCTTCATTAAAATAAGATTTAGAATGAGACTTTCAATTATTTTCTCCAAAAATTAGTTTCGGTACACTTACCTTGTATTGAGTTTATATTTTATACCAAAATGCGCCCAGTTCGCCTCGAACGAAGTTTAGTTATATATTTGAGTTACATACTAGATCAGGTCTAAAATGAATATATTGATTTGATGGTGAGCATTGTAAAAATCACTTAAACTAAAGTTCGTCATTTTCATTGAAAAAATATTCTTATCAATTTTTACTCAGTTTGAGACACTTATAATATAGATTCAAAAAATTTGCCGAAATTTGGAAGCCATTTGATTTTCTTTAAATTCATTTATGCAATTCAAATTTGATAAAATAGATTACACGAAAGATCAAGAAAAATAAGAAATACAAATAAAAAGACAATATGCATTGCGAATTTTGTTTCTATTCAGTATGGCCGATCATACCTAAAAGCTAATTTCTTTGTCACTGGGTCTAGTACTTCGTTTTTTAGAAAAACGCATTTGCCTATTTGAAATCGATATTTTTTTCCGTTTTTGTTATATTGCCGTTTTTGCCTTTCTTGCGCCCTTTTTATGCGCTGATCTACTACAATCTTTACCTGGGAACGATTTTTCGGAACTTTGTTTTCTTGTATACATCTAAACTTGGAGGTTTTGCAATATCCGCTGTTAATTTTTTTCAACTGGCAGCAATGCTTCTTATGTCGTCTGATGCAATAGTAGATGAAATGTCAGCTATTGTTCGATTAAATCTCTCAACAAGACCGTCTGTCAGAGCTTCATTAGGGCTTGTGGAAATTTTTTTCAATTTAAAATTTTGCATACGTTGCTAATTAATTTTGATATAAAGTTCGTTCCATTGTCACTTAATAGTCTACTCGGCACTCCATAGCGCATTATAACTTTATCGACATTAAATCAATGATTGCTTTAGCTGTTATAATTGACATTGGAAAAGCTTCAACCCATTCAGTGTAATAATCCCTTAACCTTACTTTTACCGGGCTCTAGATCCGTGATCTAGTTGCCTATTTTTTGCAGTTTACTGTAAGGCCATATATTTTTTGTGGCAAGCTTCTCAGTACCCCTTTTTTAGTGCAACACATGTTTTATTGAGCAAAAGAAAACGTATTGATATTTTATTAGAGAAGCTTGTCTTCATGATTTTATAACACGTGTTACGCGTGTTGCAGATCGATGGCAGAATCGATAATTTACTGTCATCAGTCTCTAGAAGCTAACGCTAATAAATCAAATCCATCGAAAAATGCGATTATTTCTTTACTTGCCGTACTACAAATGGACTTAATCGCCAGCGCTCAAGTTCTGAAAATTTTGAGTGTTGTAAGCACTAAGTTGAATAAGCGTTATGTTCAAAGGAATTTGTTTCTCCTTCATTTTCTTGATTCGGCATTACAGTTTCTAATTTTTCTACATTTCCTGTTTCACCTTTCGATCGCACAATCATTAAATAATTATCGTTAACGAATTTTGTTCTCGTTTTACTGCCGTGGGACCTCCATTTAGTAATGATAATGTCGTTCCGGGTATATTCGTGCTACGGAGTTCTTTCGCTAATTTAATTAAATTCAAATAAATTAGAAAAATCTGAAAATGTTAGATAACGACATTGTACAGGGTGTTGCATAATGATTTGCCCTACCCCTACAGTTACATGTGTAAGCGCAACATGAACATGCAATATATCATCTTGTAGAGAATTCAATTGCGCGTTTTACACTATATTTTACAGTTTACAAATTCAGTCAACTTTACACAGAGGCAAAAAAAGGAATGTGTCATTGAACTCAGTAAAATTTGTGAATATTCGTTGT
Organism: Mermis nigrescens; assembly: GCA_036768485.1. Taxonomy (NCBI): domain Eukaryota; kingdom Metazoa; phylum Nematoda; class Enoplea; order Mermithida; family Mermithidae; genus Mermis; species Mermis nigrescens. Next base: position 2,461,544 of record JAVLUZ010000273.1, on the reverse strand, counting down.
TAAAATGAGTTTTGATTCGGAAACTGCTCGAGTTGTTGATCGGATTCGATCATCGGCATTTTACCAAGCGGAATTAGCCGGCGCAACATTCATTTCCATTAGTTGGGTTGCGATTAAGCTTCGAAGGGTTATGCAGAACTGGAAGAAAAAACCCAGCGATTGTTTTACGGATTTTTCGAATTGTGGTCGCAGCGAAAGTTTATCTCAAGATACGAAAAGCATTATTGAACAAAGTTATTGTCGTCAGCGAGGCAGTTCACGTGAATTGGCGAAAGAAATTTTAGCGAAAAGAGGACGAAAAATTGAAAATTTTTTTGATCATTTTTGTTTTTGGACAATAAAAAATTTTATATTGGTAGTCATCTTTTGAAAATAGGTTCCTTGAACGCAGAATTGAATTTTCTACAAGGTGGCATATTGCATGTTGATATTGCGCTTACACATGTAGCCGTAGGGGTAGGGCAAATCATTATGCAACACCGTGTATACAAAAGACCATCGAATCATTTTAATCGCTCGAATCGAAGTCCCTTCCTTGTTCTTACTCCCAGACATCAACTGCCTTTTAATCTCTACATGCAGGCTGACATCACAATTAATGCCGCCTGAATTTTCATGTTTTTCGGTTAACATAAATATTTCTAAATAGTGTTGCGGTATTGCAATAATAATAATAATATTAATAATAATAATAATAATAATAATAATAATAATAATAATAATATTATTATTATTATTATTATTATTATTATTATTATTATTATTATTAATAAAAATATTAATAATAATATTAATAATAATAATAATAATAATAATAATAATAATAATAATGATGATGATAATGATAATAATAATAATAGTAATAATAATGATAAAAATATTAATATTAATAATAATAATAATGATAATGATAATAATAATAATAATAATAATAATAATGATAATCATAATAATAATAATAATAATAATAATAATAATAATAATAATAATAATAATAATAATAATATTATTAATAATAATAATAATTGTAATTATAATTGTAATTATAATTGTAATAATAATGATTATCAATAATAATAATAATAATATATTATTATTATTATTATTATTATTATTATTATTATTATTATTATTATTATTATTATTATTATTAATATCATTATTATTAACTAATCAATGTCCTTTGCAGCCGAAATACTTGCCAACAAAGTTGTCACAGCTCGTAATAAACCGAGGCTGTTTAAAAGCATGTGATATTAAAAATCAGGTTTTTAGTTTTAAGCTTCGTTAGCCTTTGTCCAAAAAATCTGAAGACCCTTCTGCTGACGCATTAGGTAAACAATATTTTTTGAAACGAACTCTTTACTTCCTGGTCATTTTGCTTCTAACAAAAAGTAAATGACTTTGCGTGTGGGCATCTAAGCTCTCAATAAAGTGGAACTGGATTTTTAGAAAAAGAAAACGTGGTCTAAATTTCACAAGCGAATAGATGAATTTAATTATAAAAGCCGGACATCTAGTTTTTAAGGGCTAAAAGTAGAATTTAATCGTGTTTGTTTAAAGTCAATACAGAATGATTTACAGCAGTTTAAAGCTTGCACTCTGGTGGTAGATTAAAGAATCCGTTTTTACATTCCTTCAATTACCAGCTTATCCGGTTGTGACACTGACTTGCAAAGTATTCTAAAAATAAAGTACACAAAGAGTTGCACATCGCGCTTGGATGTGATTCTTTAAACTCAATACAAAGTGAGAGCTGGAGGTATAAAGTTTACACTATATTAAAAAGTAAAGTGCGTTACGTCGCACTTGGTTGCGCTTCTCTAAATTTTATATATAGAGTTGAATCATGTGAAACAGACTATAGATCTAGTGGTGGAAAGTTTGACAATCATGTGGCGCTTACGCCACCAGCGCTTAAAAAAAGACCACATAAGTAGTTATACGTGGGACCCTAGACTGCAACGCTATAACATAGGCAATGGTGAAGCATAGGCAATTCTTAAGAATAGACAACGTTATAAAATAGGCTAATGCTATAACATATACAATGGTTAAGGATAGACGATGGGGTGGAGCCTTGCTCCCTGGGATAAGGGTCAGGGAGCAATGGTTAAGGATAGACAATGGTTTAAGATAGGCAATGGTTAAGCATAGACTAACGCTATAACATATGAGGACATAGTTGAGGAGTGGAAAGGGTAAACTAGGATTAAACCTGAACTAAGTGTAAACTAATTGCGAGTGATATACAATGGTTAAGCATAGACTAACACTGTAACACATGAGGACATAGTTGAGGAGTGGAAGGGGTAAATTAAGCCTAAGCAAGCTAAGCTAAGCCTGTGAGTAAACCAAGACTGAGCTAAACGATGTGTAAATTAATTGTGAGCGACCCTTAGTAAATTGTCTGACATACAAACCCATACTAGCGCGCCTGTGCCCTGGGGGTGAGGAGGGGGAGCCCCCCAACACGTCAAGCATATTCGCCCTAAAATGTAGCAGGGGTCCACTTTTTCTACCCCTGTCACTCAGTCCAAAAAATTGCCTTAAATGTGCCAAAGTATGGCAAAACTAAGCTGAAGGAGTGTGTAGCAGGGGTCCGCTCTTGCTACCCCTGCCACTCAGTCTTAAATATATCTAAAATGTGCCAAAGTAAGACAAAACTAAGCCCAAGGACTGGATGTGAGTGTAAAGTAAGCCTAGCTGCGCTAGGTATTAAAGTGGACCTATGCACAAAAGGAGTGTGTATATACAGGTTTGACTTCCCGGTCCTTCGTCACTTACCGGTTATTCGAATTCCCGGTCCTTCGTCACTTCCTGGCCCTTTGAATTCCAGGTCCTTTGACTTCCCGGTCCTTGCTTGAGCCGGAGATAACTATACCATTATGTAGAAAAGATAGGACGACTTTTTTCACACAATTTGAGAATTTTAGTACATTTAAGCGTATAACTTTCGATCAGCTGGTATTTGTTAATAAAATAAATACAATAAATGATCACAATTCATTCAGCTTGCTTAAAAAATAGTCCATCTTTTATGTTATAATATGCTTACAGCGTGACTGTCGGTCAAAGTTGATGAACCTGCTCATCATTGAATTACTCATTTCATTGAAGTGAGGTTTTTGAGATGAATTCAAGAACCACTGAACGGATTTTGATGAAATAAAGTCTTTTAGATATACAATCTTGGAATGAAACCTTTTTGCCAAAAAAGTAAAGCTAGCCTATGTCTACAGTATGCTAGACTCGAAAAAGTGCTCAAACTTTGCTTAGTCACTGCAGGTTAAGTTTCATATTTTGGAAAATAGCAAAATACCCCCCAAAAAAAGCTCATTCGAATGATAACCTATTTGTCTGATTTACTAAAGAATTTCAATTTTTCAATATGGCCGCCAGAAAGGCTGTCATACTGTAGCTTTTGATGTTTTCAGCTATTATTATGTGAGTTTTTGACATATTTCAAAAAATTCATTCAGTAAGTAGCTAGAAAATTTAATGTTCTTTACGAGCTATGTCACATGTTCTGAATCCTTCTCGTTCGTTTAGGAAAGTTCAAATACCTCAAAATTATTCATTGTATTGTAAAAATGCCGTGCATTGCAAATATAGGATGAATTGAGCTAAAATCTTGGTTTTGGATAGAATCAAACATATGCTGTAGAGATTGTTGATTATGGGTCATGGTCGAGAAAATCTAGTAGTTTTACTGTTTTTCGCTATTTTTACATCAAAATACACAGGTTTTGGCTCAAATAACTCAATGGTAGGTTCTGCATGTGTCTTGCAAAGGAGATCAACATCAACTTATATACCTACTGTAAAACTGAATACATAAGGAAGAATAGCTCAAACTGATTCAGAATTTAACATACTGATCATACACCTTTAACAAAGTGTGTACTATTTGTATAGCTTAGCACAAAGCAACTCACACTATTATGATTAGTTAGGTCTCCGAGGCTATTCTTCTATGCTGAGGAGTTTAACAACACCTTTCATTTCAATACAATTAATGCCTCAGAAACATAATTAAGATGTATTATAAACTTTACTTGGTTCAAGCACTTCCTTTTTATTTGTGTAAGTTTAAGTAAAGTGTGCACTTAATTCAATAACATGTGAGCATTGAAAATGGCTCATAGGTTTTAGAACAAATAGAAAGAAAGTGTAGGCAAATTGAGCAGTTTAGAAAAAAGTGTGCAGAGTTTGGAAAAAAGTGTGCAGAGTTCGGAAAAAGTGTGCAGAGTTTGGATAAAAGTGCGCAGACTTTGGAAAAAAGTGTGCAGAGTTTAGAAAAAAGTGTGCAGAGCTTGGAAAAAAGTGTGCAGAGTTTCGAAAAAAGTATAGAGTTTCGGAAAAAGTGCGCAGAGTTTAGAAAAAAGTGTGCAGAGTTTGGAACATTTTTCACACGTTATAACATGGGAAGTGTGCAGAGTTTCGAAAAAAGTGTGCAGAGTTTCGAAAAAAGTCTGCAGAGTTTCGAGAAAAGTGTGCAGAGCTTCGAAAAAAGTGCGCAGAGTTTGGAAAAAAGTGTGCAGAGTTTCGGAAAAAGTGTGCAGAGTTTGGAAAAGTACCGAGAATATTAAAACATATTTTGGGGTTATTCAAAATGTCATTATCATTCAGCCAACTATAGTATAATAGAGACATGTAGTTTAAGTGGGTGGGACTGAGTTCAGCACTTATACACGGCTAAGTCCGACAGACGAGAATGATTTGGTCAAAAAGACTTTTTGCTTTGACATAGTTTTAAATAGATTATGCAGGTATATTAGACTTAACAATTTGATGCCGTAGGCATGTCTTCAAGATAGAAACACAAGAATAAGCATTTAGTGTGGCCTACTTGGGTAGTGTGGCTGTAAAGTAATTTATCAGTCAGCCAATTTTCATAGAGATAGGTATTATTTGCATATATACTTGCTACATAACAGTCCAGGCTGTTTGTTGGCTATAATATTCATTATTGCAACCCTTCATACATGTAGGAAAACATTGCATTTTCATGGACTAGAGACATAAAGATTACAATACTGTTAGGTAGTCTTAAACAATATACTATGTACAGTAGGCAAAGTCTGCTGAATTTATAAGAGTGCTTGTAAAGTTTAGAACATTTTTGTAAAGTTTAGAAAATTTTTGTAAAGTTTGGAACATTTTTTGTAAAGTTTGGAACATTTTCTGTAAAGTTTGGAACATTTTTGTAAAGTTTGGAACATTTTTGTAAAGTTTGGAATATTTTTGTAAAGTTCGGAACATTTTTTGTAAAGTTTGGAACACATTTTACACGTTATAACATAGGAAGTTTGTAAAGTTTCGAACATTTTTTGTAAAGTTTGGAATATTTTTGTAAAGTTTGGAACATTTTTGTAAAGTTTGGAACATTTTTGTAAAATTTGGAACATTTTTGTAAAATTTATAACATTTTTTGTAAAGTTTGGAACATTTTTGTAATGTTTGGAACAAAGCTTGTAAAATTTGGAACAAAACTCGTAAAAGTCAGAAGAAAGTTATATAAATGGTCAAATATCCGAATTCAGCCACAGTTAAAGGGGTATATTGCATCCAAAAACCTTGTTTTTGTTGCCTAAGTTAATAAGGCAAGTAAAGCATAATGTGTACACGCTGGTAAGCATCTGTACAGAAATTTGTATTTGTGACACTGTGTTATCTGTCTTATTGTTAGGTGTAAGCATGCTATTGCACAGAGTGCTTGAAATGTTGCTTGTTAATTGATAAAGAGCTAGTAGCCTAAGCACACAGAAATTTGGCAGAAAAACTCATATTGTATACACAATACTATTTAAATTCCACACTTTATTGGGAAAGTGTGTTAAGCTCCTTTGCATTGCTACATTAATTGAGAAATTTAGCCACAAGACAAAAATTCAGGCTGCATGCTTTTGCCTATATTGTAAAATTATCATCTCAGTAATGCAAATCCTGATATTTGAGACCAACAATTTAGAGTTTTGTCTATACAAAAGCTAATTTGCGCAGAAAAGTGCTATTCTATTAATCCAATTCTGGCATCGTTTAAAGCTTATTTCAACTTCATTTTATAGGTAAAAGCAGAAATGTACTACTTGGTGTCGCTGAAATCATCTAAGAGTGTTAGACCCTGAGGAAGGGGGATTTCCCTCCCCTATAGGAACCTGTGGTTCTCCAGGTGCAGAAGGAGAGGGGAGTAGAGATGTGCTGGGCCGCCTTTTTAGCCGGGGCCTGTAAAAAATTGACAAAAATAATATGATCTTTTGATCAAATTTTGCAACATATTTACAAAAAAAGTAAGCTAGATTGGTAATATAGTTGTGGTTTGTTGTATCTATGATTAGATTAAACCAATTTGATGTATTTTTGAAAGCATTTGCATCACATTTGGCTGAATGGACAAAGATGTTCGAGGACATACTGTATTAACTATCAATGCATACTTTAGGGCATAACAAATAGTTGTATATGCTGGGTGCTTTGCAGCAGATAATAGGATCGATGTAGCTCACTTATGTTAATTATAGCTTTTATGTTATTTTAATATTGATAATGTTCTAGGCAAATGACTTTCTCTTTTTGCTTCAATAATGTTGCATGTAGTGTTTGATGCCTATATGCTCTTCACCATGCTGTAGGTTGCTGGCAAATGTCTTCCCAAATGTAAGCCTTGTGTATTGGTCTTAAGGTACGGCACTTTGTGTGAGTCAGGATGGACATCCTTGAAATGTGTGCCAAGAAGGGTTGAGCTAGGATACTACTGCCAAAGCAGCTCATTTCTGGCCAATTACCCTTTTTCTGTTGATTTTGCCGAAAATGAGATTTCTTATCTAAATAAGTGGTTCCTAAATTATGAATAGTCAAGCAAAGAATAGAATGTGGGCAATACTGTGTCATTATTTTTTAGAATCCTAAGATTTCCAGATTAGTTCAATCTTGAAGTAATACTTACATAGCTCACTTACTATAATATGCCCCAGCCACTGCATGCTTGAATTATGTTTATATGGACGGTTTAGTGCTCTACAAATGACAGAATGACAGCCACTTGCCCCATTCAAGTTTCCTATTGAGTTACAGTATGATAATCACCTAGTACATCAGTACAATTAATGACAATAAAAATACACAAACCAGCTACGTGTGCCAAATGAGTCAATGATTGAGAAACAGTATTTTGTTATTTGTTGCATTTTAAGTCAGTACACATATACTGTATGATATACCTTGGTAATTATTATGTCCCTGTGACCCCGGATAAAAAGGCGGCCCAGCACATCTCTACTCCCCTCTCCTTCTGCAACTGGAGAACCACAGGTTCCTATAGGGGAGGGGATCCCCCTTCCTCAGGGTCTAACACTCTTAGATGATTTCAGCGACACCAAGTAGTACATTTCTGCTTTTACCTATTAAATGAAGTTGAAATAAGCTTTAAAGGATGCCAGAATTGGATTAATAGAATAGCACTTTTCTGCGCAAATTAGCTTTTGTATAGACAAAACTCTAAATTGATGGTCTCAAATATAGACAAAAGCATTGTCGGAGAGACGCCGAGTGGTTAACAGTTAAACCTACGAATCGCAAGGTTCTAGGTTCGAATCCACGTTGACGCAGTTCTTTTCGGCAGGCCAACCCAGCCTTTCATCCCTCCGGGGTCGATAAATGGGAAGCTGCACTTGTGTGGCGGATGGTAACAGCGTTCTGTGCAGTCACACTGGCCCCGTGACCCAGATTCGGTCTAATCAGACACGCTGGCCTAGGGCTGTGTATCGGGAAAAATAGGCACCCGCACCTACAGCAGAGGTGAATCAAGTAACTTCTTGCTACGGGATTTTACCATTTTACCAAATATCAGGATTTGCAGTACTGAGATGATAATTTTACAATATAGACAAAAGCATGCAGCCTGAATTTTTGTCTTGTGGCTAAATTTCTCAATTAATGTAGCAATGCAAGTGAGCTTAACACACATTTTCCCAATAAAGTTTGGAATTTAAATAGTATTGTGTATACAATATGAGTTTTTCTGCCAAATTTCTGTGTGCTTAGGCTACTAGCTCTTTATCAATTAACAAGCAACATTTCAAGCACTCTGTGCAATAGCATGCTTACACCTAACAATAAGACAGATAACACAGTGTCACAAATACAAATTTCTGTACAGATGCTTACCAGCGTGTACACATTATGCTTTACTTGCCTTATTAACTTAGGCAATAAAAACAAGGTTTTTGGATGCAATATACCCCTTTAATTGTGGCTGAATTCGGATATTTGACCATTTATATGACTTTCTTCTGACTTTTACGAGTTTTGTTCCAAATTTTACAAGCTTTGTTCCAAACATTACAAAAATGTTCCAAACTTTACAAAAAATGTTCCAAATTTTACAAAAATGTTCCATACTTTACAAAAATATTTCAAACTTTACAAAAAATGTTCGAAACTTTACAAACTTCCTATGTTATAACGTGTAAAATGTGTTCCAAACTTTACAAAAAATGTTCCGAACTTTTCAAAAATATTCCAAACTTTACAAAAATGTTCCAAACTTTACAAGAATGTTCCAAACTTTACAGAAAATGTTCCAAACTTTACAAAAAATGTTCCAAACTTTACAAAAATGTTCTAAACTTTACAAAAATGTTCTAAACTTTACAAGCATTCTTATAAATTCAGCAGACTTTGCCTACTGTACATAGTATATTGTTTAAGACTACCTAACAGTGTTGTAATCTTTATGTCTCTAGTCCATGAAAATGCAATGTTTTCCTACATGTATGAAGGGTTGCAATAATGAATATTATAGCCAACAAACAGCCTGGACTGTTATGTAGCAAGTATATATGCAAACAATACCTATCTCTATGAAAATTGGCTGACTGATAAATTACTTTACAGCCACACTACCCAAGTAGGCCACACTAAATGCTTATTCTTGTGTTTCTATCTTGAAGACATGCCTACGCATCAAATTGTTAAGTCTAATATACCCGCATAATCTATTTAAAAACTATGTCAAAGCAAAAAGTCTTTTTGACCAAATCATTCTCGTCTGTCGGTCTTAGCCCTGTATAAGTGCTGAACTCAGTCCCACCCACTTAAACTACATGTCTCTATTGTACTATAGTCGGCTGAATGATAATGACATTTTGAATAACCTCAAAATATGTTTTAATATTCTCGGTACTTTTCCAAACTCTGCACACTTTTTCCGAAACTCTGCACACTTTTCTCGAAACTCTGCAGACTTTTTTCGAAACTCTGCACACTTTTTTCGAAACTCTGCACACTTCCCATGTTATAACGTGTGAAAAATGTTCCAAACTCTGCACACTTTTTTCTAAACTCTGCGCACTTTTTCCGAAACTCTGCATACTTTTTTCGAAACTCTGCACACTTTTTTCCAAACTCAGCCCACTTTTTTCTAAACTCTGCACACTTTTTTCTAAAGTCTGCGCACTTTTATCCAAACTCTGCATACTTTTTCCGAACTCTGCACACTTTTTTCCAAACTCTGCACACGTTTTTCTAAACTGCTCAATTTGCCTACACTTTCTTTATATTTGTTCTAAAACCTATGAGCCATTTTCAATGCTCACATGTTATTAAATTAAGTGCACACTTTACTTAAACTTACACAAATAAAAAGGAAGTGCTTGAACCAAGTAAAGTTTATAATACATCTTAATTATGTTTCTAAGGTATTAATTGTATTGAAATGAAAGGTGTTGTTAAACTCCTCAGCATAGAAGAATAGCCTCGGAGACCTAACTAATCATAATAGTGTGAGTTGCTTTGTGCTCAGCTCTACAAATAGTACACACTTTGTTAAAGGTGTATGATCAGTATGTTAAATTCTGAATCAGTTTGAGCTATTCTTCCTCATGTATTCAGTTTTACAGTAGGTATATAAGTTGATGTTGATCTCCTTTGCAAGACACATGCAGAACCTACCATTGAGTTATTTGAGCCAAAACCAGTGTATTTTGATGTAAAAATAGCGAAAAACATTAAAACTACTAGATTTTCTCGACCATGACCCATAATCGACAATTTCTACAGCATATGTTTGATTCAATCCAAAACCAAGATTTTAGCTCAATTGGTCCATTATTTGCAATGCACGGCATTTTCACAATACAATGAATAATTTTGAGGTATTTGAACTTTCCTAAACGAACGAGAAGGATTCAGAACATGAGACATAGCTCGTTGAGAACATTAAATTTTCTAGCTACTTACTGAATGAATTTTTTGAAATATGTCAAAAACTCACATAATAATAGCTGAAAACATCAAAAGCTACAGTATGACAGCCTTTCTGCCGGCCATATTGAAAAACTGGAATTCTTTAGTAAATCAGACAAATAGGCTATCATTCGAATGAGCTTTTTTGGGGGGTTTTTCTAAAATGTGCTCAAACATTAAAAAATATGAAAAAATAGCGCGAGTAAAATGCACACCTTATGGGTGCAGCCATATTGGAAAAAATTCAATTGAAATTGCAGGACGAACTATGCAGAAACGCGAAAAACAAAGACAGAGTTAAATTTAGAGCACTAAAATATCTAACTATTTTGCTATTTTCCAATATATGAAACTTAACCTGTAGTGACTAAGCAAAGTTTGAGCACTTTTTCGAGTCTAGCATACTGTAGACATAGGCTAGCTTTACTTTTTTGGCAAAATAGTTTCATTCCAAGATTGTATATCTAAAAGACTTTATATCATCAAAATCCGTTCAGTGGTTCTTGAATTCATCTCAAAAACCTCACTTCAATGAAATGAGTTATTCAATGATGAGCAGGTTCATCAACTTTGACCGACAGTCACGCTGTAAGCATGTTATAACATAAAAGATGGACTATTTGTTAAGCAAGCTGAATGAATTGTGATCATTTATTGTATTTATTTTTTTAACAAATACCAGCTGATCGAAAGTTATACGCTTAAATGTACTAAAATTCTCGAATTGTGTGAAAAAAGTCGTCCTATCTTTTATACATAATGGTATAGTTTTCTCCGGCTCAAGCAAGGACCGGGAAGTCAAAGGACCTGGAATTCAAAGGGCCGGGAAGTGACGAAGGACCGGGAATTCGAAGGACCGGTAAGTGACGAAGGACCGGGAAGTCAAACCTGTATATACACACTCCTTTTGTGCATAGGTCCACTTTAATACCTAGCGCAGCTAGGCTTACTTTACACTCACATCCAGTCCTTGGGCTTTGTTATGTCTTACTTTGGCACATTTTAGATATATTTAAGACTGAGTGGCAGGGGTAGCAAGAGCGGACCCCTGCTACACACTCCTTCAGCTTAGTTTTGCCATACTTCGGCACATTTAAGGCAATTTTTTGGACTGAGTGACAGGGGTAGAAAAAGTGGACCCCTGCTACATTTTAGGGGGAATATGCTTGACGTGTTGGGGGGCTCCTCCTCCTCACCCCCAGGGCACAGGCGCGCTAGTATGGGTGTGTATGTCAGACAATTTACTCAGGGTCGCTCACAATTAATTTACACTTCGTTTAGCTCAGTCTTGGTTTACCCATAGGCTTAGCTTAGCTTGCTTAGGCTTAATTTACCCCTTCTACTCCTCAACTATGTCCTCATGTGTTACAGTGTTAGTCTATGCTTAACCATTGTATATCACTCGCAATTAGTTTACACTTAGTTCAGGTTTAATCCTAGTTTTCCCCTTCCACTCCTCAACTATGTCCTCATATGTTATAGCGTTAGTCTATGCTTAACCATTGCCTATCTTAAACCATTGTCTATCCTTAACCATTGCTCCCTGACCCTAATCCCAGGGAGCAAGGCTCCATCCCATCGTATATCCTTAACCATTGTATATGTTATAGCATTAGCCTATGTTATTACGTTGTCTATTCTTAAGAATTGCCTATGCTTAACCATTGCATATGTTATAGCGTTGCACTCTAGGGTCCCACATATAACTACTCACATACGCGCAGTTCGTTAAAAAATTGGGCAAAAATAAGTCTAATAAAGAAATGCATGCATAAAAAATAACAAATTTTAGAAATGAGACAACAATTTAATTTCCAAAAATTTTAATATTCAGTTCTACTACTATAGCGACCAGGCTTCACAGGTCGGCTATGGTAGTATAATTGGATTTAAAAGGACACCTTACCAACGAGGCACGGATCAGGGTAACTTTTTTGCTTACTTTTTCGAATGGCAATAACATTAATGAAATTGGCGGCGACTAGCATTGGAAAGCAGGCGCTTGCTTCCGGCGCTCATGTAGCAGCTGATGTTCTGCGCGGTCGACCTATCATACAATTATTCGAACAGCATGGAAGAGAAGGCGCATCAAATATATTAAAACAGGCAGATTACAAAAGGACGTGGTCTTGGGGAGCGTTCAAAGTCTATAATAGAACCTAAGCAGGATATATTTTTAAGTAAAAAGCAAAAAGGAAAATGTCATTGATCGATTCACTCTCACTCGCTAGTACAAAAAGCGAATTAGATTTTTTTCACTGTTCCTCCTACCCAGATTGCTGTGAAACGAGGATATTGGGATGAAATCAATGTGACTAACCCAGTAACAGATGAAGGTCCGTACGAATTTCACATACCTCCCGATCCTCATTTTTCGCAACTAAATAAAGATTACATTTACATGCAACTTTCATTATCTCCAGGTGTTATGCTAGCAGGAGCAGATGAAAAAATTCCTGCCACACCAGCTGTATCGCCCATGAATTTAATAGGTAAAACATTTTTTAGACAATCAAGTTATTTTTAAATGGTAAACTCGTACATGATTGCGGCGATAAATATGCATACAGAGCTTTCTTAGAGACCGAACTAAGCTATGATTGGGATGCGAAAAATTCGCATTTACAATCCGCATTGTATACTCAAGATAATAAAGGGGATTTTGAAGATAATTATGGCTTTAAACAGCGCGTTTCTAACTTCAAAGATAAAACAATAATTCAAGTAACAGCTCCGCTTCATATCGATTTATTTTTGCAAGACAGAGTTTTATTGAACTATACCGATTTAAGACTCGAATTAAATAGAAATCAGGATGCATTTGTTTTAGAAAGCCCAGGTGGACCAATAAATGCTCGTCTGAGTGCACAACAAATGAAATTTCTAGTAAGGAAAACGAAAATCTTAGACAGTGTGCATTACGCTGTTGAGCAAGTGCTGACTAAAAATACATCAAAGTATCCAATTCGTAGAGTAATGATGATGAACTTACACATTCCCAGTACATCTCAGTCGACCCCACTTGACACATTATGTATCGGACAGCTCCCTAGACGCATAATCTTTGGATGCATCGATGTAGACGCGTATCGAGGTAACGTTGAAGTATCGCCATTTAATTTAAAAAATCATATAGCACAAATGAAGTTAAAGTGACTTCTAGTGGCGCGGCTTTTCCTTCCCACCCTCTGAAGCTAGATTTTAAGGGAGGGAAGTATATTAGAGCGTTCGATCAATTATTTGAAGTGCTGTATATTGCTAGGGACAATAAAGGAAACAATATAACTCGAAAAGGGTTCAACGAGGGTCAGTGCTTTTTTACATTTGATCTCACTCCCGACAAAGATGACGGCGCCTATTGGGATCTAATTAGGGAAGGTACGACTAGCATTGAAATTTCCTTAGCAGAAAAAATTCCAGATACAGGTATCGAAGTAGTAGTTTACGCCGAATTTGATAATTTAGTAATGTTAGATAAGCATCAAAATGTAATATTTGATTATACTGCTTAAAAGATGAATACTATTCAGCTAATTAACGTTTTAAAAAGCGACCAGGCGGTTGGTCGAGTTTTTTGTGGAGTTTTTCCGAGCGATAAACTACCGCTAATTTTTAGTAAACCATCTGCATTAGTTATGAATACAGACTCTAGTAATCTGCCCGGCTCACAGTGGGTAGGCTTGTTTTTCGATGCAAATGATAAATGCGAATATTTCGATAGCTACGGGCTATCGTCTAGTGAAAAAACGCGCGAGTACGTACTAAAATATGCATCACAGTTAAAATATAATAAGAAATGTGTGCAGAAACCTCTAACATCTACGTGCGGACAATTGTGCGTATATTTTTTAGTATGGCGCTGCAGAGAAGTGCCTATGAAATCGATCCTACAAAGTTAAGAAAAAGCTTTTCTGATGAATTCGTTACCGGTCTTGTAAATAGTCTATTTAGGCTCAAGCCTGATTTATACTTCACGCGAACCGCGCCGCAAAGGGGTTTTGCGGCCACAGTATGCCCAAAAATTAGTCGACCCTGCGCGAATATTCTGCGGCAAAATCCGCTTGCCGCGCCGCGTCGTGCATTTATACTTCACGCGGCGAGCTCGCCGCGTGGACAAAAAACCAGTGACAAGATGGCACCAAACCGCCGCCTCGCAGCCGCTTCGCGCAATGCGTTTATACTTCCTGCGAACTGCCGCAGAAGCAGGACGCTGGGTTCTCCTATTGCGCAAATCGATACCTCATTAAAATTCAATATGATTCGACGTCGACACTCGGCTCAAAACCTCATTAGCATTCGCAAGAGCAATGGGCTTTTTGACTTTTGTGGCGCGGCGAAAAAATGGCCGAAAAAGCTAAAAATAACAATTTTGACTCCTTACGGCGCGGCAGAAGTATAAATTGGAAAGCGGCGAAAAAATTTAGACTTTTGCAAATCAGTCCGCGGCGCGGCGGCCGCGTGAAGTATAAATCAAATTGCGGCGGCGAATAATTCGCCGGCTGCCGCGCCGCAGCCCGAAATATAAATGGGTTTGCGCGAAATTTCAGCAGCAGCAGCCGTTGCGGCTATTTCTCGCCGCTTCGCTCGCCGCGTGAAGTATAAATCGGGCTTCAGCACAACAGGAGTAAATGAAGAATTTCTAGTTAATCAAATTGCTAAACAATGGATAAATTTTATATAACTATACTAGTATCAAAATAAGTGACAAGCAAAACACCCCATCTCAATTTACTGTGCATTTACCTAAAAAATAACATTAACTGGAGATTGGGAAAGTGGATTGTGTCAATTAATATATCCACACAACTGGGAAACGTTAAAGGAAGGCGGAGCTGTCATCAGACTTAAAGATGCGGACGATGATGAGCTTACAGTTAGGTTACCAATCGGATGCTATGATTCAATAAACGAGTTTGATGAAACTATACAGTTCTGCCTTTTAAATGCAGACAAAATGGCTAAAAAAAGAATATTCTCTGAATACCAAAGTGTAGTAAAACGAGTGCATGCATTAGTACTCAATGAATACGTAAAATCGATAACATTGCCATCAGAAATGACTAAAATTTTAGAGTATCATGATGAGAAAATAGTGATATCAAGATGGGGCGTAAACGAGCCAAATTTACACAATGGTGGTTTTGCGGTTTTTTACTTTTATTCAAAAATTTTAGTACCGCAAATTGTTGGAGATGTGGCGGCTCTCTTATGACGAATTGTTATCGTAGAAAGGTCCTACTCTGATATTATCGATAAAACCTTTGACTTCCCTCACTACGTGCTCGTCCTAGTTAAAGATCTTTCAAGTATTGAAATTAATATCTAAGACGATGTAGATGAATTGACTCCATTTGTTTCGATGAAAGTGATTATCAAATTGCATTTCCGAAAAAATAAATCGTCCTACTTTCAAGGATATATATATATACTCGTGTTTTTCAATTAATTATCATTATTAATCAAGTTGACTACGATTGTGAACCTTGTTTCAAGAGCTCGGCTTTCCACAAAACCCCTAAATTCATACAAAATTAAGAAAAGTTGCGATGAGGTAGAGTTCGATCATAAGCGTTTCAATGCTATGATTATTAGATTAAAAAAAACCTAAAGCAAAAGATTTATTATTTAATTCGGGAAAATTAGTTTGTGTGGGTGCAAGGAGCGTACAAGAAAATAACATTGCAAACGAGAAAATTTGTAAATTAATACAAACCAGTGAATACCAACTACAACTTACCACTCATAAAATCCTCAACTATCTTTCGCTGGTGCTTATCGCAAAATTAATGAGTATGAACCCGAATTGTTCTGTCGCTCATTTTAAGTTCTGGCAAGATCGTAATCACAGGTATAAAAAAACTGAGCCGCAAGTACACCGATTCAATAAAAACGTTATTTTTTCATAAGCCCTTTACACATATGAGGTTAAGTGTACATACAGCTTCTATGTATCTGAGTAATATGTGCTCAATCATACAATCATAATAGCGAGTAATACACGTTTTAGCTTGACGAAATAACAAAAAATTAAAGTTGATTAGTTTATTGCAAGTGTACTAATGTTTTATGATTAATTATAGTTTTAGACTGAAAGCCGTGAAACTGATGTTTCAAGTCTCCTTTAGATTCGACGGAATTGCAGAGAAATTGCTCAGGCTAAACAGCCTGGGTCCCCGAGCTAGCTCGTCCCAGCTGGCTCTGCGACCTTAATGGGTATGGCCCGACCCCCTCGCCCAGTCCTAGCATGTCCTAGCTTGCCCTGGTACTTCAAGCGGTACAGTGCAATTGTGCCTTCAAATACAAGTGTACCGAGCTCGGCACTTTGCGCCTATGCTTCAACACGACCTATAGCTTATTGTTGTAGCGATCCAGGTGCAAGCTTTACTACTTACGTCGATTCATTTATATGATTTCGCAATATCGATCAGGCAAATGCCCTCTAAAAATATGCAAAAAGATTTAGTCATTAATGTTGAATTAATTAATTAATTTATTTATTTATTAATCATTAATTCATCAAAATGCTTTTTGACGAAGCAGTGACGATGCTTTTTTGTCGAGACTTACTCAAGCTGAAACTATAAATCAAAACTAAATATGGCGAAAGAATATTGAATTCACTCATTTTATACAAGGGAAAACATAAAATGAATTTCGGGCTTCATTAAAATAAGATTTATAATAAGACTTTCAATTATTTTCTCCGAAAATTAGTTTCGATACTCTTACCATGTATTGAGTATATATTTTCTACAAAAATGCGCCCAGTTAGTTTTAAACGAAGTTTAGTTATATATTCAAGTTACATACTAGATCAGGGCCCTGTTGCACAAGCGGCTAGGAGTGTAGGAGTTAGGAGTGTAGGAGGAATTCCTGTTGCACAGTCTAGGAGTAAGGAGACTCCTAAAGTAGGAGTGTAGAAGTAAATGTAGGAGTAAAAGGGGCTGACGTAGGAGTAATTTTAGGAGTAAATTTTCTTCCTGTTGCACACTAGTTAGGAGTGTTATTTGTAGGAGTAATTTTACTCCTAGAAGTGCACACAAAATCTAGGAGTGATTGTATGCTCCTAAATGCTGAGCAGTAAACTTTCATTGTCATTTTTTGAATATTTCGAGTTAATGGTTCTATGGATAGCTCCAGCGAGAGTGAAACTGAGGTAGAAGTTAGGAATAAACGAAAGCGACCATTATATAAACCGAGGATAAATTTTGAATTAGATAATTTTCAAGAATGCTTCCGGCTTAATCGGCACGTTGTGAAACAAATTTATAATACTAGTGGTGGTTTTTATAATACTATTTTTTGTTTTTTCGCAATTTTTTTATGCCAATGGATACTGCTCGATGAGAAACGTCGGAAAATGGTCTTTTTTAGTCATACCACCATTTTTAAGGCCATTTTTTGACCTTTGAAAAATCTTGCACCCCCAGAATTTTCTTGCTGCCCACATATGCTTATCACCGACTTAGAATTAGGGCGTTATGGCGCTTAATCTCAATCATGAATTTTATCACTCAAAAATTTTAGGTGTAATTATAGGTTAAGCCGATACTAGAGCGCGCGACATTAGAGCGCAGCCATAATAGATGTTTTTCACGCAACTTTACAAAACTTTTATGCTAACGGGGCAAATTTAACCACCTACACATGAATATCTCGGTATCAGGTAGTGCGGTGTCTTTTGTTTTGTAAAACAATGTATAGGCTTTTGAATTCCTTCGACTAAAGTAGAGGAGATTGGAAAGTCCCAGAAAGTTACGAAAAGGGTATTTTCTAACTGAGTTTGGGGTAGGCAGTTCACATTTGAAAGCATTAGGTGGCGGTCGACATTTTTGACCGAGTTACAGGCTGTTGAAGTTCATGTGTTTAAGGATGGGTGAAAAGTAAGCCTGCCTTTGGGAATCTTTCGGATTAGTCTCCGAAGCGTCGGGGACTGTAACTAAGTGGGATTACCAATGTCTTAGGCTTAGGCTTAGTTATGTGCATTCACATTGATGCCAGTGCATGGGTCAAGCTTGAGATAAATGAAGCAAAAATTGCTCCATTTATGCCTTAGGCTTAGCCCATGTCTGGCACCAATCTGAATCCGCAAACTATCGCTGTCGCCACAAATTTAAAACTGAAACATACCCACTGCACTTTAATATCGGCCTTCTAATGTCGCGCGCGCTAATGTCGTTGCGCTCTAATGTCGGCGCTCTAATGTCGTGCGCTCTAATGTCTGCATGCCTAACTCCACTTAAACTTCATAAGAGTATTATATGAAATTTTAAGCTTCAAAGCGTTGCGTACTTTATTTAATTACCTTAAGCTAAGGAGAATCCTTTCCAATAATTTCTATTATAAGCAAATCAATCTCATTGAGCTCCGTATTGAAGCTATCAGCAGCAGTTTTATTTCGTTTGTCTAACTTTTCCTTTGTCTTGCTTTTTATGTTGCCATATACTTTGTCCCGAAGATATTGCCAATCTTTTCCTTCGGGAAGATGATCAAATCCAGTTGCTATGCAATCTTCTCGAATTTTAGTCCAAGCGTCTTGTTTAGAATCGCGTGTAACAGTAGGAGTGAATTTTCCGAGTAACACTTCTTTATTTTCGCGAATTAATTTTAAAAAGACGATCTTTCCCTCTCGTAACATGATAATGCATTGAAGACCGGCTATTAGCGACTAGATTGAATACAAAACGACTTAAGGCGCATTCATACTTCGTCCGACTCCGTCCGATTTGGTATCGGAATGCGAAAATTGACAAAACCGCTCCCACACGCACCGACATTATCCGACATCATGCGACACGCGTCCGAATTTTCTTTGCGCATGACGTCATAATCTGTTTTACAATGCGACTTTTTTGTCGGAACGGACAAGTTGAGTTGGTTTCAACTTTCGTCCGTCTGACACACATGAAATTTAAACTACAGCGTGTAGGAAGATTGGCGCGACATGTAGCGCATTGCTTGCAAGCCCTGTTTATTTTGTACTATTTCATTTTTCAAGCTTAAAATTTTTGATTAATTTATTGCTTTGTACTAGTCGTATAAAAGCGCTGTGGCATATCGTGTCTCGTTTATTTTGTACTATTTATTGTTGCAGTCAATTCATTTTATTGTATTTTTCAGGTTTAAAATTTAATTGATTGCAAATGGCTAATGGCGATTTTGACGACGTTACTACTGAGTTATTAATCATAGCTGTTAAAGAACATCCATATTTGTGGGAAAAAAGTTAAAATAAATTAATAAGTTTAAATAAATTGGCGCATGAAACGAACTTCGATATTTTCAGCATTTAATTTTTATTTCTGGAGTGTGGGGGGTGGGGGTGAAAAAATTTTTAAACGTCAAAAAATGGTCTTAAAAGTGGTTGTATGGTGAAAAACACCATTTTTCGACGTTTCTCATCGAGCACTATCCAATGGCATCAAAATATTGAGGAAAAGACAGAAATAATTTTAAAAATTGAATTCTGGGGGAGTATTTGGTTTCTGGGGGGTATTCTAGTATCTGGGGGGTTACATACCCCCAACCAAACCTGGGCGTGGAAGATTTGGGGGTATGCATCCCCCAGAAAGCAAAATACTCCTCCCCCAGAAATCAAAATACCCTCCCCAGAATTCAATTTTTGAAATTTTTTTCGTTTTTTTCGCAATTTTTTGATGCAAATGGATAGTGCTCGATGAGAAACGTCGAAAAATGGTGTTTTTTCCGCCAAACCACCATTTTTAAGGCCATTTTTTGACCTTCAAAAAATCTTGCACCCCCCCCCTCCAGAATTTTCTTGCTGCCCACTTATGCCCGCAACCCCCCATGCCCAGTTATGGTAGTTATGGTACAAACGCTGTTCGACAGAGAGACAATATAAGAACATCAATGTTTGTTGCGCTAAAAATATTGATTTTTAGTCGGAAGAAGTCGGATGAAGTTTGAATGAAAGTCGGATCCGATGTCCGATCCGACATCGAACGACACTGCATGTCGCATCGTGTCGGACGCGCGTCGGACAGAGTCGGATGCGACTGTGCCCGACACGCGTCCGACAGGATGCGACATGCAGTGTCGTCCGATGTCGGATCGGACGAAGTATGAATGAGCCTTTAGCCGTAGAAAGTCCGCTTCGATTTACTCCTACACTCCTACACTCCTAAAATTACTCCTACTAGGAGTAAAAGGAGAGTTTACTCCTAGGATTTGTTCAAAAATTACTCCTACTCTAGGAGTAACTTGTGCAACCAGATTTAGGAGACTCCTCGTCTAGGAGTAATTTTACTCCTACACTCCTACACTCCTAATCTTGTGCAATAGGGCCCAGGTCTAAAATGAATATATTGATTTAATGATGAGCATTGTAAAAATCAGTTAAACTTAAATTCGTCATTTGCGTTGAAAAATATGCTTATCAATTTTCACTCCGTTTGAGATAGTTATAATATAGATTCAAAAAACTTTCCAAAATTTGAAGGCCCATTTGATTTTCTTTAAATTCATTTCTGCAATTCAAATTTAATAAAATAGATTAAACGAACGGTCAGGAAAAATAAGAATTAGAAATAAAGAAAACATGCGCATGCTTTATCTAAATTGTTTCAAAAGATATTATTTTACAGTTAACTCCGTTGTTCGAGTCTGTAGCATCTTGATTGCGAATTTTGACTCTATTCAGTATGGCCCATCATACCTAAACGCCAATTTCTTTGTCACCGGGTCTAGTACTTCGTTTTTTAGAAAAACGCATTCGCCTGTTTGAAATCGATAGTTTTTTTCCGTTTTTGTTATATTGCCGTTTTTGCCTTTCTTGCGCCCTTTTTATGCGCTGATCTACTACAGTCCTAACCAGGGAAAGATTTTTCGGTAATGTTTTCTTGTACACATCTAAACTTGGAGCTTTTGCAATATCCGCTGTTAATTGTTTATCAACTGGCAGCATAGGTTCTCGACCGTGTTTTAAATAATAAGGACTTTCTCCCGTTGATGCTTTAGGGCTTGAATTATATGCAAATAATGCTCGACTGATAAATTTATCCCAATTCAATATGTCGTCTGATGCAATAGTAGTTAAAATGACAGCTATTGTTTTGTTAAATCTTTCAACAAGACCGTCTGTCTGAGCTTGATTAGAGCTTGTGGAAATTTTTTTGTTTAAATTCAAAATTTTGCATACGTTGCTAATTAATTATGAAGTAAAGTTCGTTGCGTTGTCACTTGATAGTCTATTTGTCACTCCATAGCGCATTATAACTTTATCGACATTAAATCACTGATTGTTTTAGCTGTTATGTCTGACACTGGAAAAGCTTCAACCCATTCAGCGTAATAATCCCTTAAGACGACTAATTGAGTATTATTTGATCTAGTTGCTGGTATCTTCAAACAATCTACCCATTTATGCCATGGCCGTTTACAGGTATCGGCTGCATCAGTATTAGGGTAGTGGAGTAAGACACTTTTCTATAGTTACATATATTGCACGATAGACAATGCTTTTCGATATCGTTTGCCATATTTGGCCACCAGCAGGGGCGTAAGCAGGTGGGCATCGGGGCCCGCCCCCTCCCCGAAATGAAAAGATAATTTTTTAAAAGCAAAGGGGGCCGTTTGCCTTTTTCTTCAGGTGAAGTGGTAACGGATTAAGCATAATGGGATGCTTTGAAAGTATGTTGAAAAGCCAACTAATCTTGTTAATTGTTATATGTTTCAGTGGGAACAGTTTCTGCGTATCAGGAGCAATTTGCCGATCAGTGCTCTCATATCTTCATGAAATGAGCGTAATCTCTCGGACGTCTACTGGAAAATAATGAACTCATACGCAATTGTACACTTCAATCTGCATGCTCTGCTTCATGGAGTCAACTAAAAGGACAACCAAAATACATTTTTCGCACACATTTTAACTTCTTAGCTCAAAATTTTCCGACGGTTCGCACCGGATTTCATATGTTCTATCTTTTTTCTTACCTTAAAAGCCCAGATTTTACTTGAAAAGAGCGAATTTGACAAAAAATTTCCGACGCCCGATTAGTATCTTCTGCATTAGTTTTCTTTGCATAAGTGCAAAATTAAATGCAAAGAAAAAAATTTCGAAATGTTTTGGAGTCAAGCCATACAGATAGATTAAAACAGAGATTTTTGATATTCAAATCTGAAATCAAGCAGGAAGATTTTTGATTTTTTTAAAAATTTTCTACTTCATCATTTCGTAGATCTTGTCGAGAAACGCTCAAAAATTCAATTATTTTCGCGCATCTCCTAATAATTCCCGAGATATAGGACTTCAAAATTCCGGCCTTTCCCGTAAATAAAATTCTAGTTACGCCCCTGGCCACCAGTATTTCTTTTGTATTTTCCCATGATTTTCGTAACGCCTAGGTGCCCCCAACTATGTCATCATGATATTGCGTTAAAATAAGTTGGACTAATTTCTTTGGTATAACTCTTTGTAAATAAGCTTTCTTGAGAATTTCGAGCGATATTTACGAATCAAAATATTTCGTAGTATTTCAAATTCGTCTCTGTATTGCTCTCTGGTGCTTAAATCTAATATTTTATTTCTCAGCTCTTTGATGTTATCGTTTTTATTTTGTGCATCTTCGAATTTTTCATCGTGCCTATCTGCTTTTTCTATATTTTTCATATGCGTATTTACCGAGTGCTTTCAGGATAGCATATCTGCGGCATCATTATTCTTATTTGGGCAATATTAAATGCTAAAATCGAATTCCAAAAGCTCAAGTGATCATCTTTTTAACTTTCCGCATGTATCTTTCGTATTTGCTAGCCATTGTAATGGCATATTATCGCATTGCAATATTAATGTTCGACCTAATAAATAATGCCAAAAGTATAGCAAGACCCACACAATAGCTAATAATTCTCTTTCTGTTGTTGAATAATTCTGTTCTGATTTTGATTATTGTTTCGAGGCATAGTCTATAATTCATTGTTCTTTATCATATTTCTGTGCTAAAATGGCCCCTTAAGCTTGACCGATTGCATCCGTTACTACAATAAATTGGTCATCTCTGTCAAAGGAAGGAAAACACAATAATGGTAGGGTTGTAAATGCGTTTTTCAATTTTTCGAATGCATTTTGTTCCTCTTCAGTCCAAATAAATTTTTGATCCTTCTTAAAAGAGAATAAGGTGGAACTGCGATTTTCGCTAAATTCGGTATGAACCTACGAAAACATTGCTATAATCCCATAAACGTTGCATTTATTTCTGGTTTTTCGGAGCAGATGCTGCTGTCTTTTTAGGACCTGCTTCTATACCGTTTTTTGATATTAAATGGCCTAGACATGTAACCTGCTCGTTACAGAATGAACATTTAGATAATTTTAATTTAGGATTCGTATTTTTAAGTACGGCAAATGCTTGCATCAAATGCATTTTATGCTGCTTGAATGATTTTGAAAATATGACTATATTATCTATCTATACAAGAGCTGTTTTCCACTGCAGCCCTACTAATACTATATCCATAAGCCGTTGAAAATCCGACGGAGCATTTTCGATTCCACTAGGGATTACATTAAATTCTGGATTTCCATATGGAGAAGAAGATGCTGTTTTCAATTTGGATTGTTCCTCTGAAGGTATTTCCCACTTAAGCTTTACCTAAACTATCCAAGTATTCATCGATGCGTTGGATGGGGTACATGTCCGTTTCCGTTATTGTGTTTAGGGCTCTATAATCAACTACTGCTCTAGGTGATTCGTCCTTTTTTCTTTATCAGAAAAATCGGACTTGACCACCCTGATATAGATGGTCGAATTATGCGATCAACCTTCATTGCTTCTATTGCGTTTTTCAATGTATAGCGATATACATAAGGGGTTCTAAATTTCTTTTTTTCAAGCGCTTTGACGTTTCCAGTGTTAATTTTGTGTTCTATCAATGTCGTTCTACACAGGTCTGTGTTACTTTTTGCGAATAGATCTCGATTATTGTTTGATACTTGTCTTAGTACGACTTTCTGAGCTTCTGTAATGTCTGCTTTTTCAACACAAACTGATATATCCTATTCAATGCTGCTTATTTCTGGAAGCTTTTCATTGCATACTTGAAAATCTTCTCTTACCATTCTTAATATTGACCCTGCTTCAATAGCTATCGGGCTTTTCGTCTGATAGAGTATGCGACAAGGTATGACATATCTTGCTTTTAACAAGAGGTGTAGCGACACAAATTTTAGTTGCTTCGCTAAAGTTTTCATTTGATTCACAGAGGAGCTCATTCTTCTCGAGTTTGGATAGTATTGTACATTGCAGCATGCATTCAGATCGTGTTGGTATTTCGAAATTTCGGCATAAGCATACAAGTACTGACGACCACACCTGGGCGTGAGGGGGTTCGGGGGTATGCACCCCCCAGAAACCAAAATACCCCACCCCTAGAAATGAAATCAAAATACCCCCCCCAGAATTCAATTTTTGAAAATTTTTTTTCGTTTTTTTCGCAATTTTTTGATGCCAATGGATAGTGCTTGACGAGAAACGTCGAAAAATGGTGTTTTTATCACCATACCACCATTTTTAAGACCATTTTTTGACCTTCAAAAAAATCTTGCACCCCCCCCCAGAAATTTCTGGCTGCCCACGTATGCTGACGACTCATTAGATGTGCTCGTGTTCGCCCGTACCATAATTAATTAAACTTTTCTGACCATACACTATCGAGATTTCTTCCTGTCCGATTTTTTTGCAGTCCTGATAGGGTTCAATGCTTGCACAATATTTCTTCATCAAATCAGAAGCAAGTAATGTAGTTTATGGTAAATGATTAATTACACCAGCATGTCATTAATCTTAAGTGAAAGGGCAACATAGCGAGTATTTGGAAACGCGTTCCATCGACCGAAATTCCTGAATCTTACGCTTTAGATTAAGGTAGATTGATTTTCAGCGTATTTTCAACAAATGACTTCGTAATTAAGTTATTTGTGAGCCAGTATCAATTAAGGCTGTCATTGAAAAATTATTCACAGATATGTCTATCAGTGGCAAAGGAATTTACGTGTTTTTGCATACATTTTTACATTTAGAATAAGAATATGTCTTCTTATCGCTGCTTGATGGTTCAAATTATACTCGCGCAGTTTTATTTCATAATTTACCGCTTTCTTTATATTAGAATTCAGATATTTCTTCTTATTCATGTTAAATCTTCGTAAGGAATCCAGTGAGAATTCTTATATTTGACTGTTGCTGCAGCCATGCCATAAGATCTTCGCAAAAAGTTATGTACATGATAATAATCGATATCAGTTCAATCCATGATTTTTAGTATACTTTTTAACGCTCCCTCCGGATTCGAACTTACATCTGATGTTTCTGCATCAGCTTCTTCATTTTCACTGCTGCTATTGTGCCTCTTACTAGAATTCCTTATCGAGGAATAGTTGAACAAAGCTGAATTACGCGCTTTTAATCAAAATGCGGCGAATTAAATTCATCCTAGGAACAATTTCTCGAATTACTTGTTCGATACCAACAATCACGTGCGAGATATCCTATCTTTCCACACTCATAATATTTTTTTCATTCTTATACGTCGAATTGTTTCATGAATTATAGTACTGATTTTTTTGTATTAAAACTTCGATTATTGAAACGATTTGGAGGCGCCGCTGGTTTCCTGCGTTCATAATTAGTATAATTATCTGTTTTCCCTTCATCTATTTACCGTCTTTAGATAATTCTGTTACTGATGAATTAAATATAGATGTATCCTTATTAATACTGTTTGTTGCAGTACTTTGATCGCTAATTAGCGGATATTCCACATTTTTCGCAAGCTTCATTGCCTGCTGATATGATTTTGTCGTGCTGAATATCTGTATTTGCGATTTCAGTTTCGGTAATAGCCCTTTGATGGAACTAACTCTTAGCTGATCTTCCAACTGATCAAACGATAAATTAGGAAATGCGCGCTTCGCCAATTTTCTCAAATTATATACGTATTGATCGATTGATTAATTTTCTTTTTGTCGAATTTCTCGAAAATCTAAAATCGTTTGGTCTCTGAAAGCCAGGAGGCAAAAAATGTTTCGGTTAATGCCTTTTTAATTTCCGAATAAATCGTTTCTGCGGCTGAGCCTAAGTCTTTAAAGACTGATCTTGTATAGGTGTGTAGGAAAAATGGCAGAATTGACAACTTACTGTCATTTGTAGCACTATCAGCTATTGCTAATGAATCGAATTCCTCAGAAAAATGCGATTATTTCTTTATCTGCTGTGCCACAAAATGGATTTATCGCCAGCGAGCGAGTTGTAAAAATTTTGAGTGTTGTAAGCACTGCGCTAAATCTAAATTACGTTCGAAAGAGTCAACTTCTTGATTTACTGATTTGGATTTGGATTCCTCATTTCGTTCTCTGATTTCTCAACCTTTCCTGTAACACTTCGTAATCGTGTTATCATGCAATAATTACCGCAAATTAACGATGTTTGTTCTCGTTTTTATCTAATTAATTAACAAGGTTCATTCTCGTTCTTATCCCCATGGGACCTCCATTTTGCAATGCGCCGTATACTATTAATTTTAGATTGCTTTAATTAGTTAACAAAAGTAAATAATTCTGTTCAACGGTCAAAAATACAACGTTAAAGCAAAATCAGAGAAATCATTTTAGACGCACTTTCATGACGCCGTCCAAACCAACACTGTCCCTATTCCTTCTCTCCATGCAGGCAGACAACGATGCGTTTGTCACCTAGTTTGCTTGATTTTCACCATTAATATCACAGAATTAGCGTCCTTTTTATTACCACTTTATCGTCCAATAAGATGAATCAAATCAATGGTTAGAAAAGAATTCAAAGTGATTTTTGAATGATACTAGTCTCATTTTTCGTAATAAATGAGTGACTGTGTGCCAATGTCTTTGAAGCGTATTGCAAAAATAGCATGCTCAAATTTTGAAAAAAGTTACTCAGCTTTTCGAAATTTTAATGACATTGCATCTATTGTCATACATAACTCTATGAAAAATGAGTATTTTGATGGTTTTTTCAAATGATTAGCAGACATTTCGTCTATTCAAAATTCAGGTATTTGATCTGCTTACATATAATCTTTGCTGGAGTGACAATGCTCTGATGCAGACATGCACATGGGGGAGTTTGGGGGTCTAACCCTCCGAATATAAAAAGTTGAAAATTTCACGGGAAAAATTCTACAAAATAAAGGCCACAAACCAAGAAAATGAAAAATCTGCTTTAAAAATGCTTAAAATTGACCATACACTATGTAATAAGTTTTAACGCTATTTTAGCCCTTGCACCACTTTTTGAGGTCATTTTAGCCCAAAAAATGTTTGATTTCAGACCCATACCCTGACCGCCTGAGCCCCCTCCCCTCAGATCTGCTATGCTGTACATCTTTGCTGTGACTTGAATCGACTGGGATAAAGTCTTACAGCAATTGACTTCCTTCCACTGTATATAATTAAGCGGTAGACCAGAGAGAACGCTTCAATTACTTCATATATTGATTTATCGTATAAGTGTAAGGTTTACACAAAAAATAAACTTTACTGCCAGAGCTTTGCAAAAAATAATTGTTTTATTTAAACATGTTTCCCTTATGTTGGGATTACAAATTTGATTTTAAGTCTCCTTTAAATACAGTAATTTTGTATAGCTTACCCTAAAAATTAACTTTAATTTCAGAGCGTTGCAGGAGCCTACTTTTTCCCCGAAATCTTTTCTAAAATTCAGGATTACGAATCTGAAGTTTCTTCTATGCCCAGCACCCGAAATGTTTTCCAAAACTCAGGATTACAAATCTGACCATTAATTTCTTTTATGTTCAGCAGTTGCGTAAAGTAAACACTTAAAAATAAATGCAGTTAATGTCCTCTGTATAATCAGGATTACAAACTTAAGCTTGAATTGCCTTCACATGCAATGTTTGTGTAATGTATACACTAAAAATAAATTCCAAAGCGTTGTAGAACAAGTTTTCTTTAACTGTTCTCGTTAAAATAGGGATTACGAATTTGATCTTTAATTATATTTATACTTTGTGGTCGTCTAAAGTTTAAACCAAAAAATAACTCTAGTTTCATAACGTTGTGAATAATATTTTTTTTTCGAATTATTTTCCATTGTAAATCTGGCTCTAGATTTTGTTTACATAAAGGGAATGTCTAAACTTGATTTCCAAATAAAAATTTTAGACCGGAAGCCTTGTAACTCTTCTCTGCAATATTGAAAGTACGAATATAACTTTGAATTTTTTGATTTGTTTCAATAAGGTCTTAAAGAATGATACTGCTGATATCCAAGAACAATTCTATTCTCCACTTTCTTGGACGTTTGGCATGTAATCGTTCATGTTTACTGACTGTGAGATGTCTTAGGGAATTCACATGTTTTAAGCAGATTCTAATGATTTTTGCACGCTAAGTGAATTTTTCCTAGTACTCATCTTTTATGTCCTCTATAATGCGTGTTCCCAAGTATATTTGTCCTTTCTAGTATATCAGAACATTTTTTGCCAGCCTGCTTGCACTTATATGATACCTAAATATTGTCGCGCTGGTTCGAGAGAAGGCAAAATTAATTAAGAAAGACATTGATTACCTAGAAAAGATAGGCACTTATCAGACGAAATCAATACAAAATAATATATCATATCCAAAAAATATGCTTATATCTGATTTGCATCAGCGATTTTAGGTTTTATATTATTTCTTCTTTTTCTAAGGTTATTCCTTGGAATGTTTCCTCAAGCATGAACAAATTTACCTAATGCATCTTCGTAACTTTTTCCACAAATTATCTGCATTTACTGACTCAACAATATATGAAAGTATGGCTATTCCCACACGTAAGGTGCGTTTGCTGACCTAATTTACGTCCAGAAATTTTTATGGAACAGCTTAAAGTCATAAATATTTTTCTCTTTTCTAATTTGAAAGCTTTCTGCTATTTTGCAGTCTTTAGATTAATCACGATTCATCGAAGTCTCCTTTATTCTCTTAATCACGATATCACTCCAAGCTATAATGTCAAATGTTAACAATATCACTCCAAGCAACAATGTCAAATTTTAAAATAACTGGAAACATAAATTTATCCTATCCAAAAGAATTCTATGTAGAAAGGATAGAATATTGATAGACCGCTGTTTTCTCTATAGAAATATAACACAATTGTTGACAACAATGCTTTATTACGATAATTATGGCTTATATCCTGGAAACAAAGACCAGAATGATTACATTTTTATGATAAAAATTACTCAGCCTTATCTAAAAATAAAGTCAGCATGCAAAGATCATCAACGAGTATTCGTTGAGAATCAAATATTGTATCGACGTCTACGACCAACAAACCGTTCTGAATCAGAACATGCAAATAGACGTATGTATGATTTATTTCAATCTTCTGCAATAGTAATTTGCAAATAATAGTTTTGTATGTTAACTATTCCCTATATAATATTTACACAAATCGTTAAATAATACTCTTATAAAGTAATAGGGTTAATATCTTCCCGATTCTTATATTATTAGTCTTACAAAATCTCTGAAGTGGTACCCATACCACACAATATAAGTAGGAGGGTTTCAACCATACGTGGGCAGCAAGAAAATTCTGGGGGGGTGCAAGATTTTTTTGAAGGTCGAAAAATGGCCTTAAAAATGGTGGTATGGCGATAAAAACACCATTTTTCGACGTTTCTCATCAAGCACTATCCATTGGCATCAAAAAATTGCGAAAAAAACGAAAAAAATTTATAAAAATTGAATTCTGGGGGGGGGTATTTTGATTTCTGGGGGGGGTATTTTGGTTTCTGGGGGGGTGCATACCCCCAAACCCCCCCACGCCCAGGTGTGGTTTCAACCCCCGAAACACATCTTCACCCCCTCCCCAGCAGAAATTTTTTCACCCTACCCCAGAATTCGCGATTTATCTGAAGTTTCCCATAATCTCCTGAAAATTCATTGAAATGGCGTTTTTAGCTAGATATTTGCTTAAAGTGTTGAATTTTCGTCGCTTTGCGCCGAGGTACATACTCATGTGTTTACCATAATTTGTTCAATACATTCGACTTTTTTGTTTTTTAAAGATTGTCTTACGTTTTTATGGTTTAAAAAGATAGAGCATTGTCAGAGTCGCTAAAACGATGATTTTGACACGTACCCATCATTTCTGGGTCTAAAAAGGCATATCAAAATTTCATTTGTCGTATAACTCTGATGATGTGCATGTCTGGTACCTACATTCTCGTGAACCTAGTTTAATTCACTGAATCTTGGCGCAAGGAATGCAATTTTCAATACTTTCGTAGAATGTTGTAATCAACCTGAGTCGACTAAGAATTATACATGTAGGATACTTATTTGTTTTAGTGCATTAACCCATCCTTACTTTCTGTTATCTGATTTGATTCAGGATAATTACTGGTGCAACAATTACTTCAAAAATGTTTAGGAACTTAAAATTTTTTCAAGGCTTTAAAGCTATCGAGGTTTACAGTGCATCATTTTTGTGAGCCGAAATAAGGCGCCTCTCAGAATCTAAAAAGCTTTAACAAAATTCGTAAGACTCCAGTTTAAACTTTTGTAATGCTTCATCGGTTTTAGCGATTTTCGATGTCACGATAGAGCTTATGAGAACTCCTTAAAATAGTGTATAATAGCCGTAGCACAAATTGTTCGACTTTTTTGCTGCTTTAAATTCTAGACCTGACCAGAGGAACCCCAGAATTGAATCCTACCCATTTACGACAAAGATGACTAAAATTTTTGGTACTAAATTCGTACACTTGGAGCTACATTGGAGCCGTAAAAGAGATTGACGCGATAGAGCCTACTATATGCCCAAATTAAGGAAACTTAGCTGAGGTAAGGATAAACGTGCTCATATCAGAAGGTCTTGATTTCGAAAATATTAGCAAGGGCCTGAAGTCTCCGTCGTCTGAACAAATGTTATATATTCAGAACAAAATTCACGCCAACAATTATGTCAATAATTTATATCAAGCTCACACACGCAAATTATATTAGGTTAGGTGCCGTTTGCTGCCTATATGTACTTGGACCGCGAGTAAATTCTAGAGATCTGATTGGGCACAGTTGTCAAAAATTTATTTCTGGGTGGTTTATAGATTTATGGAGGCTTTTTTAGATTCTTGGTGGGTGCAGCAGAGAGATCCCTCGCGTCCATCTGTTTGTCTCCATCCCTTCTCCTAATCGATCTTAGGAAGTAAATAATCCTTCCTTTCTAAGATCAATGTAAGTGGAAAAGAGAGTACATACCTCTTAAAAACGTTATCATTACGTAAGTTATGGGAACGTTTTAATAATTTCCCCACCACGCTTTTTTGAGAGACGGAATAAAGATACAGTGTATATTATTTTTTATATATTATTTTATATATTACAATATATTATTTTGTAGGTTTAAAGACAAGAAGTCATAAGCTAGTTGTATATAAAAATTCGTTACTGCAGCTATTTATAGATCGGCTAAAAAACGGTGGCGAGGAAGCTGTTCAAAAGGTCTAATTTATTATCTTATCCATATCAAAGTGGAGCAGGCTGACCAGATCACTCATCTAGTCGTCACAGCTGCCTGTTTACCACGTTAGATTTAGAAGTCAGGCATGTTCTAGTGAGAAGTAAACATTCTGGACAGTCAGCTATGGAGCGACCAAAAGACTATATTTGATGCTAAACGTCCAATGTTTTGATCGGCTTATTACATTACAATAATTAAAGTCTAGCATCATCTACTTAGATTTCACAAATTTTTATTTTTGTTGGAGTTAAAAAATTAGCCCTGTTGTTCGCCGAAAAATTCCGAAATTTTACAATTCTCCGAATATATCTATAATACAGTTTTAAAAAATAGACAATGGTAAACGGCAAAAACGCAATTTGGCAAAGTAAATAACGAATTTTCGGATTTGTTTTCGACTGCTTATTGAAAAGTTCGGGTAACAATACCTATCGTTTTTCGTTAACGCTGAACTTTGATGCGCCCCTGCGCTCGCTTGCCCACTTGTTTTATGTAGGTACAAGAAATGCTAGATTAGCTTATTAGGAGTCATAACATCAAAACGATTTGGGGATTTCTACTGCAACGACAGTTCTAGTCGTTATTTGCTTTAACGTATCATTTTGTAAGCTTACCTTTAAGTAATCTGATTTAGTCCGCACGGAGTATAATTTACTTCATAATGATAGACGAACATATTATTTAGTTTAATAATGTTTTTATGACATTCATTCGTGTATCTTACATTCGTTTACATCTTACGTTCGAATATTCGCTTTAATGTAGAGGGCCTAGTTTGATGTAGTAATACGATAGCTTCTTAAAAATTTGGAAAGCCCAGCTCTCCCAGGCATTACCTACGCTACTATATACTCGCCTTTTGACAGATTTACTTACTTCTGATTATTTTCCATTTAGATTGAAACGTTCCGAACAAGTTCCAAGATATTGAAAAAGTCGTAGAGGGTGTAGTGTCGAAAGAACCAAATAAGTCTCTGCGCAGGGAAAGATAACGCCAGCTGCCAATATCGAGTATATATGATTCCGTTGTTGCATTATGGTAAAGAAAACGGTCTTCGCCATCGTAATTCGTTAAAATCTGCAAATAATCTATATTTTCAGCGATCTACTTATCTCGAAACTTTGGCATTAAACGAAAGGGCAAGGACGAATAAGGAGAATGTTTTGCATATCAATCGCCTCAGCAATTCGTCCACTATGAAATGAAACCTTTATTGTAATTCATTTTGCACAACAACCCCCCCCTAAAAATCATTGAAAAAATTAAGAAAACATAAAAAAATCGAATAAATTAAAGAAATCATAGTTAAAACTGAGTAAACGACAGGAAGCGATAAAATTTATGCTTTTGAGCTAACAAAAAGCAGACCTTCCAGAAAATCATAAATTTGAGAGAAGGGGCAAAAAAAATTTCTGGATGGTTGAGAACCTTCAGGAGATTCAGAAATCCGGATTATGCAGGTATGCCTGCCAAGGGTGAAGAAACCATCGACGGAAACGGGGTAATTCTAACAGGTAAATAATTGGGTTGTCGTAAGACCATACGTGGGCAGCACCAGAATTCTGGGGGGGGATGCAAGATACTTCAAAGGTCAAAAAAGGCCCTAAAAATGGTGATATGGCGGAAAAACACCATTTTTTAACGTTTTTCATCGAGCACTATCCATTGGTATCAAAAAATTTCGAAAAAAACAGAATAAGTTCAAAATTGAATTCTGGGAGGTGGGTATTTTAATTATTTTTAATTTCAAATTTAATATTTTAAGTTAATATTTCAATTTTTTTTACCTCCCCCTCTAAACCGTCCCCCACGCCCAGGTGTGCGTAAGACAATAGGTGTAGCCAGGGGGTAGATTGGCGGCACATGCCCCCCTCACCGGAATTTTTTAGAAATATTATTGATGTTTCTTTTGCAATAATGTGTGTCCGGAAAACTGAGTTCACAAAGGCGTAAACGTCGAAATTTTCCGGCATTTCGCGCCGAGTCCCTATTTATTGCTATATGAATTCAATGAATTTGAAAGCTTGAATCAGCTAAAAAATACAGTACTTCACATTACTACAGTAATTTAATGCACTATTTGTTCGATGAATGAAACTGCTCGTGCATGTTGAGGATAAATGTAAAAGTGCGAAAATGATTGTATACCAGTGTGTCTATTCTCTGCTTTCTGTCACGATCGACGCGATTTTAAGCCTCCAATATGGACAAAAAGAATATGTAAGCATTGTATTTTAATGTAATATGATCTTTTAATAATATTACGAACATTCTGTTTATTTTTACTCATGATATAATATACGCAAAATCTAATGTTTTAATTTAAATCGTTAAGTTTTCGAAAACGCTTATTCATAATGTCTTATATTCTTTCCAAAAAATGTAATTATACTATTAGCGTTCATGTTTATGTAAATATGCGAAAAGGCAAAATCGAAGGCTAACAAAGCGGTTCTATGCAATAGCATGGTCAAACCAGTTGAAAACGGTGTTAAGAACCAGACAGAGAAGACATCCGTGAGACAAGAATGGAAACTTAAGATTAATTAAGCTTCCCACACTAAGAAAATCAGAAAACACGAGACTGCGCGCAAAACATACCCAAACAACTGACATTAATTACTAATTTTTGGGTCATGTGAGTAAGTTATCGAAAAGATTACTTGAAGTCAAAAGCATAAGATGTAAGTTGACGAAAAACGCGCATATATGCAGACAGATGCAAACGTGAGAACAGGTGAGCAGAATATAGCCAAAAATGAGTCATCAAAACAACACCATGTGCGCCCGCCGATTTTACTATAAAAGCGGCGCGACTCAAAGCTTTGGCTCTTCCTACCTTTGTCTTAGTGTCTGGTCATTGCGTAGTCCTTGCCTGAAGTCCCGGTGTCAGCATTATTGCATATGTAGAAAAATCATAATCTCTGACGCTTTAGCTATCATAGCTTGCGCAATTCGTACCTACAAGTTACGCCTTAAGTTCGCTAGTATTTTGGAGCGCGTTTAACACCAACGTATTCAGAAATTGTATAAATTTTGATTTCCGATAAAATCACAAATTCTCAAATTGTTGTTGTTTTTCTTCAATACATAGGAGAATCAACCCCGAACCTAGCTTACGACAAATTGTGCAAACTTCAATAAGAAGAATTGAAGATAAATAAGTGAAATTAAGCTATAAAGAGCGAATAATTTAGTGACGCGAAATTTGGGCGTGACATTTCGTTTATCTTCCTTTACACGTACACATAATCCTCTTTTAAATAAAAGGATTTTCTAAATTTTCTTATATTTATGCTCATTTTCTTGATTTCTGAATTGCATTTTGTTAAAAAGAAGGCCACAAACGGGCCTGAAGACGGTAAGAAGATAATTTTCATTGACTCATCTTTCTATATTTTATTGGCAGCGACCCGTTGCTGCGCTATGTAATTAGTAGAGGTCGAAAAATGCATTACAGCTCATAAGTTTTGCGCAGTGTAGGACTTCATTAATTTTAAGTGTTTTTAGGCTTGATTTAGAATCGAGATCTGGCCGATTTTGCGAAAAACTTGACGTTACTATTAAACATTGAAATGCTATTTTTTTTAAAATTTCTCAAGACTCTGCCACGGACCCCACTGGAAACGTTTGAGCGCGCCACCCCAGTTCCCCGCTGCCGTAAAATCCCATTGTACATGTGCAACGAGATTTGAGGGAAAACAGGCCAGGAATTTCTAAAAATTTTTGGCCTTTCGCGCAATCATTAGTTTGTCTGTTTTGTTTGTTTAAGCGGTATAAATTAAGTTTAAATTGGAAAAACGTCAAAATTTACGGCGTATAGCGCCGCCAGTCACTGTTCTTTCCATTATGTAAAATTTTGCAATAACCTTACAATCAGCAGCCGAGTATCTTTGCGTCAAGTAATCACTAAAAACTCGTTTTAAAACATTGAGTGGATAATAGAAAATCAACTTCTGTGCTTCTTTTATTATTCTGTTTATTGGCTTTATTCGAGTGACATTCCTTTGTTCCGTCCCTTGATTGATTTGAGTCATTTTTTTGTTTTTCTATTGTGCTCATCAAATTTAGCGTGAAATAAAGATAAACAATTACTAGTTAATTAATATTAGTCATACAGCGAGACATGTAGACTATCCAAATTAAGGATGATTGACTGCTCGGAGACTTTAATATGAGCATTGCCATGCCACGTGTTAAATTGTCTATCGGACATTTGAAAACCCGGGATTTTTAACACATGACACCGGATTTCTTATTTTTTATTAGTGTTCGTTATCAGAAAGTCCAGCTTTGCTTATAAAAAAATTGAGCACAATGACTGTAATCCAAATTTTAGAACTTTATGCAAAGCGAATTTTTTTATCCATGTGAATTGACTACAAAATTGGTTTAAACTGATTTAAGAATCGTGAAATACACAAGATAGGCATGTAAAGTTTTATTATAAAATTATATAAAAATGAAAAATTACATAAATTTCGATTTTAAAGCCACCTTTATAAGTGCCGAATTTCTAGGCACATGATTCTTTTAATAGGGTGTAGAAACTTCAAAATTTCATAGAGTAAAGCTCGTATCAATTGCTAAAAAATCATTCATGTAAACTGCTTGAGGAAAAATTTTTGTATTCTGTCTGAAAATACGGGAAATAATCTAAAAGAAATTTTTTGATATCTGTACAGAATTCGCCTTAGATGCTAAAAAAACTTCCTTACTCTTGCAGAACTTATGACTAACGCTCTATAAGATATTTATCTCCAATAGGTTTAAACCGTCTCGAAATAAATTCCCAATTATGGCCAAACATGGGCGCGGGGAGGGGTTTGGGAATGGGGGTGTACCCTATTAGAAGTTAAAACCCCCAGATTCCTGTAGACTAAACATTTTCGGCGATGTTCTACATCTTAACCCTCTCCCAGAATTTCCTTGCTACCCACGTATGGTTATGGCCCTGCAAGCACCTACAGAATCATGTCGCCTTCATACGTTTTGCTTGATAAAAAACAAAGTTTTCATCTGCATTACGATTTCGTAGTGGTCTCCCAGATAAACATCTCGACGAACGGGACGAACGAGGAAGCGACCATTTTCTTTGAGACTGAATTCAGGGTACGCGTAGTTTCTGATCGTCCCTTCGGTGCTGTTGAATAACCACATTTGCTCCATTGTATTACGAAGCTCGCAGTCCACATATACATATCCAGATTTAAGCATGGATAGCGCACCGCCACCACCGAAATAGTTAATGACTGAATACGGAATATTAGAATCCAAATTTACGTGGCGCCATCCTGTTAAGCAAAAATTCGTGTCAAAATTTGTATAAAGGACGTTTTCTTTTCACTTTATACCACTTACTTTCTGGTCCGAACAAAGGGCGCAATCCTGGCATTGCACTACAACTCGTTTTATTGCAGAGTGAGCAGCAGCGCTGCTCCTTCCTGATGCGATTGAAGCAAGTTTGGCAACCCTTAAATTTTTTGCAATAAAAGCAACACACAGGTTCTTCATTCTCGCACATAAAACACATGGGACAAATCAACGTCTTGACAACGCGCGAAGCTTGAACTTGCAAGGTTGCTGCAAATAAGAGCAACAATTTAGTCAGGTAATTTATTGTTAACCTACAAAAAAATTGCAGTCTTCCATTTGTTACTAGCAAAGAATGCATTGATGGAACGGAAAAGACGAATTTACTTGGGATTGTGGATTATTGAGGATGTAAAAGGAAGGGACTAAGAAAGAGCTACCTACGCATATGCCTAAAGGCGCAAAATCTGTTAAAAATCAGAATTTCTCTAATCAAAGCTTATTTTACTGGTGCTCTCGATGCAGTAGATGGAATCCAAATCCGTATCCAGTGCCCTTCTGTCAACGAAAATAAATATATGGAATGAAAATTTTATCCTTCGCTTAATATACAATGCTTTCTGAACAGCAAATGTCGATTTCTAAACGTTTATGCTAAATGGCCTGGATCAACTCATATTGCTTTTTTGTGTAGTTACAGTGCTCCATTGATTATCAATTTGAACATGGACGGGACGTCGGTATTATTCATAGGGAGAGTGTATACCCCTGTAAGCCTTGGATTGTAACGCCATTTCGAGAACCACAAACCCAAGCTCAAATAAACTACAATGCAGCACGCAGGTATGATAATATTTATGCAAATCAGGAAAATGAGGTTTAAACTCTGCAGAAACCATACAACAGGGCTATTTGAGACAAATTTCATTTACAGTTACTTTACAAAAAAGTGCTGTAAAAAGTCAATATTGCGCCAATTCCCGCAAAATGTGTACTCAAAAAGTGCAGAAAATCAAAACATGAAAGAAGAATTTTTTTTCAGAAAATAATGTTTGCATCTCTAGTAACCCTCAGGTGGGGCTACTTGAGACATCCATGATAAAATTATCCTGAATATCTAGAAAAGTGCAATTTAATTAACTAAAGGGATGAGACATAAAACACATTTTCAAAAACTATTTGCGCTTTGTATATTTTCTAACATAAAATAAATAAGAAATGCACTAGAATTCAAAAAAGCACTTGCAACGTGCCTGAAGTACAAGTTACTGCTAAATTTTGCCTGTCCTTGATCAAAATCGTCCTGAAATTGAGTCAGTTTCACTAAAATTGAGCATAATTTTTCTGGAATTACATTAAAGCTTGATTTATACTTCACGCGGCGAGCTCGCCGCGTGGACAAAAAAACAGCGACATGGTGGCACCTCACTGCCACCTCGTAGCCGCTTCGCGCATTGCGTTTATACTTCCTGCGAACTGCAGCAGAATCAAGACGCTGAGTTCTCCTATTGCGCAAATCGATATTTCATTAAAATTCAAAATGATTTGACGTCGACACTCGGCTCGAAATCTCATTAGCATTCGCAGAGCAATGGGCTTCTTGACTTTTGCGGCCTCGGAGAAAAATGGCCGAAAAAGCTAAAAATAACAATTTTGACTCCTTATGGCGCGGTAGAAGAATAAATTGGAAAGCGGCGAAAAAAATCTAGACTTTTGCGAATCAGTCCGCGGCGCGGCGGCCGCGTGAAGTATATATCAAATTGCGGGGGCGAATAATTTGCCGGCTGCCGCGCCTTGGCCAGAAGTATAAATTTGCGCGAAATTTCTGCGGCAGCCGTTGTTGCAATTTCTCGCTGCTTCGCTCGCCACTTGAAGTATAAATCAGGCTTTACTTTATAAATCGATAGACAAATAATTGCGATTCCTGTGCCTTATGTAAGTATGTAGCTACTTTTTCTTCTGTTTTTGCGGGTTATATGAGACGTGGAAGCGGGTTTTTTTGTGCACTGCACCCTATGCACACGTGCTAAAATTCGAAAATAATTTGTGCACGGAAAACATTCTGTTAGCTACTTGAAAACGTGCTCTTATCAAAAAGCTGCAAAAAATTGCAGCAATTTTTCTTAGAAAACAGAGAAATCTAGGAAGTTGTACGATTGAAAGTAGTATACCGTGGCCCCTAGGACCTTATCTTATAGCGTTGTACTGTTATAGCATAGGCGGAGGGGCTCAGAATCTGCGCCCTGGCTTTTCTCAGGGCGCAATGCTGTGCTGTAGGCTGTGTTGTTGCATAGGGAGGGAGGGGGCGCGCGCCAGCCAGGGCCAGGGGCCCAGGGCCAGGGAAAGGGAAATTTCCCTGGGGGAAATTTCCATGGGGGTAAATTACCCTAGGAAAAAACTTTATATAACTATAAATCAAGAACCAGTAGTCGGATTAGGCTGAAATTTTAGGGTTAGGATGAACACCTTCTTAGCAAACTACTACAAAATTTGAGGGAGCACCTACAGTATACCAGCATTAGTTTACACTTTTGCATGACTTAAGAACTAATGGCCGGATTTTGTTCAAATTTTCAGGAAATGATGTATAGACGTTAGCTGTGCTATGTACAGAATTTCAGCGCGTAACCTAGAAGTATGCCGATTACACTGCTTTTTCAGTTGCCACCCTAGACTCATGTCTTATAGCGTTGTAGTGTTATAGCATAGGAGTCTGACCTGCCTGGACAAACCAGAGCCTGTGTTGTAGCATAGGATGACGGGTGAAGCGGGGGCGGTGGACGAGCAAATCTGCGCCCTGGCCCAAAATCAAGGTCGCGCCAGGGGCGCCGTGGCTTGGGGTCCTGAATAAAGGGGTTCCTCCGCATTTTATCGATTTTTTTACAGTAACAGCTGGTTCCAGAAACAACTTGTTCCGAAACAAAGGCAATATAAGTTGTGGGTGAGTGGCCAGAGAGTATTGTTGTATTTTGGGGGGACTAGTGTAAAGTGTAAAGCTAGTGTAAAGTGTAAAGTAGTGTAAAGCAAGCTTAGGGAAAAAAGTTTTTCCTACAATTTTAGAATGTTTATGCATCAGCTTCATTTTTTACAGTAACAGTTGGTTCCGGAAGAATTTGTTCCGAAACAACATTGTCAGTGTGTGTGTGTGTGTGTGTGTGTGTGTGTGTGTGTGTGTGTGTGTGTGTGTGTGTGTGTCTGTGTGTGTGTTGG
The DNA here is from genome assembly GCA_036768485.1 of Mermis nigrescens. Classification (NCBI taxonomy): domain Eukaryota; kingdom Metazoa; phylum Nematoda; class Enoplea; order Mermithida; family Mermithidae; genus Mermis; species Mermis nigrescens. Next base: position 2,421,245 of record JAVLUZ010000273.1, on the reverse strand, counting down.
GGGTAGCAGTCGCTGTGGGAGTCCACAAGCGCCACCTCCACAAACGCCACCTCCACAAGCGCTACTGCTGTTCACTATAGCCTTTATAGTTAGTTTACGAAAGTAGTCAGCTATTTCGTCATCAGGTCGTAGCGATGATTATCTACGTGCAAATTAATTATTTTGATGGCCCTTGGCCCTTCATAAAACAGAATATTGTCCGAGTAAACTTTAATTTGGTAGTCAGGTACCAGAACGTTTTGAATTTTTTCAACAGCATCAAGACCGTATTTTTCTTTATCAGTGTTAAGATCAGCTTTGTGCATTAAGTCTAGAGCAAGCTGCTTTTGTAAACAATGTCGCCCTTTATCGCCTTTCCTAATAGACTCCCATTTTGGGCTATTGTCCAGCTTTGCTATTCCTGTAACAACAGCTCGAGGAAGTGATAAATTATCATTTGATGCAATTTTAATGTACGCTCCTCTGCCCAATTCTGGTTTCTTATTTACTACGACTACCTTGAAGATCATATCTTCGTCAAACCTAAGCTCCTTACTGGACTGTGCTATATTTTCAATAATACTAAAAACTTTGTTGGTGTTCAGATACTGACGCTGAGTAAAATGGAACTAATACAGGGAAGTCAAGGCATGAATGTTTGATTTCTAGACCTATCAGACTGTCTGCGGGGGTAATGCTTGAGTATCTGCTGGATAGCTTGCTCAAACATCTCTTCAATATCAGGACAGTCATCAAGGTTTAGAAACTTTAGTCGAAATGTACTTGCAGCTGACTTAAACCTACGAACAGAAGTGAATGAGTGTTCGCTTACTTCAAAAAAATTGATCCATTTTGAGGAAAACTATAACAAATACTGCTTGACCCTTATTTATAGACAAAATTATTGCATTAGATGGTAAGAATCCAAAAACTAGGAATGTTGTTTATAAATAGATGGAATGCTAAAAATTGTTCAAGAATGAATAAAATACTTAAGAAACTGTACTACAATCCACAAAGTGGATACACTTGCTAGCGTTAATCAACTTTACACTCGCATCAAAAAGATTCGCCCGACTGTTAAATTAGAACAAGTACGTGCCTGTCTAGAAAAGCAACCCACCTATACTTTACACAAACCCGTCCTCAAGCATTATTCACGAAATAAAGTATTAGTAAGCAGCATTGATGAGCAATGGCAATGTGATATTGTAGATCTTCAATCTTCAGCGAAGCATAATGATAATTTTAAGTATCTCTTGAATTGCATAGACATTTTTTCAAAATACGCATGGTCTCTTCCTCTATAATCTAAAAGTTCAAAAGATGTTCTGACCGCTTTTCAAAGCATTTTAAATTCATCTAATCGAAAACCGTACAAGCTGCAAACGGACGCAGGGACCGAATTTACAAACAAGGAGTTCCAGAAATTTCTAAAATCTGAATCTATCGATTTTCTCACGACCAGAAGCGAAACAAAAGCTAGCAATAGTTGAACGTTTTAATCGCACGCTTAAAGAACGTATGTGGCGGTACTTCACAAAGAGTAATTCGTATAAATATATTGACATATTACTCGACTTGATAAAAAATTATAATCACTCTAAGCATCGTACGATAGGTACATCGCCAGCTAATGTGACCGTAAAAAATGAGACGGACATCTTGAATAGAGCATTTAGAATTGATAAACAGAACGTTGTCTTTAAATTTAATATTGGCGATAAAGTCCGACTGAGTAAAGTTAAGCGCACTTTTGAAAAAGGATTTTGGCCCAACTGGACAGAGGAGTTTTTCGTAATTAAATAAAGATATGCTCGAACCCCATCCGTTTATGTTCTAGAAGACCAAATGGGCGAAAGAGTCGAGGGTATTTTTTATGAGCCTGAATTGCAAAAAATTGAAACAAAAACTGACAATTTGTATGTAATTGAAAAGATTTTGAAAACACGTAAGAAAGGCAATAAAACTAATTATTTAGTACGGTGGCGAGGGTACCCAGAAAAGTTTGATTCCTGGGTCTCGAACCTAATAAAGTTATAAATAGTAAGTAATTCTGTATTTCCAATTAAAGGCAAAAATGGAGATCAGCCGATGTTTTTTCGATCATATGTTGCATCGTTTGTCACAATACACTTACTTGTCTGATGATGCAATTGGAGATTATTTTTGGCCAAAAATGAGCGAGCAATATAAGCAAACATTGCTGGAATTTGATGAGAATGCCATGTTGAGCTTCTCAAAGTATATCAGAAAACGAAAAAAAGGGCGATATTTTACACATTATTTAAATTATGGGAATTTCTAAGTCCCGAGGCCAAATTTTATTTTGCAAACCTTTGCACCACACACGTAGACGAGCACCTAATCTCATCCATGTCTAAGGTTTTAATATAAAGTATTGCGGAGTTTGGAAAATTTTTTGTAAAGTTTGGAAATTTTTTTGTAAAGTTTGGAAATTTTTTTGTAAAGTTTGGAAAATTTTTTGCAGAGTTTGGAATTAATTTTGTGTGCTTAAGCATAGGAATTTTGCAGACTTTGGAAAATTTTTTGTAAAGTTCGGAAATTTTTTTGTAAAGTTTGGAAAATTTTTTGTAAAGTTTGGAAAATTTCTTGTAAAGTTTGGAAAATTATCATTTAATTTGGCATTGTTCAAGCATTGTTGAGACTATTTTATATGCTATATGCAACTCTCGCTTGTGTTTTGCACCTGTGAGAATCATTTTTCCGCTTGTAAAGAGCAAAAATGTTACATTTTGAAATTTGTATACTAAACCAGGAAACAATTCTACTTCGTACATGCATTTCCCATTTACCATCTCATAAAATTTACAAAGATCAATGCGAAATCCCAAGTTAGCCGAGCCGACAAAAAGCTCAGGCTTTATTTTCAACATTGAATTCTCCATCTTTAGTATTTGGATGAATGCCTTTATCGTATTTTCGCCTTCTTGTATAGTTTTAGCTCCAACGCATACACTTTTACCCGATCTGAAAATCAGTAAAGCTGCCTAGACAGCATTTGTGCTTGTAGCTGATCAGCAGGATTTTTAAATAAAACAATATAATCCGAGTTTATACGCGATGTTCTGAGACCTTCGAAGAAAGCGTTTTGTACAATGTGAATGATGCTAATATTCCAATTATGACAACTCCTTGTGAATAGTTGTACAATTTGAGCATTACCTTTACTCTCTTGCATTAAATCATCGAGTATCAAAAGTTGTGGTGTAGGGCTGAACTGCTTAAAGTAACTAAAATCAGGAAGCCCCTCTATAAATGACACATGATCGATTTTCTTATAAAGCGGTTGGTTTTATGCGAAGCACCACCAAATCTTTTTAATTTTAGTATCAAATCAGTCGCCTAACAAACGTTGTTTTGCCCGATTTTGTTGGCTCTGAGACAAGGCAGGTGAAAGGATGTTGAAAAATCATTTTTGTTTATAAATAATGATTTATATATACAGGTATTTATAGAAAATGGTCACAATACAGAACATTGTGCTAACTACAGCACTGCCGAATACGCTAAATCTAGATGATGTCTATCTGAAATTGCCAAATACTGCGCAATACAGTCACCAAAGATTTCCAGGTATTGTATTTCGATTACCGCAGGCAGCATTACTGGATTTTCAGATCGGGTAAAATTGTATGCGTTGGAGCTAAAACTATACAAGAAGGCGAAAATACGATAAAGGCATTCATCCAAATACTAAAGATGAGGGCTTTATTTTTTTTTTGATTCATTTACCCATAATAACATAATTCAATGTTGAAAATAAAGCCTGAGCTTTTTGTTGGCTCGGCTAACTTGGGATTTCGCATTGATCTTTGTAAATTTTATGAGATGGTAAATGGGAAATGCATGTACGAAGTAGAATTGTTTCCTGGTTTAGTATACAAATTTCAAAATGTAACATTTTTGCTCTTTACAAGCGGAAAAATGATTCTCACAGGTGCAAAACACAAGCATGAGTTGCATATAGCATATAAAATAGTCTCAACAACGCTTGAACGATGCCAAATTAAATGATAATTTTCCAAACTTTACAGGAAATTTTCCATACTTTTCAAAAAATTTTCCAAACTTTACAAAAAATTTCCAAACTTTACAAAAAATTTTCCAAACTCTGCAAAATTCCTAAGCTTAAGCACACAAAATTAATTCCAAACTCTGCGAAAAATTTTCCAAACTTTACAAAAGAATTTCCAAACTTTACAAAAAAATTTTAAAACTTTACAAAAAATTTTCCAAACTCCGCAAAACTTTATATTAAAACCTTAGACAAGGATGAGATTAGGTGCTCGTCTATGTGTGTGGTGTAAAGGTTTGCAAAATAAAATTTGGCCTCGGGACTTAGAAATTCCCATAATTTAAATAATGTGTAAATATCGCCCTTTTTTAATCGTTTTCTGATATACTTTGAGAAGCTCAACATGGCATTCTCATCAAATTCCAGCAATGTTTGCTTATATTGCTCGCTCATTTTTGGCCAAAAATAATCTGCAATTGCATCATCAGACAAGTAAGTGTATTGTGACAAACGATGCAACATATGATTGAAAAAACATCGGCTGATCTCCATTTGTGCCTTTAATTGGAAATACATAATTACTTACTATTTATAGCTTGATTAGGTTCGAGACCCAGGAATCAAACTTTTCTGGGTACCCTCGCCACCGTACTAAATAATCAGTTTTATTGCCTTTCTTATGTGTTTTCGAAATCTTTTCAATTACATACAAATCGTCAGTTTTTGTTTCAATTTTTTGCAATTCGGGCTCATAAAAAATACCCTCGACTCTTTCGCCCATTTGGTCTTCTAGAACATAAACGGATGGGGTTCGAGCATATCTTTATTTAATTACGAAAAACTCCTCTGTCCAGTTGGGCCAAAATCCTTTTTCAAAAGTGCGCTTAACTTTACTCAGTCGGACTTTATCGCCAATATTAAATTTAAAGACAACGTTCTGTTTATCAATTCTAAATGCTCTATTCAAGATGTCCGTCTCATTTTTTACGGTCACATTAGCTGGCGATGTACCTATCGTACGATGCTTAGAGTGATTATAATTTTTTATCAAGTCGGGTAATATGTCAATATATTTATACGAATTACTCTTTGTGAAGTACCGCCACATACGTTCTTTAACCGTGCGATTAAAACGTTCAACTATGCTAGCTTTTGTTTCGCTTCTGGTCGTGAAAAAATCGATAGATTCAGATTTTAGAAATTTCTGGAACTCCTTGTTTGTAAATTCGGTCCCTGCGTCCGTTTGCAGCTTGTACGGTTTTCGATTAGATGAATTTAAAATGCTTTGAAAAGCGGTCAGAACATCTTTTGAACTTTTAGATTTTAGAGGAAGAGACCATGCGTATTTTGAAAAAATGTCTATGCAATTCAAGAGATACTTAAAATTATCATTATGCCTCGCTAAAGATTGAAGATCTACAATATCACATTGCTATTGCTCATCAATGCTGCTTACTAATACTTTATTTCGTGAATAATGCTTGAGGACGGGTTTGTGTAAAGTATAGGTGGGTTGCTTTTCTAGCCAGGCACGTACTTGTTCTAATTTAACAGTCGGGCGAATCTTTTTTATGCGAGTGTAAAGTTGATTATCGCCAGTGTTTCCACTTTGTGGATTGTAGTACAGTTTCTTAAGTATTTTATTCATTCTTGAACAATTTTTAGCATTCCATCTATTTATAAACAACATTCCTAGTTTTTGGATTCTTACCATCTAATGCAATAATTTTGTCTATAAATAAGGGTCAAGCAGTATATGTTATAGTTTTCCTCAAAAATGGATCAATTTTTTGAAGTAAGCGAACACTCATTCACTTCTGTTCGTAGGTTTAAGTCAGCTGCAAGTACATTTCGACTAAAGTTTAGAAACCACGATGACTGTCCTGATATTAAAGAGATGTTTGAGCAAGCTATCCAGCAGATACTCAAGCATTACCCCGCAGACAGTCTGATAGGTCTAGAAATCAAACATTCATGCCTTGACTTCCCTGTATTAGTTCCATTTACTCAGCGTCAGTATCTGAACACCAACAAAGTTTTTAGTATTATTGAAAATATAGCACAGTCCAGTGAGGAGCTTAGGTTTGACGAAGAGATGATCTTCAAGGTAGTCGTAGTAAATAAGAAACCACAATTGGGCAGAGGAGCGTACATTAAAATTGCATCAAATGATAATTCATCACTTCCTCGAGCTGTTGTTACAGGAATAGCAAAGCTGGACAATAGCCCAAAATGGGAGTCTATTAGGAAAGGCGATAAAGGGCGACATTGTTTACAAAAGCAGCTTGCTCTAGACTCAATGCACAAAGCTGATCTTAACACTGATAAAGAAAAATACGGTCTTGATGCTGTTGAAAAAATTCAAAACGTTCTGGTACCTGACTACCAAATTAAAGTTTACTCGGACAATATTCTGTTTTATGAAGGGCCAAAGGCCATCAAAATAATTAATTTGCACGTAGATAATAATCGCTATGACATGATGACGAAATAGCTGACTACTTTCGTAAACTCACTATAAAGGCTATAGTGAACGCAGTAGCGCTTCTGGAGGTGGCGTTTGTGGAGGTGGCGCTTGTGGACTCCCACAGGGACTGCTACCCCCAACACACACACACACACACACACACACACACACACACACACACACACACACACACACACACACACACACACACACTGACAATGTTGTTTCGGAACAAATTCTTTCGGAACCAACTGTTACTGTAAAAAATGAAACTGATGCATAAATATTCTAAAATTGTAGGAAAAAACTTTTTCCCTAAGCTTGCTTTACACTACTTTACACTTTACACTAGCTTTACACTTTACACTAGTCCCCCCAAAATACAACAATACTCTCTTACCCCTCACCCACAACTTATATTGCCTTTGTTTCGGAACAAGTTGTTTCGGAACCAGCTGTTACTGTAAAAAAATCGATAAAATGCGGAGGAACCCCTTTTTCAGGACCCCAAGCCATTTGCGCCCTGGCGCGACCTTGATTTTGGGCCAGGGCGCAGATTTGCCTCGTCCACCGCCCCCGCTTTACCCGGCATCCTATGCTACAACACAGGCTCTGGTTTGTCCAGGCAGGTCAGACTCCTATGCTATAACACTACAACGCTATAAGATAAGGTCCTAGGGTGGCAACTGAAAAAGCAGTGTAATCGGCATACTCTAGGTTACGCGCTGAAATTCTGTACATAGCACAGCTAACGTCTATACATCATTTCCTGAAAATTTGAACAAAATCCGGCCATTAGTTCTTGAGTCATGCAAAAGTGTGAACTTATGCTGGTATACTGTAGGTGCTCCCTCAAAATTTTTGTAGTAGTTTGCTAATAAGGTGTTCATCCTAACCCTAAAATTTCAGCCCAATCCGACCACTGGTTCTTGATTTATACTTATTTCAAGTTTTCTCATAGGGAAATTTCCCCCATGGAAATTTCCCCCAGGAAAATTTACCCTTTTCCTGGCCCTGGGCCCCTGGCTCTGGGCTGGCGCGCGCCCCCTCCCTCCCTATGCCACAACACAGCCTATGCTACAGCATTGCGCCCTGAGAAAAGCCAGGGCGCAGATTCTGAGCCCCTCCGCCTATGCTATAACACTACAACGCTATAAGATAAGGTCCTAGGGGGCCACGGTATACTACTACTATTGAACACATGATGTCATAACATTTTGTAGGTAAAAACAGTTAGAAAATGTGAGTTTTTATAATTTTTAGCAAAAAGGAACTAATTAACATTAGTTGGTGTTATTTTGCCGCGAAGGTCCAAAAATTTCACGAAATTAAGGCCTATTCATGTAAAATTTGATAACTTTTGGCACTTTGTGCTAAAAAAAATTTGTGCACGCCGAGCACATAAGCCAAAAAAAATTTATGCACGACCGAAAATTTAGATGCTCACAGCGCAAAAAAACTTGCATGCAAGATATCTCGAGAATTAATATTGCTGTAAGCCCAGGAAATGTCTTTTTCGAAAAAGCGTGTGACAACTTGATGAAGAACATACAAAGATTTCATCTATTTTAAAAGAACGTAAAGGATGCCTCTATAAGTTTTAAGGAAAGCTAGACTTCAAACTTAAAAAACAGATAAGGCGCTAATTTTTTTGGTATTCATGTAGTAGATGGATTGGCTTTTGAAAACTGTATTGAGCCCCATTTGAAAAGAACAAGAAGTAGGTCATTCCAGAAACTTATTGAGCGCATGTCGTAGAAGTCCTTTTCCTCAAACTTCCAAAACTTGGAATAATGCAAACTCTTTTAGAAAAGTAGTTATAGGAACAGTTTTGACAAGTCTTGATGCACCTATGAGGATAATTGAATGTTTCTGTTCCTTTTTAGAATAATAGAACCATAATAAGCTTGCAGAGACCAACGGTGTATCCGTATTTTTAAGTTTGTTTTTTGAAGCCAAAAATTATGTAGCTTTTTTAAAGCCATACTTCCGGCTTCATTCATTGAAAAATAATGAATTCTTCAAACAATCTTTGTACATCAGAAAAAACGACTTTTACTTAAACGTGTTTTAGCAATAAATAGCTCAACAAAATGAAAGGCTTGGCAGCAGAGGCTTTGAAGCTTTGAAAAGCTGGCGCTCATGGGCGATAATTTTTTTGGCACAACCTTTTACTTTTACATATCTATTGAAAAACGTTTGAAAAATATCAACTTAAGTCACTTTAATAGCTACAGGGTCGATGGTTTATCATGGCCAGAATATTTTTAAGATGCACATCTTTAGATCACAAAAAATCAGCTTACAAGTCGTGAGATTCCACCTCCGAGGCCGTATCTATGCCTTCTAGTGGATACCGTAAAAAATTATCAGAATTTTTGTAAGCCACAATAATATCCTGGGAGTCTTGAGAAAGCGGTGAAGCTAATGGTCCGCTACCGGTTCCAGAAGCCGATTTCTTTAAAACTGCGTTTTCGCCTTCGGCCACGCTTTCCAAGTTGGCCCATTTTTTCTTGATTTCCTGCAAATCCTGTTTTGCTGCTGTAAATGTCCTATTTACATCCTTTAAAATATCATTCCAGGCACGTTTCTTTCATTGCTGAGCACTAGCCGAATTATGTTTCCTTTGAGGATATCTCGCTTAGCTAGACAAAATTCTTTTAGAAGTTGAGTTTCTCTCGGAATTCAATTTATACCTCGTTTTTTAGCGTCAAAAGACATTATAAACAAAATCAAAATACAGCAAGCCAAATTTATCAAATGAAACTATGGCGCGAAATTTGCTTTCTTTTCTTTTACACTATACTTTTTGCTGTAAAGGAACAAATTTGCAAGTAATTTGTTTAGATCATTGCTGTAATATGCTTTTACTAAATTTCCTGCACACTTGAGTCTGACCTAAGTCAGACATAAGTTCGACTTAAGTCTGACTAAAAGTCCAACTTGAGTTCGACTTAAATCAGACTCAAATTTTCACTAAAACCGTCGTAAATTTATTCTCAATGAAGTTCGGCTTAAGTCCGATTTAAGTCTGAGCAAGTGTACCTATGTACATGCAGTCTGTTCCACGTAAGCTTACGCGTTTGTTACTGCTTTAAGCAAACAATTTCTTTGATTGTCCTGAATGCATCGATGTTTGCTATTTCATTCGATTGACTTGCAGAGTCGCTCCTAGTTTACTCAATCTAATTTCCTACAGCTACTGCATTGCTAACTTGCTGTTCAACCGTTTTTTTTCGGGTCAGAGTAGATTTTAATAAGCAGGCCACAGATTACACGAGTTTTTGCATTGATTAGAGAAATTCTGATTTTTAACAGATTTTGCGCCTTTAGGCATATGCGTAGGTAGCTCTTTCTTAGTCCCTTCCTTTTACATCCTCAATAATCCACAATCCCAAGTAAATTCGTCTTTTCCGTTCCATCAATGCATTCTTTGCTAGTAACAAATGGAAGACTGCAATTTTTTTGTAGGTTAACAATAAATTACCTGACTAAATTGTTGCTCTGATTTGCAGCAACCTTGCAAGTTCAAGCATCGCGCGTTGTCAAGACGTTGATTTGTCCCATGTGTTTTATGTGCGGGAATGAAGAACCTGTGTGTTGCTTTTATTGCAAAAAATATAAGGGTTGCCAAACTTGCTTCAATCGCATCAGGAAGGAGCAGCGCTGCTGCTCACTCTGCAATAAAACGAGTTGTAGTGCAATGCCAGGATTGCGCCCTTTGTTCGGACCAGAAAGTAAGTGGTATAAAGTGAAAAGAAAACGTCCTTTATACAAATTTTGACACGAATTTTTGCTTAACAGGATGGCGCCACGTAAATTTGGATTCTAATACTCCGTATTCAGTCATTAACTATTTCGGTGGTGGCGGTGCGCTATCCATGCTTAAATCTGGATATGTATATGTGGACTGCGAGCTTCGTAATACAATGGAGCAAATGTGGTTATTCAACAGCACCGAAGGGACGATCAGAAACTACGCGTACCCTGAATTCAGTCTCAAAGAAAATGGTCGCTTCCTCGTTCGTCCCGTTCGTCGAGATGTTTATCTGGGAGACCACTACGAAATCGTAATGCAGATGAAAACTTTGTTTTTTATCAAGCAAAACGTATGAAGGCGACATGATTCTGTAGGTGCTTGCAGGGCCATAACCATACGTGGGTAGCAAGGAAATTCTGGGAGAGGGTTAAGATGTAGAACATCGCCGAAAATGTTTAGTCTACAGGAATCTGGGGGTTTTAACTTCTAATAGGGTACACCCCCATTCCCAAACCCCTCCCCGCGCCCATGTTTGGCCATAATTGGGAATTTATTTCGAGACGGTTTAAACCTATTGGAGATAAATATCTTATAGAGCGTTAGTCATAAGTTCTGCAAGAGTAAGGAAGTTTTTTTAGCATCTAAGGCGAATTCTGTACAGATATCAAAAAATTTCTTTTAGATTATTTCCCGTATTTTCAGACAGAATACAAAAATTTTTCCTCAAGCAGTTTACATGAATGATTTTTTAGCAATTGATACGAGCTTTACTCTATGAAATTTTGAAGTTTCTACACCCTATTAAAAGAATCATGTGCCTAGAAATTCGGCACTTATAAAGGTGGCTTTAAAATCGAAATTTATGTAATTTTTCATTTTTATATAATTTTATAATAAAACTTTACATGCCTATCTTGTGTATTTCACGATTCTTAAATCAGTTTAAACCAATTTTGTAGTCAATTCACATGGATAAAAAAATTCGCTTTGCATAAAGTTCTAAAATTTGGATTACAGTCATTGTGCTCAATTTTTTTATAAGCAAAGCTGGACTTTCTGATAACGAACACTAATAAAAAATAAGAAATCCGGTGTCATGTGTTAAAAATCCCGGGTTTTCAAATGTCCGATAGACAATTTAACACGTGGCATGGCAATGCTCATATTAAAGTCTCCGAGCAGTCAATCATCCTTAATTTGGATAGTCTACATGTCTCGCTGTATGACTAATATTAATTAACTAGTAATTGTTTATCTTTATTTCACGCTAAATTTGATGAGCACAATAGAAAAACAAAAAAATGACTCAAATCAATCAAGGGACGGAACAAAGGAATGTCACTCGAATAAAGCCAATAAACAGAATAATAAAAGAAGCACAGAAGTTGATTTTCTATTATCCACTCAATGTTTTAAAACGAGTTTTTAGTGATTACTTGACGCAAAGATACTCGGCTGCTGATTGTAAGGTTATTGCAAAATTTTACATAATGGAAAGAACAGTGACTGGCGGCGCTATACGCCGTAAATTTTGACGTTTTTCCAATTTAAACTTAATTTATACCGCTTAAACAAACAAAACAGACAAACTAATGATTGCGCGAAAGGCCAAAAATTTTTAGAAATTCCTGGCCTGTTTTCCCTCAAATCTCGTTGCACATGTACAATGGGATTTTACGGCAGCGGGGAACTGGGGTGGCGCGCTCAAACGTTTCCAGTGGGGTCCGTGGCAGAGTCTTGAGAAATTTTAAAAAAAATAGCATTTCAATGTTTAATAGTAACGTCAAGTTTTTCGCAAAATCGGCCAGATCTCGATTCTAAATCAAGCCTAAAAACACTTAAAATTAATGAAGTCCTACACTGCGCAAAACTTATGAGCTGTAATGCATTTTTCGACCTCTACTAATTACATAGCGCAGCAACGGGTCGCTGCCAATAAAATATAGAAAGATGAGTCAATGAAAATTATCTTCTTACCGTCTTCAGGCCCGTTTGTGGCCTTCTTTTTAACAAAATGCAATTCAGAAATCAAGAAAATGAGCATAAATATAAGAAAATTTAGAAAATCCTTTTATTTAAAAGAGGATTATGTGTACGTGTAAAGGAAGATAAACGAAATGTCACGCCCAAATTTCGCGTCACTAAATTATTCGCTCTTTATAGCTTAATTTCACTTATTTATCTTCAATTCTTCTTATTGAAGTTTGCACAATTTGTCGTAAGCTAGGTTCGGGGTTGATTCTCCTATGTATTGAAGAAAAACAACAACAATTTGAGAATTTGTGATTTTATCGGAAATCAAAATTTATACAATTTCTGAATACGTTGGTGTTAAACGCGCTCCAAAATACTAGCGAACTTAAGGCGTAACTTGTAGGTACGAATTGCGCAAGCTATGATAGCTAAAGCGTCAGAGATTATGATTTTTCTACATATGCAATAATGCTGACACCGGGACTTCAGGCAAGGACTACGCAATGACCAGACACTAAGACAAAGGTAGGAAGAGCCAAAGCTTTGAGTCGCGCCGCTTTTATAGTAAAATCGGCGGGCGCACATGGTGTTGTTTTGATGACTCATTTTTGGCTATATTCTGCTCACCTGTTCTCACGTTTGCATCTGTCTGCATATATGCGCGTTTTTCGTCAACTTACATCTTATGCTTTTGACTTCAAGTAATCTTTTCGATAACTTACTCACATGACCCAAAAATTAGTAATTAATGTCAGTTGTTTGGGTATGTTTTGCGCGCAGTCTCGTGTTTTCTGATTTTCTTAGTGTGGGAAGCTTAATTAATCTTAAGTTTCCATTCTTGTCTCACGGATGTCTTCTCTGTCTGGTTCTTAACACCGTTTTCAACTGGTTTGACCATGCTATTGCATAGAACCGCTTTGTTAGCCTTCGATTTTGCCTTTTCGCATATTTACATAAACATGAACGCTAATAGTATAATTACATTTTTTGGAAAGAATATAAGACATTATGAATAAGCGTTTTCGAAAACTTAACGATTTAAATTAAAACATTAGATTTTGCGTATATTATATCATGAGTAAAAATAAACAGAATGTTCGTAATATTATTAAAAGATCATATTACATTAAAATACAATGCTTACATATTCTTTTTGTCCATATTGGAGGCTTAAAATCGCGTCGATCGTGACATTCTCCCCCGTAGCTCCAGGCGTCCTCGACTGGCCCTTGATTTCGACAGTTTTATAGAAGGTATTTGTGTGTTGATGGTCTGTCTGGTGGAAGCTAATTCCGCCGTTTTTGAACTAAAGGTCGCAATCTTTTGTTGTTTGATTCTTCTCCATTTGGTTCTTTTTCTTGTGTTGTGTATCTTCCGTCTGTGGCAATGGTTTTTGCATGAAACTGTTTTGTATGATGAGGATGCTTATGTGTGGGCATGCTTTCTTGATATTTCACCATCAGTTTGATTAAGTCTTGCTTTTCGATATTATTTAATAATGAAGATATATTAGCATTTTTATCTATCCAGGCAATAATTATTTATTTCGCATTCGCCTTTGACTACTTGTCTTATTGACAATTTATATCTCTTTAATGGTAAAATGCTCAAATTTTCGTCTTTATGATTAAATTGGGTTGGTACTTCTTGAATACCCTCCCGGAAAACCTAGCTCTTAATAAATAACGCCCTTTTTATAGCTTCTTCTAAAGTTTGAAATTCTTGGTGTTTTAGCTCTTCATAAACTTTAGGAAGAATTCTCTTTATGAAAATCGTTTTTTTGATAGGATCCCGCTTTTCAGATGTTAATTGGGGATAAGCAGATTTGGCCAGTTTTCGAAACCTTTCTGCAAATTTTAGGGCGGTCTCATTCCTCCTTTGCCTAGCGTCATATATCATTCCTTGTTAGATATCACTGTCCCTACCTTCCGTAAATTCACCTCCCAATTCTTCTTTAAGTTCGTCGTATGTGGAGAGTAGTAATACCTGCTACCCTGGGGGTACAATGATGAAGGATGCTTGCTAAGTGCACATGCACTAGATACGAAATTATGACGTATTACGATCGCAAACCTGACGTCATTATACCCCCGGAGGCGAGCCACGGTACCTACATTAATCGGCTATGCGCCCCTTCTCGCCCCAAATTAGCATATCCAGGGGGTCCATAAATCTACCCGTGGATCAGGATTATGGGATAAACCGATCTTGTTGCATTGTGTGACTATTTTCGTTAATAAACTTATCAGTCGTTGCATTGCGCTAAAATTATGTACATATATCTTAAATGACCGCTAAATATTTTGGCCCCCGGATTATCAGATAAACCAATTTTTTTGCGTTGTACTAAAATTATGTACATACACAGCTAAGCTTTCTAGCCCCCGGACCGAGATTCGCATTGCGCTAAAATTATGTACATACACCGCTAAGCTTTATAGCCCCCGGATTGAGATTTGCAATGTGTTAAAATTATGTACGTACACGTTTAATGACTACTAAGCGTTCTGGCCCATGGATTATTGGATAAATCAATTTTAATGCATTGCGCTAAAATTATGTACGTATACCTTTAATGACCACTAAGCTATGCACCCCATTCTCGCCCCAGGGGGCGTCCACGATGCGAAGAAAAGCCAGTTACAAGCAGCAATTGCGCTAAAATTATGTACATACACCGCTAAACCTTCTAGCCCCTGGACCGAGATTTGCAGTGCGCTAAAATTATGTACACACGCGTTTAATGACCACTAAGCTTTATGGCTCATGGATTGGGATTATCAGATAAATCAATTTTGTTGCATTGTGCTAAAATTATGTACGCGTAATGCTTGCGACTAATTATATGCGTAACCCCAAATTTGGATAAAAATTAAAATTATGGGCGTGGAAATCTAAACTCCCAAGAATCGGTAGACTCCCAGAACGTGCGAAAAATGATCATAAGGTCAAAAAGCACAGATAACACAAATTTAAATTACAATGAATAGACATGCATTAAATAACGCCTTTCTTTTTATTAAAAAAATTTATGATTACGTACGATTGCAAGTTTTAAAATCCGAATTCTGTAAAAATTATAAAAAGTATTTAATGCTTCAAATTCTATTATTTATGCTTATGTTTTCTATTTAATCAAATAAATCACATACTTTTATTTATTTCCGGCAAATTTTTTTGCGATTCAGCGCACATTTTTTTCTCCGCATTATGTAGAGTCAGCAATGTTCTTTTACGGGGTACCGGCGCAAGAGCTCCTCGAAACTATTTCTATCAAATTTAAGTGCAAATACGTGTATATTTTCGAAGCATAATCGTTTTATTTAATTTTTATGATATCTAGTACATATTATTTACTTATTTAAGAATATAAATTAAAAATATAAATTAAAAATATAAATTACTTTTATAAAACAATTATTTATTTTATCAATAAATATATACCTGAAGCGTATTAAGTACCTCCAGTGCAAAAAAGTGCGTAAAAAATTTATGTTACCGAAACACGAAAAAAGTATCATATTAAGTGTTTTTTGAAGCTAAAAGTTTTTCTTACTTCCCAGTTTTTCGATGGCTGCCACGATTTCGCCTCGTTGGCGCTGCCACTCGTAAAATTGTTCCGGCGTTAGTACAATTTCACGTCCTTTGTCCGAGTTTTTCAGGCATAAAATTTTTTTATCGAGTATTACTGTTTCGACCGAGGCTATCAGACCGCACGTGAGGTCAATGGGGTCAAGCCGAAAATTAAATAATAGGGCGTTCGAAATTAACGGCGAAGCATCCACCAAATTCTGGTACTGCCGACTCATTAGATTGACCCCTTGACTCGTTAGGTATAAGGTTAATCTCGTGCCGTTGCATATTCTGAAGCTAATATTCGCGAAGTCGTTCCAAGTAGACACCAAGCAGTAAACGTTATCCCCAAGTGTAAAATCGTAGCGCTTATTCTGAGGCTCGTTCATTTTCGAATAGTACCAGAAAAAAAGCGCCAAGCGGAGTAATAATGCAAAATGGAAGTTATAGCTGAATAACATAAAACTTTTTTCTGTTTACTCAAAAAAACTCAAACAACGGAGCTTGGGTCATAGTTTTTAATGCACGCTACATAAAATAAGATAGATAAGACGATCGAAAGAAACTGACGTAATTGCAAAAAATTTTAAGTGGTACATGATTACTCTTTTAAGCTTGCCAAGATCAAAAAGAGAACATGTAATTTTTGTCAAAAAAAGTTTTATAGGTCACGCAAAAAAACCTAAAAAAACGGAGCTAGGGTCATGGAATGCGCGCTACATAAAATAAGATAGATAATAAGATCGAAAGAAGCTGACATAATTGCGAAAAAAGTTAAAGTGTTCATTAGTTTCTTCAAAAGCATTGATGCTTCAGGCAGTTTTCATATTTTATAAACAAGGTCATGTTGACTCAAAATCGTGAGGCAACCGTTATAATTTTGGAAAACGAGCTAAACGTTGACACATTATTAGCTGTTTCATTGTCTCTTCATTTAGTAGATAAGAAATAATGTATCAATGCCTGCATGTGTTGCGTTCACTATAGCAGTACAAATAAGCGATGGTAGCTATATTTGCAGAAAAAATGATGAAATAAAAATTGCATGCATTTATACAAGCGATAAAATGCAGATCTAAATCAATACGAGCTATATCTAGTCTAGTACTGCATTTTTCTCGAATGATTATCAAGGCCCGTTAAGAAAACAGTATATTCTTTGGTAAAATTCCCAATCGCCTTAAGCTAAGCGTTTTAACAACGAGATTTGAGGAAGACGAATTTTTACTAATAACTTTGTCATTGGAAGATGTAGTATGCTTCTTCAGCAGGGGGCCATCAATATGATAAAAATAAACAAAATACGAATTAAGGCAATAAATACAAAGAAATTGTGAACGTCATGCTTGTAAAGTAGTAAATAGGGCATAATTTTTATTCAAAATAGTGCCTGTTCACTAATTCATCAAGAGGCGCGTAAGCACACAAGGGCAGCGATCGAATTCTGGGGGTTCTGCTTAAGGCATAAGAAAATACAAAAAAAATAACTGCCCGCACAGTGCACCGCACAGCTACCGAGTGTGCGTAGGTGAGCAGTGCACTGTGCAACACAGTGCAGTTTAATAATCGCACATTGTGGCACATTAGTGCACAAAGTGGATGCAAAGTACCTATTCTCTGGAGCTGTACCGGGTCCTAGAAGCTATTATCACTTTTAGAATGTTATCTTTTTCATGTGAATAATCTTAAGTTCATTATCATGACATTTTCACTTTCTTCACCTAGTTTTTTTACTTTTCAGCTAAGTAATGGAACATTGCACAGTAAAGTGAGTGATACATACGATCGTGCAATCAGCCATACATTTCATAGACGCAGATATAACACCTTTTGATAATTTATCCTGTTAATCGAAAATCTTTAGCTTTCAATATCTTTTTAGCATATCATTGTAGTCTTGGACTGACGCTGTTTCTCGACTGTTTGGAATTTCACTCGTATCTTCATTATCTTCTTGCCTTTCTTGTAATTCATCAGACAAGATATCGGCATTTTTACTGATGAGTTTCTTGAAAAGATGCTTTCGAGAATTCCAAGCCATCTTTATTGCTTCAGTACCCCCAAAGTTCAGCTTTGATTTAAAAAAGTCTGCCGTTGCAGACAGTTTTGTATCTAGATCACTTTCTTCCAACGCTTTTTGCAGGAAAACATGTTCATCATAATTTTCGTAAAGCTTTGACAAAAAAGCGTTGAAGAAGGGTGGGTTGCTCAGTTTTTCAGCAGTATCTGGAATAACTGCCATGTCTCGTACAGCATTCTCCATTATTGCCCGCCAGAATTCATTCTTCCAACCACTTTTGATATCAGGCTCATCATCACTATCCGAAATATTCTCTGATCTTTCTTCGTCCTCAGAACCCTCTTGGTCTTCCTCTTTCTCCTCTACTTCTCGTTTTTCCCGTTTGCCTTCTTCCTCACCTTCCTCTTCTGAAGTGACAGTTTTATCATCTTCTGTATCGCTGTTTGCTGTATCCATTAAGGGGTGTAATAGCTGATGATGCCTCTTTAATGTAAAATTATTTGACAATGTTTTGTTGCACAGTGTGCATAGAACAACCATGTCTAGCTCGGCCAAAGACACCAAATGACTGCCATATTCAGATCCGATGTTTTTATAAATACATGTTGCACATGTGCTGCACAGTGCGCAGCACACGTGCACACTGTGCGGTAATCAGTGTATATATGATCTGCTAAGAGATATAATGAACTATGCCAACACTAGGTCCCATCCCAACTCCCAAGCAATTGCTAGATCCTGGATTACCGCACAGTGTGCACGTGTGCTGCGCACTGTGCAGCACATGTGCAACATGTATTTATAAAAACATCGGATCTGAATATGGCAGTCATTTGGTGTCTTTGGCCGAGCTAGACATGGTTGTTCTATGCACACTGTGCAACAAAACATTGTCAAATAATTTTACATTAAAGAGGCATCATCAGCTATTACACCCCTTAATGGATACAGCAAACAGCGATACAGAAGATGATAAAACTGTCACTTCAGAAGAGGAAGGTGAGGAAGAAGGCAAACGGGAAAAACGAGAAGTAGAGGAGAAAGAGGAAGACCAAGAGGGTTCTGAGGACGAAGAAAGATCAGAGAATATTTCGGATAGTGATGATGAGCCTGATATCAAAAGTGGTTGGAAGAATGAATTCTGGCGGGCAATAATGGAGAATGCTGTACGAGACATGGCAGTTATTCCAGATACTGCTGAAAAACTGAGCAACCCACCCTTCTTCAACGCTTTTTTGTCAAAGCTTTACGAAAATTATGATGAACATGTTTTCCTGCAAAAAGCGTTGGAAGAAAGTGATCTAGATACAAAACTGTCTGCAACGGCAGACTTTTTTAAATCAAAGCTGAACTTTGGGGGTACTGAAGCAATAAAGATGGCTTGGAATTCTCGAAAGCATCTTTTCAAGAAACTCATCAGTAAAAATGCCGATATCTTGTCTGATGAATTACAAGAAAGGCAAGAAGATAATGAAGATACGAGTGAAATTCCAAACAGTCGAGAAACAGCGTCAGTCCAAGACTACAATGATATGCTAAAAAGATATTGAAAGCTAAAGATTTTCGATTAACAGGATAAATTATCAAAAGGTGTTATATCTGCGTCTATGAAATGTATGGCTGATTGCACGATCGTATGTATCACTCACTTTACTGTGCAATGTTCCATTACTTAGCTGAAAAGTAAAAAAACTAGGTGAAGAAAGTGAAAATGTCATGATAATGAACTTAAGATTATTCACATGAAAAAGATAACATTCTAAAAGTGATAATAGCTTCTAGGACCCGGTACAG
Source organism: Mermis nigrescens (assembly GCA_036768485.1). NCBI lineage: Eukaryota > Metazoa > Nematoda > Enoplea > Mermithida > Mermithidae > Mermis > Mermis nigrescens. The sequence goes on along the minus strand of JAVLUZ010000273.1, from coordinate 2,401,639 downwards.
CTCCAGAGAATAGGTACTTTGCATCCACTTTGTGCACTAATGTGCCACAATGTGCGATTATTAAACTGCACTGTGTTGCACAGTGCACTGCTCACCTACGCACACTCGGTAGCTGTGCGGTGCACTGTGCGGGCAGTTATTTTTTTTGTATTTTCTTATGCCTTAAGCAGAACCCCCAGAATTCGATCGCTGCCCTTGTGTGCTTACGCGCCTCTTGATGAATTAGTGAACAGGCACTATTTTGAATAAAAATTATGCCCTATTTACTACTTTACAAGCATGACGTTCACAATTTCTTTGTATTTATTGCCTTAATTCGTATTTTGTTTATTTTTATCATATTGATGGCCCCCTGCTGAAGAAGCATACTACATCTTCCAATGACAAAGTTATTAGTAAAAATTCGTCTTCCTCAAATCTCGTTGTTAAAACGCTTAGCTTAAGGCGATTGGGAATTTTACCAAAGAATATACTGTTTTCTTAACGGGCCTTGATAATCATTCGAGAAAAATGCAGTACTAGACTAGATATAGCTCGTATTGATTTAGATCTGCATTTTATCGCTTGTATAAATGCATGCAATTTTTATTTCATCATTTTTTCTGCAAATATAGCTACCATCGCTTATTTGTACTGCTATAGTGAACGCAACACATGCAGGCATTGATACATTATTTCTTATCTACTAAATGAAGAGACAATGAAACAGCTAATAATGTGTCAACGTTTAGCTCGTTTTCCAAAATTATAACGGTTGCCTCACGATTTTGAGTCAACATGACCTTGTTTATAAAATATGAAAACTGCCTGAAGCATCAATGCTTTTGAAGAAACTAATGAACACTTTAACTTTTTTCGCAATTATGTCAGCTTCTTTCGATCTTATTATCTATCTTATTTTATGTAGCGCGCATTCCATGACCCTAGCTCCGTTTTTTTAGGTTTTTTTGCGTGACCTATAAAACTTTTTTTGACAAAAATTACATGTTCTCTTTTTGATCTTGGCAAGCTTAAAAGAGTAATCATGTACCACTTAAAATTTTTTGCAATTACGTCAGTTTCTTTCGATCGTCTTATCTATCTTATTTTATGTAGCGTGCATTAAAAACTATGACCCAAGCTCCGTTGTTTGAGTTTTTTTGAGTAAACAGAAAAAAGTTTTATGTTATTCAGCTATAACTTCCATTTTGCATTATTACTCCGCTTGGCGCTTTTTTTCTGGTACTATTCGAAAATGAACGAGCCTCAGAATAAGCGCTACGATTTTACACTTGGGGATAACGTTTACTGCTTGGTGTCTACTTGGAACGACTTCGCGAATATTAGCTTCAGAATATGCAACGGCACGAGATTAACCTTATACCTAACGAGTCAAGGGGTCAATCTAATGAGTCGGCAGTACCAGAATTTGGTGGATGCTTCGCCGTTAATTTCGAACGCCCTATTATTTAATTTTCGGCTTGACCCCATTGACCTCACGTGCGGTCTGATAGCCTCGGTCGAAACAGTAATACTCGATAAAAAAATTTTATGCCTGAAAAACTCGGACAAAGGACGTGAAATTGTACTAACGCCGGAACAATTTTACGAGTGGCAGCGCCAACGAGGCGAAATCGTGGCAGCCATCGAAAAACTGGGAAGTAAGAAAAACTTTTAGCTTCAAAAAACACTTAATATGATACTTTTTTCGTGTTTCGGTAACATAAATTTTTTACGCACTTTTTTGCACTGGAGGTACTTAATACGCTTCAGGTATATATTTATTGATAAAATAAATAATTGTTTTATAAAAGTAATTTATATTTTTAATTTATATTTTTAATTTATATTCTTAAATAAGTAAATAATATGTACTAGATATCATAAAAATTAAATAAAACGATTATGCTTCGAAAATATACACGTATTTGCACTTAAATTTGATAGAAATAGTTTCGAGGAGCTCTTGCGCCGGTACCCCGTAAAAGAACATTGCTGACTCTACATAATGCGGAGAAAAAAATGTGCGCTGAATCGCAAAAAAATTTGCCGGAAATAAATAAAAGTATGTGATTTATTTGATTAAATAGAAAACATAAGCATAAATAATAGAATTTGAAGCATTAAATACTTTTTATAATTTTTACAGAATTCGGATTTTAAAACTTGCAATCGTACGTAATCATAAATTTTTTTAATAAAAAGAAAGGCGTTATTTAATGCATGTCTATTCATTGTAATTTAAATTTGTGTTATCTGTGCTTTTTGACCTTATGATCATTTTTCGCACGTTCTGGGAGTCTACCGATTCTTGGGAGTTTAGATTTCCACGCCCATAATTTTAATTTTTATCCAAATTTGGGGTTACGCATATAATTAGTCGCAAGCATTACGCGTACATAATTTTAGCACAATGCAACAAAATTGATTTATCTGATAATCCCAATCCATGAGCCATAAAGCTTAGTGGTCATTAAACGCGTGTGTACATAATTTTAGCGCACTGCAAATCTCGGTCCAGGGGCTAGAAGGTTTAGCGGTGTATGTACATAATTTTAGCGCAATTGCTGCTTGTAACTGGCTTTTCTTCGCATCGTGGACGCCCCCTGGGGCGAGAATGGGGTGCATAGCTTAGTGGTCATTAAAGGTATACGTACATAATTTTAGCGCAATGCATTAAAATTGATTTATCCAATAATCCATGGGCCAGAACGCTTAGTAGTCATTAAACGTGTACGTACATAATTTTAACACATTGCAAATCTCAATCCGGGGGCTATAAAGCTTAGCGGTGTATGTACATAATTTTAGCGCAATGCGAATCTCGGTCCGGGGGCTAGAAAGCTTAGCTGTGTATGTACATAATTTTAGTACAACGCAAAAAAATTGGTTTATCTGATAATCCGGGGGCCAGAAATATTTAGTAGTCATTTAAGATTATATGTACATAATTTTAGCGCAATGCAACGCTGATAAGTTTATTAACGAAAATAGTCACACAATGCAACAAGATCGGTTTATCCCATAATCCTGATCCATGGGTAGATTTATGGACCCCCTGGATATGCTAATTTGGGGCGAGAAGGGTGCGCATAGCCGATTAATGTAGGTACCGTGGCTCGCCTCCGGGGGTATAATGACGTCAGGTTGCGATCGTAATACGTCATAATTTCGTATCTAGTGCATGTGCACTTAGCAAGCATCCTTCATCATTGTACCCCCAGGGTAGCAGGTATTACTACTGTGGGGGTTCGCAACCGTCCGAGAATACTATTTAACTTCGCTAATGCACTTCCAGCAAATGCGATTTTATAATTGTCATCAGCATTCAAAAATCCTTGCAAAAGCATATATTTTTCGAATTTTTTAATCCATCCCGGAAATGACTCGCCAAAAGCACCCGAAAATGGTTTAGGTGGCCTTTGACCAAGGAAAACTCCTAGACAATTAAATGAATCAAGAGCAGAAACATTAGCTCCAGGAACTTGGGCTCCACCCTGCTCAACAATTGTTTTTAATTCGTTAATTTTTGCAGTTAATGGTTCTCCAAAATCATCGAAAGCTGCTCTAGAAGCATCAGCCATCGTTTGAGGATCGTGAGTCATTTTTCTAGTTATAGGTCTTCTTAATATTTCAGCTAGAAATTCCCTACGACTTTCGGAGTTTATTTCAGGAGACAACGAATGCTGACCGAATAAAGTTGAACTTTGAGAAATTTCTGATTCAGAAAAATCTAAAGCGCGTTTATAACTTTGTTCAGTTATAGATGAGCCTTGAAAAGCTTCATATGCCTGTAGATGTACTCTAGAAGAAACGTCGGACAAGATAGGGGTGCTTTGGAGTCGAACACCTGGGACTTCTAAAGTTGACCAAGATTTTTGCAAGAGCTTTTCTAAGTTATTCAATTTCTCAAAAGAATTATCTGAGATTTATTCTATTCCTTTTACGGTTTCGTCGATATCAGTCAGCTGTTCGTCCTCGGATGATTGCTGAGAAGAATCCGTTTTAATATTTTTTAAAAATTTTTTCCGCTTCCCGCTCTGAGGGGGTTATTTTTCCCAAGATCAGTCTTCAAAATAAACAATTAACACTTCAAATAGCTGCAATATTCAATTTTATATTCCCGTACTCAATTTAGCTTCAATATAATAATCAATTCGCTATATATTCTTCATACTCAACATATTTCAATACTATTCATATAATTAACCCGATTTTAAATAAAGTAATTTATCTTTGATGTTATGAAATACCAAAATCGCTGCGCAGTCAATTAAGGCAAGAAGATAAATTATGCAGTACTGCAATAGACCTGTAGTCTCTTCGAAACAGATCAAAAATAATCGGTATAAATAACTTTTCCGTTGAAATACCTTTCCAGACCATAACTAAAATATACTTCCAATCTTTCTAATTACTTCAATTTCAATAATTTTAAGCTTTCACAAGCAATTCAGCTTTTATTCACAACGACTTTAATTCAACTTTTATCCGCAGCAATAAATTTCAACTTTTATCCGCGCGCCAGCAAAATCCAACAAAGTAACTTTCCTATGCGTCCTCAGAAAAGTAAGACTGATCAACGAGAAAATTCCTGAGATCGACCAATATTCCAGGAAGAGGGGTCGGCGGAATTTTTTTTAAATATTCAAAGACGCAAAACGCAATCCTACTTTCTGCGCCAAAAATGTCACGCCCAAATTTCGCGTCACTAAATTATTCGCTCTTTATAGCTTAATTTCACTTATTTATCTTCAATTCTTCTTATTGAAGTTTGCACAATTTGTCGTAAGCTAGGTTCGGGGTTGATTCTCCTATGTATTGAAGAAAAACAACAACAATTTGAGAATTTGTGATTTTATCGGAAATCAAAATTTATACAATTTCTGAATACGTTGGTGTTAAACGCGCTCCAAAATACTAGCGAACTTAAGGCGTAACTTGTAGGTACGAATTGCGCAAGCTATGATAGCTAAAGCGTCAGAGATTATGATTTTTCTACATATGCAATAATGCTGACACCGGGACTTCAGGCAAGGACTACGCAATGACCAGACACTAAGACAAAGGTAGGAAGAGCCAAAGCTTTGAGTCGCGCCGCTTTTATAGTAAAATCGGCGGGCGCACATGGTGTTGTTTTGATGACTCATTTTTGGCTATATTCTGCTCACCTGTTCTCACGTTTGCATCTGTCTGCATATATGCGCGTTTTTCGTCAACTTACATCTTATGCTTTTGACTTCAAGTAATCTTTTCGATAACTTACTCACATGACCCAAAAATTAGTAATTAATGTCAGTTGTTTGGGTATGTTTTGCGCGCAGTCTCGTGTTTTCTGATTTTCTTAGTGTGGGAAGCTTAATTAATCTTAAGTTTCCATTCTTGTCTCACGGATGTCTTCTCTGTCTGGTTCTTAACACCGTTTTCAACTGGTTTGACCATGCTATTGCATAGAACCGCTTTGTTAGCCTTCGATTTTGCCTTTTCGCATATTTACATAAACATGAACGCTAATAGTATAATTACATTTTTTGGAAAGAATATAAGACATTATGAATAAGCGTTTTCGAAAACTTAACGATTTAAATTAAAACATTAGATTTTGCGTATATTATATCATGAGTAAAAATAAACAGAATGTTCGTAATATTATTAAAAGATCATATTACATTAAAATACAATGCTTACATATTCTTTTTGTCCATATTGGAGGCTTAAAATCGCGTCGATCGTGACAGAAAGCAGAGAATAGACACACTGGTATACAATCATTTTCGCACTTTTACATTTATCCTCAACATGCACGAGCAGTTTCATTCATCGAACAAATAGTGCATTAAATTACTGTAGTAATGTGAAGTACTGTATTTTTTAGCTGATTCAAGCTTTCAAATTCATTGAATTCATATAGCAATAAATAGGGACTCGGCGCGAAATGCCGGAAAATTTCGACGTTTACGCCTTTGTGAACTCAGTTTTCCGGACACACATTATTGCAAAAGAAACATCAATAATATTTCTAAAAAATTCCGGTGAGGGGGGCATGTGCCGCCAATCTACCCCCTGGCTACACCTATTGTCTTACGCACACCTGGGCGTGGGGGACGGTTTAGAGGGGGAGGTAAAAAAAATTGAAATATTAACTTAAAATATTAAATTTGAAATTAAAAATAATTAAAATACCCACCTCCCAGAATTCAATTTTGAACTTATTCTGTTTTTTTCGAAATTTTTTGATACCAATGGATAGTGCTCGATGAAAAACGTTAAAAAATGGTGTTTTTCCGCCATATCACCATTTTTAGGGCCTTTTTTGACCTTTGAAGTATCTTGCATCCCCCCCCAGAATTCTGGTGCTGCCCACGTATGGTCTTACGACAACCCAATTATTTACCTGTTAGAATTACCCCGTTTCCGTCGATGGTTTCTTCACCCTTGGCAGGCATACCTGCATAATCCGGATTTCTGAATCTCCTGAAGGTTCTCAACCATCCAGAAATTTTTTTTGCCCCTTCTCTCAAATTTATGATTTTCTGGAAGGTCTGCTTTTTGTTAGCTCAAAAGCATAAATTTTATCGCTTCCTGTCGTTTACTCAGTTTTAACTATGATTTCTTTAATTTATTCGATTTTTTTATGTTTTCTTAATTTTTTCAATGATTTTTAGGGGGGGGTTGTTGTGCAAAATGAATTACAATAAAGGTTTCATTTCATAGTGGACGAATTGCTGAGGCGATTGATATGCAAAACATTCTCCTTATTCGTCCTTGCCCTTTCGTTTAATGCCAAAGTTTCGAGATAAGTAGATCGCTGAAAATATAGATTATTTGCAGATTTTAACGAATTACGATGGCGAAGACCGTTTTCTTTACCATAATGCAACAACGGAATCATATATACTCGATATTGGCAGCTGGCGTTATCTTTCCCTGCGCAGAGACTTATTTGGTTCTTTCGACACTACACCCTCTACGACTTTTTCAATATCTTGGAACTTGTTCGGAACGTTTCAATCTAAATGGAAAATAATCAGAAGTAAGTAAATCTGTCAAAAGGCGAGTATATAGTAGCGTAGGTAATGCCTGGGAGAGCTGGGCTTTCCAAATTTTTAAGAAGCTATCGTATTACTACATCAAACTAGGCCCTCTACATTAAAGCGAATATTCGAACGTAAGATGTAAACGAATGTAAGATACACGAATGAATGTCATAAAAACATTATTAAACTAAATAATATGTTCGTCTATCATTATGAAGTAAATTATACTCCGTGCGGACTAAATCAGATTACTTAAAGGTAAGCTTACAAAATGATACGTTAAAGCAAATAACGACTAGAACTGTCGTTGCAGTAGAAATCCCCAAATCGTTTTGATGTTATGACTCCTAATAAGCTAATCTAGCATTTCTTGTACCTACATAAAACAAGTGGGCAAGCGAGCGCAGGGGCGCATCAAAGTTCAGCGTTAACGAAAAACGATAGGTATTGTTACCCGAACTTTTCAATAAGCAGTCCAAAACAAATCCGAAAATTCGTTATTTACTTTGCCAAATTGCGTTTTTGCCGTTTACCATTGTCTATTTTTTAAAACTGTATTATAGATATATTCGGAGAATTGTAAAATTTCGGAATTTTTCGGCGAACAACAGGGCTAATTTTTTAACTCCAACAAAAATAAAAATTTGTGAAATCTAAGTAGATGATGCTAGACTTTAATTATTGTAATGTAATAAGCCGATCAAAACATTGGACGTTTAGCATCAAATATAGTCTTTTGGTCGCTCCATAGCTGACTGTCCAGAATGTTTACTTTTCACTAGAACATGCCTGACCTTTAAATCTAACGTGGTAAACAGGCAGCTGTGACGACTAGATGAGTGATCTGGTCAGCCTGTTCCACTTTGATATGGATAAGATAATAAATTAGACCTTTTGAACAGCTTCCTCGCCACCGTTTTTTAGCCGATCTATAATAGCTGCAGTAACGAATTTTTATATACAACTAGCTTATGACTTCTTGTCTTTAAACCTACAAAATGATATATTGTAATATATAAAATAATATATAAAAAATAATATACACTGTATCTTTATTCCGTCTCTCAAAAAAGCGTGGTGGGGAAATTATTAAAACGTTCCCATAACTTACGTAATGATAAGGTTTTTTAGAGGTATGTACTCTCTTTTCCACTTACATTGATCTTAGAAAGGAAGGATTATTTACTTCCTAAGATCGATTAGGAGAAGGGATGGAGACAAACAGATGGACGCGAGGGATCTCTCTGCTGCACCCACCAAGAATCTAAAAAAGCCTCCATAAATCTATAAACCACCCAGAAATAAATTTTTGACAACTGTGCCCAATCAGATCTCTAGAATTTACTCGCGGTCCAAGTACATATAGGCAGCAAACGGCACCTAACCTAATATAATTTGCGTGTGTTAGCTTGATATAAATTATTGACATAATTGTTGGCGTGAATTTTGTTCTGAATATATAACATTTGTTCAGACGACGGAGACTTCAGGCCCTTGCTAATATTTTCGAAATCAAGACCTTCTGATATGAGCACGTTTATCCTTACCTCAGCTAAGTTTCCATAATTTGGGCATATATTAGGCTCTATCGCGTCAATCTCTTTTACGGCTCCAATGTAGCTCCAAGTGTACGAATTTAGTACCAAAAATTTTAGTCATCTTTGTCGTAAATGGGTAGGATTCAATTCTGGGGTTCCTCTGGTCAGGTCTAGAATTTAAAGCAGCAAAAAAGTCGAACAATTTGTGCTACGGCTATTATACACTATTTTAAGGAGTTCTCATAAGCTCTATCGTGACATCGAAAAATCGCTAAAACCGATCAAGCATTTCAAAAGTTTAAACCGGAGTCTTGCGAATTTCGGCTCACAAAAATGATGCATTGTAAACCTCAATAGCTTAAAGCCTTGAAAAAATTTCAAGTTTCCAAACATTTTTGAAGTAATTGTTGCACCAGTAATTATCCTGAATCAAATCAGATAATAGAAAGTAAGGATGTCTTAATGCACTAAAACAAATAAGTATCTTACATGCATAATTGTTAGTTGACTTAGGTCGATTACAATATTCTACGAAAGTATTGAAAATTGCATTCCTTGCGCCAAGATTCAGTGAATAAAACGAGGTTCACGAGTATGTAGGTACCAGACATGCGCATCATAAGAGTTCTACTACAAATGAAATTTTGAAGTACCTCTTTAGACCCAGAAATGACGGGTACGTGTCAAAATCATCGTTTTAGCGACTCTGACAATTCTTTATCTTTTTAAACCATAAAAACGCAAGACAAATTTTAAAAAAACAAAAAAGTAGAATGTATTGAACAAATTATGGTAAACACATGAGAATGTAGGTTGGCGCAAAGCGACGAAAATTCAACACTTCAAGCAAATATCTTGCTAAAACGCCATTTCTACGAATTTTCAAGAGATTATAATAAACTTCAGAAAAATCGCGAATTCTGGGAGAGGATGAAAAAATTTCTGCAGGGGACGGGGGGTGAAAATGTTTTTCGGGAGGTAGAAACCTCCTCCTTATATTGTGTGTTGTGGGTAACACATCAGAGATTTTGTAAGACTAATAATATAAGAATCGGGAAGATATTAAGGCTATTACTCTATAAGAGATTATTTAAGGATTTGTGTAAATATTATATAACTAGCAAAGAAAAATGCTCCGATGGAACACAAAAGATGAATACATAGCCGTACCTAGGGGGTGCAAACTGTGCGGCCGCACAGGGCCGCTAAAATTATGGGCCGCTAAAAACGTTGTGGTGCATGCCGTTTAGACTTCATTCTTTGGCGGCCCTCTTACAATAATTCGATACATACGTTCAAAAGGATCGATTTTTCGACGTTCTAATGCAAACACAGTCAGTTAAAAATCTTTACTTGCATTTTTAAGAGAACGCTGACTGAGCTATACTTGTTCTCATTTTTCAGACATATTGTTGATTTTTCTGTTGCAATAATGTGTGTCCAGAAAATTGAGTTCGAAAAGGCTAAAATGTCAAAATATTCCGGCGCTTTGCACCGAGTCATAGATCAAACGAATTTAAAAGCTTGAATCAGCTGAAATAATCTAGCACTTCACATCACTAGGAATTTATTGCACTATTTGTTCATTGAATGAAAGTGCGCATGCTTGTTGAGCATAAAACTAAAAGTGCGAAAATGATTGTGTACCAGTTTGTCTATTCTTTGCTTTGTCTCTCTTTACAAGGACACAATCCTATTTTAAATGAAAGAAATGGCCAAATTTTCTTATGTTTTTGTGCATTTCCTGTTTTCTGAACTGCATCTTCTTAATAAGAAGGCCACAAATGGGCCTGAGAAGGGTAGGAACAAAAATTTCAATTGATACATTTTTCTATATCTTATTGGCAGCGACCCGTTGCTACGCTATGTAGTTAGCAGAGGTCGAAAAACGCATTTCAGCTCAGAAGTTTTGTGCAATGTAAGAGTTCATCAATTTTAAGTGTTTTCGGGCTCCATTCAGGACCGAAATTCGGCCGTTTTTGCGAAAATTTTAACGTTGTTATTTGATATTAAAATGCTTTTTTACAAAATTTTTAGGGACTCTGTCCCGGACCCCGCAGGGAACGCTTGACCGTGCCACCTAAGACCCCCGCAGCATATGTGGGCAGCAACAAAATCCCGGGGGTAGGTGCAAGGTTTTTTAGAGGTAAAAAATGGTCTTAAAAATGATGGTATGGCTAAGAAATACCGTTTTCAAGGTTTCTCATTGAGCACTACCCACGAATACCAGCTTTAAAAAACATGGGAAGATGATGAATTTCCCAAGTCATGCACACAGTTAGCTGCGTTTCTGGATGATTTTAATGGACCAGACATGTACACAGAGCAAAAAGTTATTGCTCGATCTAGTGTCCAAATGAATTAATTTCGCCACTAGCTACTCTTAAATATCTATCAAATGGCTTCCAGATGTTTTACCGAACCTTATAATTGATTTCAGAATTTTACTTACAATACCTATTGCTGTGGCCTCAGCAGAACGTTCCTTCTCGGAACTGAAAATAATAAAGACATACTTGCGGTAAACTATGACTGATTCTCGTCTAAGTGCACTAGCGATTATTTCAATTGAAAATGATTTATCATCTTCGTTAGATTTTTGCAATTGGTTGATCAGTTTGCCGCTCAGAAAGCTATGCAAATTATTTTGTAATGAAGCTCGTCATCATTCACGAAATAGGTAAATTATTTGAGAAAAAACATACGATACCTAACCTACTAAAAATAATGTAGCACAATATTTTGTTAGTAAATTTACAGTAAGATGCTAACTGCGATTATATAGGTACATATGTAACGGAAATACATAAGTGATAATTATGATGCATATAATACCAGTTTTAAAAATTATGGGGGCCGCCAAAATAAGTTTCGCCCAGGGCCGCTAAACCTCTAAGCACGGCCCTGGATGAATACACTTGGAATTGTGGATTATTAAGGATGTAAAAGGAGGGCACTAGGGAGAATCTACCTAAAGTCGCAAAATCTGCTATGAATCACACTTTCTCTAAGCAACGCAAAAAATCGAAGTATATTCTGCGGTTAACACATTAGAATAAATATTTAACCATAAAAACGATTGAAAAAGCAGCATGTTAGCTATGCAGCAGCTATGGGAAATGATATCGAGTAACAGTCTTTCTAAGCCAATTGAATGAAATAGCAAACATCGATGCATCCAAGACAATTGAAGAAATTGTTGGTTTAAAACAGTTGGAAACGCGTAAGTTGACTTGAAACAGACTAAATGTAGGTACAGCATTCCCGTAACGATTGTGTGCACTAATAAATAGGCCCATGCTTTGCTTGCTATAATGGTCATAACAAAATAGAACAACTTTAAATACAATACCACATAGTCTTCTATCAATCAGGATACATATGTATATACGAAGCTAGTCAGCGTTGCTACTTGCCAGCAATTAAAATAAGTAACCATTATAGATTTCGTTTATACAATCTTATCTGAAACTTTGGACATTATTTAAAAAAGAAACTTTTTAGAGGCCGCAGAATATACTTCGATTTTTTGCGTTGCTTAGAGAAAGTGTAATTTTTAGCAGATTTTGCGACTTTAGGTAGATTTTTCCTAGTCCCCTCCTTTTACATCCTTAATAATCGACAATTCCAAGTATATTCATCTTTTGTGTTCCATCGGAGCATTTTTCTTTGCTAGTACCCTACTTTTAATTAGCATGATTTCAGTACATCAGTCTGTAAACACATACAGTAACATGCCACAATAATGACAGCAGTCCAAGAATGTGGAAAACAATATTGTTCTTAACATCAGCATTATCCTTTTTAAACAACCCACCCATACATTATTTAAACAGATCAAGGTTTTTCAGCAAAAACTCAAAAACTGTACGCAAATATCAAGTGTAAGGAACATTAACGCTTAGATTTTGAAGTAAAATAAATGTGTAGTATGAACTACATATTAACAACAAATGAATAGTGCAAACTTTACACAACTACTAGGTGTAGAGAAACCTAACAGTCAGATTCCAAATTCTGATTTAACAAAGAACATTTTGCAAAAAAATAAAGCTTTCGTAAGGCTCTGGAACTAAAGTTAATATGCAGTGCAAACCTTACACAACCACAGAGTGTAAAGAAGACTTTAGTCGGATTCGTAATTCTAATATTACTCAGATATTACGATAAAGATTTATGAAAAAATTGAGTCTCCACAATAACCCGAGAACAAATAAATATCAGTTGCAAACTACTTCACACCACTGTTGATTATAAGTAAACGCGCCCAACTAGCGTCTCACATTTGATTCCAGGTACATTTTTAGACTTTAGAAAAAGTCAAGCTTCTCCAGGGCTCTAGAACTAAAGTTAATATGCGGTGTGAACTTTACACAATCACAAAGTGTAAAGAAAGTTTCAGTCGGATACGTAATTCTGATATTACTCTGATATTACGATCAACATTTATGAAAGAATCAAGTCTCCACAATGGCTCGAGGACAAATAAATATCACATATTAACAACTTTACACCACTGTTGTCTGCAAACAAACTGGCATATCACATTTGGTTTCTGGTTCATTTTTAGACTTGAGATCATGTCCAGACTCATAACCCAGAACTTGACAGAAAAAACAAGACAGAAAGACGTTTAACTATCCCACTTTTTGACTTTACATCTCCCAAAAAAGCTAAATACTGATGTAGACAAAGGCAATTCGGTGTGACGCGTACCCCTTAGAAAGTACTTTATTTTTATCCTATTCGACCTCGCCCGACTTCTGAAGAGAGAAAGTGGCGAACAAAAAATGGACAAAGACGTATTTTCCACTGTCCAAAACATTGTAAATTTTAAAAATCTGAACCTGACGCCCCTTTGAATGTAAATCAATTCGGTTCGGGCCAGTTTGTTGCCCTTTGATTGTAGTACGTTTGTATATGCCAAACTTATGTTCCGCAAAGTATTTGATATGATTTACCAATCAAAATACGAAAAAAACCCGTTTTTTTGCCCATTTGACACCTCAGATTTCGAACTTTACACCCCATAAACAAGTCATTATTACGTTTTTTTAACGCGGCTTGCTTCGACGTGTAGCCATTAGAAGTTACTTTATTTCTATTTTATTCAATTCACCCCAACTCTTAACCGAAAAAGTTGGCAGAGAAATCTCGGACAAAATCTGTTTTTTTACTCATCCACTAGATTGTAAAGTTTAAACACCTGGTACTAACTGCGGATTAATTGTTGAAGAGTTTGCTGGTAAGCACAAGATAGCCCTTGATCCGTAGTACATTTCTGTCAGAAAAAATTTCCTAAAACTCATATCCGGAGTTGTTGGCAGACATGAACAAGTCGAAAACTCGGCCGAAATGTGTCTTTTTACCCCCATTTTTTCGCACTCTTTACACTCCCATTCGAGAACTGAAGCGAAATTCAGAAATTAAAAAAATGTTATCTGCAGAACCTAAATAGATGAATAAGTCAAATAAAGTGCATGGTTTTTCAGAAAGAATTAGAAAAATAAAAAGTCAGCATTTAGAAGATTCGAACCATCATTCCTTTTTTTAGACAGCATCCGAGAACGGAGTTCTAACCACTGCGCCAACTCGACCTTTCGGCAGATTTCAGCTTGATTATACTATTTTAGAAAATATTCATCATTCTACTGAAGTTTAAGAATAGTGCATTTATGATGATAAAAAATAATTATTTATTAAAGACGAGTCATAAACCTCTGAAATAAGAAAAATCTGATCAAAAATATGCAATACGGAGTTATATATCGGCATTTGTAATTAGATGTAGATATAATTCAAAGTTCACCTAATCGTACCTCAACAAACACTGGCTGTAGAAAAGTTTAAAGGTCAGATTCGTTATTCTAACCTTACGGAGAACATTTTAAAAAAAATCCATCATCCACGACGCTCTGGTCGCAAAAATGCATCTCAGTGTAAATTTTACACTTATGCTGATACCGCAATATTAGATGTATAGAAACAAAATGAACTGGGATCTTTAACGCTAAGGTCAGGGCACATTTTAGGCATAATTAACATGTTCCGCCTACTTAGCGGAGTAGTTGAAGAAATATCGTTTTCGTCTCGAACCCTTTACACTAAAACGATCACAGATCAAGAAATATTGCGTTAAAAGAAAAAAGAAAAAAGGTTCCACGAGATTTTGTAACCCTCTACATTATAAAACCAACTGGACTGCACAGAAACCAAAATTGAGTTAGATAAGCTGAAAACAAGCAAAGAGTAAAAAACCCGAATACTTTAGATTTTTGTGCAAGAACCATTGCGTGTAAAGAAATTTTAAGGTCAAATTCATAATCTACAGCTCGGGGGCAACATTTAAAAAAAAATTGGCTCTCCGCAAATTATTTGATTTTTCGGTTTACACTTTACACACTCATTGCTAACTCGGTATTGAGTGTAAACAAAAAAAAACACCGGCATCGAATTTTTTAATTATCCATCGATCAAAAAAACCGCACCTCCCAGATGTGTGCCGTTATAGCTGTGAGGGGGGAACACAAATTTCGCACTCGCTGTGAAAAACATATAAGAATAAAGGATGGCCAAGTATATTAAAGGTAGCGCTATCGCGCTACCTATGATGAAAAATTATCATACAAGACTATTACTTGCAAATTACTATTGCAAAAGATTGAAATAAATCATACATACGTCTATTTGCAGGTTCCGATTTAGAAGAAATTAGTTGATCTTATACGTCGACACGATATTTTACTCTCCAACGAATACTCGTAGATGATCGTTGCATGCTGACTTAATTTTTAGATAAGGCCGAGTAATTTTTATCATTAAAATGAAACCAGTCTGGTCGTTGTTTCCAGGATAAAAGCCATAATTATCGTAATAAAGGATTGTTGTCAAGAATTATGTTATAATTCTATAGAAAAAACAGCGGTCTATCTATATTCTATCCTTTCTACATAGAATTCTTTCGCATAGGATAAATTAATGTTTCCAGTCATTTTAAAATTTGACATTATTGATTGGATGACATTATCGCTTGGAGTGATATTGTGATCAACAGAATAAAGGAGACTTCGATGAATTGTACTTTAATCTAAAGACTTCAAAATAGCAGAACGCTTCCAAATTAGAGAAGAGAAAAAGATTTATGGCTTTAAGCTCTTCTATAAGAATTTCTAAATGTAAATTAGGTCAGCAAACGCACCTTATATGTGGGAATAGCCAAACTTTCATAAATTGTGAGTCAGTAAATGCAGCTAATTCGTGGAAATAGGTACGTAGATGCATTAGGTAAATTTGTTCATGCTTGAGGAAACATTCAAAAGAATAACCTCAGAAAAAGAAGAAATGAAATAAAACTTAAAATCGCTGATTCAAATCAGATATAAGCATATTTTTTGGATATGACATATTATTTTGTATTGATTTCGTCTGATAAGTTCCTATCTTTTCTAGGCAATCAATGTCTTTCTTAATTAATTAAGCCTTCTCTCGAACCAGCGTGACATATTAAGGTATCATATAAGTGCAAGCAGGCTGGCAAAAAATGCTCTGATATACTAGAAAGGACAAATATACTTTAAAACACGCATTACTGCGGACATAAAAGATAGGTAATAGGAAAAATTCACCTGGCGTGAAAAAATCATTAGAATCTGCTTAAAACATACGAATTTCCTAAAACATCTCAAGAATTCGAATAAATAACTATATTCTTTGACCTGCAAAAGGATGACATCAATTGAACAATTCAAAAGTGAAAAACGGATAAGGATTTCCTGATTTCCTGTTTCTTCATTAGGTACTATACCTTTCATCAGATTTTAGTGAATCAGTCAGTAAACATGTACGGTGACATGCCAAAAGTCCAAGAAAGTGGAGAACAGAACTGTTATTGGACATCAGCATTATCATTCTTTAAGATCTTATTGAAACAGATCAAAAAATTCAAAGTTATATTCGTACTTTCAATATTGCAGAGAAGAGTTACAAGGCTTCCGGTCTAAAACTTTTATTTGGGAATAAAGTTCAGACATGTATGTAAACAAAATTTAGAGCCGAATTAACAATCCTGATGTTCTGGATACAGCTCAAAAAAATTTATCATTCACAATGTTATGAAACTGGAGTTATTTTTTGGTTTAAACTTCATACAATCACAAAGTACAAATATACTTTAAGATCAAATCGTAATCCTTATTTTAACGAGAACAGTTGAAGAAATTTAAGTTTTTCCACACCGTTTTGGAAGTTTATTCTTAGTGTATACATTACACAAACATTGCATGTAAAGACAATTCGAGGTTAAGTTTGTAATCCTGATTATACGAAGGACATTAACTGCATTTATTTTTCAGTGTTAACTTTACGCAACTGCTGAATATAAAAGAAATTTATAGTCAGATTCGTAATCCTAAGTTTTGGAAAAAAAATTTCAGGTGCTGGGCGTAGAAGAAACTTCAGATTCGTAATCCTGAATTTTGGAAAAGATTTCGAAAAAAGCAGGCTCCTGCAATGCCCTGAAATTAAAGTTAATTTTTAGGGTAAACTATACAAAATAATTGTATTCAAAGGAAACTTACAATCAAATTTGTAATCCCAACATAGGGGAAAACAACTTGATATAAAACAATTATTTTTTGCAACGCTCTGGGAGTAAAAATCAATTTTTGAAGTAATTGAAGCGTTCTCTCTGGTCTACCGCGTAATTATATGCATTGGAAGAAAGTCATTTTGTGTAAGACTTTATCCCAGTCGATTCAAGTCACAGCAATGATGCACAGCATATCAGATCTGAGGAGGGGGTCAGTCGGTCTGGGTAGAGGTCTAAAATCAAACTTTTTTGGGCTAAAATGACCTCAAAAAGTTGTGCAAGCGCTAAAATGACGGTAAAACTTAGTATATAGTATTTGGTCAATTTTAAGCATTTTTAAAGAAGATCTTGAATTTTCTTGGTTTTTGGCCTTCATTTTGTTTAATTTTTACCGTGAAATTTTTAACTTTTTATATTCTGAGGGTTAGACCCCCGAACTCCACCATGTGCATGTCTGCGTCAGAGCATTGTCATTCCAGCAAAAAATATGTAAGCAGATCAAAATACCTATATTTTGAATAGACAAAATGTTTACTAATCATTTGGAAAAATCATCAAAATACTCATTATTTATAGAGTTGTGTACGACAATAGATGCAATGTCATTAAAATTTCGAAAAGCAGAGTAACTTTTTAAAAATTTGAGCATGCTATTTTCGCAATATGCTACAAACATATTGGCACACAGTCTCTCATTTATTACGGAAAATTAGACTATTGTCATTCAAATATCACTTTGAATTCTTTCCTAACCATTGATTTGGTTCATCTTAGTAGACGCTAGTGTGGTAGTATAAGGGACGCCAATTCTGTGATATTAACGGTGAAAAACAAGCAAAGTAGGTGACATATGCATCGTTGTCAGTCTGCATGTAGAGAAGGAATAGAGCCAGTGTTGGTTTGGACGGCGTCATGAAAAAGCGTCTGAAATGATTTCTCTGGTTTTGCTTTAATAATGTATTTTTGATCGTTGAACATAATTATTTAGTTTTCTTGAGTAATCAAAGCAATCTAAAATTAGAAGTATGCGGCGCATTGCAAAATGGAGGTCCCACGGAGATAAGAACGAGATTGAACCTTGTTAATTAATCAGATAAAAACGAGAATAAACCTCTTAATTTGCGGTAATTATTAATTGATAACATGATCACGAAGTGCTACAGGAAGCGTTAAGAAATCAGACAACGAAATGCCGAATCCAAATCCAAATAAGTAAATCAAGAAGTTGACTCCTTCGAAAGTAATTCAGATTTAGCGCAGTGCTTGCAACACTCAAAACTTTTAGAACTTGCTCGCTGGCGATAAATCCATTTTGTGGCACAGCAGATAAAGAAATAATCGCATTTTTCTGAGGAATTCGATTCATTAGCAATAGCTGATAGAGCAACAAATGACAGTAAGTTGTCAATTCTGCCATTTTTCCTACACACCTATACAAGATCAGTCCTTAAAGACTTAGGCTCAGCAGCAGAAACGGTTCATTCGCAAATCAAAAAAGTATTAACCTAAAAATTTTCTGCCTCCTGGCTTTCAAAGACCAAACGATTTAAGATTTTCGAGAATTCGACAAAAAGAAAATTAATCAGTCGATCATTACATACATAATTTGAGAAAATTCGCGAAGCGCGCATTTTCTAATTTGTCGTTTGATCAATTGGAAGATCAGCTGAAAGTTAGTTTCATCAAAGGGCTATTACCGAAATTGAAATCGCAAATACAAATATTCGGCACGCCAAAATCGTATCAGCAGGCAATGAAGCTTGCGAAAAATGTGGAATATCCGCTAATTAGCGATCAAAGTACTGCAACAAACAGTATTAATAAGGATACATCGATTGTTAATTCATCAGTAGCAGAGTTATCTAAATTGTTGCTTGAAGTACGAAAAGAAATTGAAGCAGTTAGACGGTAAATAGATAGGTGAAATCAGGTAATTATACTTATTATGAACGCAGGAAACCAGCGGCGCCTCCAAATCGTTTCGATAATCGAAAATTTAATACGAAAAAATCAGTATTCTATTTCGCGATACAAGTCGACGTATAAGAGTGAATGAAAATGTTATGAGTGCGGAAAGATAGGACATCTCGCACGTGGTTGTTGATATCGAGCAAGTAATTCGAAAAATCGTTCGCCGACTAAATTTAATTCGCCGCACTTTAATTAAAATCGCTTAATATATAAGCCCTATAAAAAAATGTTGGACAAATTCAGCTTCGTTCACCTATTGCTCGATAAGGAATTCTAGAAAGAGGCACAATAGCAGCAGAGAAATTGAATAAGCTGATGCTGATACATCTCCTGTAAGATCGGATTCAGTGTAAGCGTTAAAAAGTATATTAAAAAAGAGGGATAGTACAGATATCAAATATTATTATGTACATAACTTTTCGAAAAGATTTTATGTCATGGCTGCAGCAACAGTCAAATATAAAAATTCTCATTAAATACTGTATTCTCGAAAACTTCCTATAAAAAATGCGCAAAATTAGTGAGAAAATTGGCACGAAGCACCAAAAAATACTCCGAAATCATTTTGAGAACTAAAAAATCCTTGTTTTGTACATAAACAAGTTTTCTGATATAAAAATAAAGTTTTTAGATCACAAGGAAGTGAATGAATGGCATTAGTAAGTACTACCCGACCGGAAAAATTTGAAAAATCGATATAAAACATTGCTAAAATGATCAACATCATTCTTTATTGCGCCTAAATAGTATTTGACGACAGGGCGCTCCCCGTCTTAATCCGCGCCCGAACAAAGGTAGCATTTGGCACACTACGTTTCAACACGAATGGGCATGGGGCCTCAGGCAGGACCCTCGAGAATATAAATCTCCAAAAAACGAAAGAACATAGCACGCTCATATATGTAACGGCTTAAACTATTCCGGGGCCTTCGGCCATTTTTAGGGGAAGCGGTAGAATGACCTCTAAATTTTTGGCCAAAAATGACAAAAAAGCACCTAATTGCCGAAAAAGCAAATTTTGTCCAAGAATACTTGAAATTAGGGGGACGGGACAAAACTGTTCTGACGTCGGGGGATGAGTTGACGACCAACTTTGGGAAGGGGATCTTCATCCCCCTATGTCTTGTAATGTTCTTTATGAACTTCACTGATATGTTCAAACATTCTTAATAAAACGGTGGGTACTAGCATTGAAAAATGCTCCGATGGAACAAAAAAGGAAAATATACTTTAAAATACGCATTATTGAGGATGTAAAAGATGGTGACTAGGAAAAAGTCACCGATGCATGCAAAAGATATTAGAATATTCTAAAAATTAGGCTTTCTATAGGCACTGCAAAATCGAACTATATTCTGCGAATTCTGGAAAAGAAGTTGTAAAACATTTTTTGCTGATTCACTCGGAAGAGAGCTTACGAAGAAACTTCGATGCGTATTAAACATTCGATTTGTCGCTTTCCAATTTGGCAATTTTTGACGATATGTAACCAATATTTGACAATAACTAACAAGTGATTAATGAATTATGGAATTCCCTCCTTGTTTGTTATATTATGGTCATACAGTTAAATTTTCGTCTGTTTTTCATCTCGTTTTTGTGTTTTTCCCAAATGTGCCTTCTGTTATTATGCACTGTTGTCATAACTTACTCGTAATTCTTATTGTCCTTCTCATTATTCTTACCTGCCTTATATGTTTTCGCGCTAATTGTTGTTTATGCGCGTGTTTACTGCTTGTCAGGATTAGCGCCTCTGCTGTGTTAACTAAATTCGATTGTACTTAAAGTTAGCAGTCCGCAAGAGTTGTCCTTTTTACTTTAAAGTGAACACTTACGTTTGGATAAAACACTGCATGTGGTTTTTCTTCGATTTTCGCACTGCATAGAGAAAAACTAATTTTTTCAGCATATCCTGATTTTTTGCATGCATCAGTGACTTTTTCTAGTCCCCATCTTCTATATGCTCAATAGTGCGTGTTTTGAAATATATTCGTCCATTTTTGTTCTATAGGAGCATGCTCCTTGCTAGTACTTAATATTCATATCGTGAGCTATAGTAGAAATTAATTTTTAAATGCGTGAGTAGCGCGGAAGAAAGGTCTTTTAATTTCTATTGGGGCAGTAGGCATTTTAAATATATTCAAATTTCGAGTATTGGGTAATCATGAATAGTGTTAAATAAGGATATTTGTAAGATTAGTGTTTTCTTTAAAACATTGAAATATCGTCATATGCTGTAAAAATAGTTATAAATAATAGTGCAATAAAACTTTAGCAAGAAACTGCTAGTAAATTTATTTTAGAGCTTGTTATTAAACTTTTCCAGAAAATTTAGAAAATAACAGTAATTCCGAAAACTATCGAATCAGAAAACAATCTTTTTACGTAAACCTTGTGTAAAAAACATATAAAAACGGTAATAATATAAGCTGCGGTGATTTCTAAGTCGATTTATAAATAATGGCATGTAACATGGTTAGGGCATAGTTTCCCATGGTCTAAGGATTAGGGGATGATACCCCAAATCTGAGACCACTAAATTTAGAGTTCAAGCCTTTTTAACAGGTTTAATATGAGAAATGTTTAAAACATCCTACACAATGTGGAAAATTGCATTTTCTAGTACTCTTTATTCAATTCTGATTCGTTTTGTCACTTTTGGAAGTATGAATATTACAATGCTTTGACTTTTAAGATCTTCATCCTAGGCATTTTATGGGTAAACAAAACAAACTTACTAGTCGGTTTAAAGCGCCTAAAAATTTAAACGCTGTTGCTACTTGTGTTCCCCAAAATCGCGAATAAAATGTTTGATAGTTCAAAATAGTCTGCTAGTGATTCGAGTCTTGGACCCTGCGGTATAGGTAATATTCCCTCGCCCCCCTACATATAGGGATGTGTGGTTAGGGTTTTTACCGCTTGATGAAGGCCGATTGTCCCTCCCCGCAATGTAGGTTTTTGCTCTCCCGAATTTCAAAACAACCTACGTTTTAGGCCATTTTTGGGTCTTTTCTGCCATTTCTAGCTAAAAGTCGAAGCTGAATTACACCCACGCATTTTTCCGCTAAAATAGGCGGCTACTTTTGCTTTAAATACGACCCTTTATACTATTTATCAATTATTTGTTCAATTCGTCAGGTATATAATGTCTTTTGGAGCTTTTCGTTTTTTCGCAAAAATTATTATTTGCTGTTATTGCAAAATATTTCAGGATTAAAAGGTGTAGAATTTTCGACCAATCGCTAAGTGATTTTGACGATTAATCTTATTTAGAAGTAATTTTTTAGAGAATGAAGCGTATATCGTATATCGAATCGGCCCATACATGCACGTAGGGGGGTAAGGGGGACTACAACCCCCTGAAAGGTCAATCGGACGGGTACTGTCCGGCGGTTTTGAGCTGATGGAACGTTTTTTTGCATCATTTTTGAAGGAAAAAAAGCAGTAAAAACGTCAAAATTTCTCCGGCGCTTCGCGCTAGATTAGTTTGTTCGAGTACTTTTCACTCGAAAAGCGCCAAAACTGATAAATTTCTGCATTTAAAAGTGATAAAATACAGTCAAAATGGACTAAAAATGCTTTCAAAATGCGATATCATCACGAAAAAACGTTTTATAGGATATTTTGACCATTGTGATCGTTAATACTGCAAAAAAATCGTGAACGTTAAATTTACTGTTTTGAATTTTAAGGACATCAGCCCCCTGCCGACTCTGGCCTTTCGTACGTACGAATCGGTCACAAACCACTTCCATTCTTATTTGTCAAAATTTTGGGTTTTCTTTTCATTTTCTGCTTGAAATTAAGTTTTTTGCCGTCTGACTGAGCAAGCTGATCTGATCTCAAAAATCTTCGATCTAATACATAAATAAGAAATAAAATAAAATATCGATCATTTTCGTCTTATTTATGCATTTTTGCCTTTTGGTCCATTACGCTTTTGTTTTCTCATGCTATATTCAAGTTTCTGTTCGTTTATTTATGTTGTGCATCCTATTTTGTGTATTTCATGTCTATTCCTTTGTTCTTGGCTTCAGTTTGTTATTAATCTTTTTTCATTTATGCATAATTAATGTCACGAGTTCAGATAAATCCCGGGATGCATTTATTAATCAGCGGGCCAAACGGATGCGGCAAAATTTCATTATTTCGCATTTTGGACGGGCTATGGCCCTGTCACAACGGAGTATTGAGGAAACCCCCATATGTGATCTGTTCTACGTGCCCCAAAGGTAGATATATAAATTTATGACGAGCATAGATTTAAGAGGGGAATGAAGATCCTTTAGCAGAGTTGACCGATCCCCCATCCCTAAGTCAGATATTCCCCCATGTTTCGGCAAAATCATACTTTTTTTAGCCATTCCCAGCTGTTTTTTTGTCAAAAAATGGACGGTCATTTATCTCCTTCAGAAAAAAATTTACCGCCTAAAAAAATTTACCGCCTATTAAAAATTTGGAACTTTTTCATGTTTTACATGTCTGATCATGAGAGAGGGCGATTCGGGATCTCTATTCAGGGTTTCACTGTATGGGCAGCAGCCATATTCTGGAGTCTGATCGGGCAAAATCGCGAGAAAAATGTCAGAAATATGTATGCGGGGTCGACTGTCCTGCACCCCTTCTTCTAAATAAATGTTCGAAATGTTTACTTCTCTTCCTTAATCATTTTGGAAACAAGTCATTTTTCGAAGCATTTTAATCGAAATTTGTTTCCCATCGTTTTCGGCGAAAAATGAATTACCCTCCAAACATTGGCCGATTGTGCTGTCCCTCACTCTGCGCTTTTCAACATGATTGAACATGAACTTGAACATATTATTTCGTGTATCGATAATTTGTCGTTGTAATTTTGTATAGTGTAAAAAAAAGAAAAAGATGGCCACCGATGCTTCAACACGTCCCCGCCGTGCTGGCCGGGATCATGGGTGCACTGGTGCACCCATGATGCAAGGTTTGAAGCGATGGGGGAGGACGGTCTGGGCTGGTGTAAATAAAATTAGGGTACCACACCCTGGTGTAAATATGCAAAAGAGAAATGGTCGGCTCTTGGTTTTTATAAGCCTACCCACCAACGTCAAGGTGGCCGACCGTCGGATAGGTACTCACCTTTCTTCTTTTCCTTTCGGCTCTTCTTCCTAAAAAACAAGAAAAAATTATTTTACACTATGACTCATTATGAGGCTACCCAAGTTCCCGAATTACCCCACCCCAGGGACTGCTCCCCTTAAGCTTACGGGCACCCTACCGCCCCCACTATCCAAGTTCCGGAAATACTCCATTCCACCAGGAACAACTATTTTTCGGCAAAATACCCAGGGCGCACTCAGGGGGCACCCCCTCACCACCGCTTTCTTTTTTGCTGGTTTACTGTAGGTTTCGCGCTAAAATTTTGTACATATGATGCCTAATGTATACTTAACATACTCTGAAAATTCGAGCCCGATCCGACCGCTGGTTCTTGACTTACGCCGCTTCAAAAATAACCCCATCCTGAGTTATTGCATCCCCTCCCCCTGGCTCTGGGCTGGCGCGCGCCCCCTCCCCAAGCAGCTCCGGGCAGGCCCCCATGCTACAACACAGCCTATGCTACAACGTTTCTCCCTAGCGAGACCTCGATTTTGGGCCAGGGAGTAGATCTGCCTATCCTTCATCACTATATATGTTATAACGTTGTAACCCCAGGGTCGCAGGGTATAATACTTGCGTGCACTGGCATTTTTGTAATTAAATCGAAGTGATGTTCAATTCTTGAGTACTATGCAACAAAGTATGTGCTCGTCAATCGAACGTTCGTGAAAATACGTAAAATATTCTCTAGCTCGGTCAATAAAATTTTGCCACAGATTAGCTAGAGCGTGTATATCTCGGCTAGTGAATCATTGTTTGACTAGCAAAGAAAAATGCTCCGATGGAACAAAAAAGATGAATATACTTGGAATAGTGGATTATTAAGGATGTAAAAGGATGACACTAGGAAAAATCTACCTAAAGTCGCAAAATCTGCTAAAAATTACACTTTCTCTAAGCAATGCAAAAAATCGAAGTATATTCTGCAGCCTCTAAAAAGTGTCTTTTTTAAATAATGTTCAAAGTTTCAGATAAGAGTGTATAAACGAAATCTGTAATGTTTCTTTTTAAATTAATGGCATGTAGCAACGCTAACTAGCTTCGTATCCTGATCGATAGAAAATTAAGTGGTATTGTATTTAAAGTTGTTTTATTTTGTTCTGAGCATTAAAGCAAGCAAAGCAGCGGCCGATTGATTAGTGCACACAATCCTTAAGGGCATGCTAGTGTACCTACATCTAGTCTGTTTCAAGTCAACTTAAGTGTTTCCTACTGTTTTAAACCATTCATTCAATTGGCTTAGAAAGACAGTTAGTTTACTCAACATCATTTCCCATAGCTAATGCGTAGCTAATGTGCTGCTTTTTCAATCATTTTATGGTTAAATATTTATTTTAATCTGTTGGCCGCAGAATATACTTCGATTTTTTGCGTTGCTTAGAGAAAGTGTGATTTTTAGCAGATTTTGCGACTTTAGGTAGATTTTTCCTAGTCCCATCCTTTTACATCCTTAATAATCCACAATTCCAAGTATATTCATCTTTTTTGTTCCATCGGAGCATTTTTCTTTGCTAGTACCTCGTTTTAATTAGTATGATTTGAGTACATCAGTCAGTAAACACATACAGTAACATGCCATTATAATGACAGCAGTCCGAGAACACGGAAAGCAATACTGTTAAATTTCAAGTGTAAGGAACACTAACGCTCAGATTTGGAAGTAAAATAAATTTGTAGTATAAACTACATTTTAACAACGAATGATTAGTTCAAACTTCACATAACTACTAGGTGTAGAGAAAACTAATAGTCAGATTCTCAATTCTGATTTTACGTAAAAACATTTTGAACAAAAAAATTTAGCTTCCGCAAGGCTCTAGAACAAGAGTTGAGTTAATAGACAGTGTAAACTTTACACAACCACAGAGTTTAAAGAAAATTTCAGTCGGATTCGTTATTCTGATATTACGATCAACATTTATGAAAAAATTAAGTCTCCACAATGGCCCAAGGACAAATAAATATCAGATGTGTTAACGTAAACTCAAGCACCGTTCACTTCACTCACTTAACTCGAATCTCAAGCTTATGCGCTCACACGAGGGTTCTCGCCCTTTTTAGGAGGTCGATCACCAGCCAGCGATTCGGGGGTAAGTGGCTCGACCAATTCTAGGTAGCCCTGCCCTCTACGCGCGGAACCTAGTGAAAACTTACTTACTTAATCCCCTTTGAGATTAAGTTCCTAATTAAAGTAAGTTCCCCGGAAACCTAATTGAGGGCTCAAAAAGATTATTATTTAACTTGTTTTGGACCGAATTCCGGTGCTTGAAAATATTAAGGGTTCCTAAGTATAGTGTAGCACAAGGACAGAATTCAACAGCACGGAAATTCAACCGAGCCCAGCATCGTTAATTAAATAATTAATTTTTCCAATATTTTTTGGACAGAAAAATTATGAAGCAATTAAAAAGCGACAACATGGAGGATACATGCTGCTGACCCTCGTGGTACGCTAATCGGGTAAAATCAAACAATGTAATTAAACAAGGGCACCAAGTCCTGCCAAAGGCATACAACAACTGATGCCAATTGGCACAAACACGAATGATTAAAAACAAAGCGTATGGCGAAAAGAAGCGTGCACACTACGCAGGAAAACAAACAGACGAGTTCTGCAGCCAAGCAGATAAAAAGGCACGTACGGAGTCTGCTCACGTACGGCGACGAAAAGAAAAAAGATACGCTCAGCGCGGAAGCTGGCCGAGAGGCTCTCAGGCTCAATAACTAATTGTAAAATGTAAAATCTTAGAGTGCCGTCAAACCTGCGCTCGCACGCAGTTTTAACTAATGCGGAAAAAGAGGCGTAACAACACGAACCAAGAGATGAAAAGGATCTATGAATACGACAATAGGCCTATGGGCAAAAGCTTACGGTAAAGGCAGTGGTGGATCTAGAATTTTACTAAGGGGGGGGCGGTACCCCTAAGGGGGGGCCGACCCTGACTTGGGCGGAAAAATTAGCCGTTTTAACCCGAAAATCGCTAAAAATCGCTTAAAAATGCTTAATTTTGCGCACTTTTTTGGGCTAATGTGGAGGCGGCCGCCCCCTTAAATCCGCCCCTGGGTAAAGGTATGTACAAACGAGACAGGCACAAATATGAGACACACACATATGATCTTTTAACACAAGTAAGAAATAACACACATACCAATTCGTACTCAAGTCGCATTAAGCCCGAGTACCCATTTTCCTATCCCGGATTTTGATTGAAAATATGTATAGGAATGGAATGAAAAATATGATAATTTTTAGGGGAAGGTGGTCCTGGGCGACTCACTTAAGCGTTGCGCTTAACGGTTGTGTACGTGCGTATGGAAATAGAGCACAGGAATGTATATCTGGGGCAGTCAATCGGTTTTTTTCATCTGTTTCAAAAAGACCCAAACTGATTTTTTTCCCAAAAAATTTTTTCAGTGTAAAGTTTACAAACATAAGTTTGGCACATACAAACGTACTACAATTAAAGGGCTACAAATTGGCCCAAACCGAATTTATTTACACAACACTTTCTCTGTTCAGAAGTCGGGAGAGGTCGAATAGGATAAAAATAAAGCACTTTTTAAGGTGTGGCGAACAAAAATATGGACAAACACGTATTTTTCACTGTCCACCACATTGTAAACTTTAAAAATCTGAACCGAACGCCCCATTGAGTGTAAATAAATTCGGTTTTGGCCAGTTTGTAGCCCTTTGATTGTAGTACGTTTGTATGTGCCAAACTTATGTTCCGCAAAATATTTGATCGGATTTACCAATTAAACACGAAATAACCTGTTTTTTTTCGCCTATTTTACACCTCAGATTTCGAACTTTACACCCCCATAAACAACTCAATATTACGTTTTTTTGAACGCGGTTTGCTTCGACGTGTAGCCCTTAAAAGTTACTTTATATTTATCTATTTAAATTATCTCAACTCATAACCGAAAAAGTTGGCAGAGAAATCTTGGACAAAATCTGTTTTTTACTCATCCACTAGAGTGTAAAGTTTAAACCCCTGGTACTGTGTATTAATTGTAGAAAAGTTTGAAGGTCAGATTTGCTATTCTGACCTCACAGAGAACATTTTTAAAAAAAATTTATTATCCACGACTCTCTGGGCAGAAAAAATTTTTTCAGTGTAAAGTTTACACCTGTACTAATAACGCAGTATTGATTGTAAAGAAACAAAATAAATTTTGACATGTAGCGCTTAAGACGAGGCAGATTTTAAAGGTAGTTACCACGTTCTTTCTACTAAGTGGAGAATATGGCAGGGAAAAAATATTTTTTGTCTCAGACTCTTTACAATAAACCGCCTCTAAATTCGAAAATATTACTTTTTAAGCAAAAATAAAAAAAGTTTCTCCTAGATTTTATAACCGTCTACCTTTTGAAACCAATCAGACTGCATAGAATGTAAAACTGAGTTAGATATGATCTTGCACATGAAAACTGTAAAAAACCGTCTAATTTACACTCCTGTGCAACAAACAATGAGTGTAAAGAAATTTTAAGACCAGATTCGTAACCTACTGATTAGGAAAAACATTTTTAAAAAAATTCATCATCCACGACGCTATGGGTGGAAAAAATGTTTCCAGTGTAAAGTTTACACTTGCACTAATAACGCAATATTGATTGTAAAAAAACAAAATAAATTTTGACGTGTAGCGCTTAAGACGAGGCACATTTAAAGGGTAGTTACCACGTTTTGTCTACCAAGTGGAGAATATGGCAGGGAAAAATTCTTTTTGTCTTAGACTCTTTACAATAAACCGCCTCTAAATTCGAGAATATTACTTTTGAAAAAAATTAAAAAAGCCTTCCCTAGATTTTTTAACCGTCTACATTTTGAAACCAATCAGACTGCATAGAATGTAAAACTGAGTTAGATATGCTTGGCCACATTAAAACTGTAAAAAAACCGTCTAATTTACACTCCTGTGCAACAACCAATGAGTGTAAAGAAATTTTAAGACCAGATTCGTAACCTACTAATTAGGGAAAACATTTTTTAAAAAAATTATCATCCACGACGCTCTAGGCGGAAAAAATTTTATCAGTGTAAAGTTTACACCTGCACTAATAACGCAATATTGATTGTAAAGAGACAAAATAAATTTTTACGTGTAGCGCTTAAGACAAGGCACATTTTAAAGGTAGTTACCACGTTCTGTCTACTGGGTGGAGAATATAACAGGGAAAAAATATTTTTTTGTCCCATACTCTTAACAATAAACCGCCTCTAAATTCGAAAATATCACTTCTTAAAAAATAAAAAAGTCGTCCCTAGATTTTATAACCGTCTACCTTTTGAAACCAATCAGACTGTATGTATTGTAAAACTGAGACAGATATGCATATTTCATAAAAGCAGGCAGGATATCATACAGCAGCTTGACCAAGCAAACAAGGTCTCTTCGGATGTATTGTACTTCAATGAACGATGGCAGTCTCTTCTTCCTGAAACAAAGGATAAGAACTCAATAGTGCACAAAAGTTCTTAGGCCCGAGCGTTTTCTTATAGGAGTTTGTAAGGGTTGCCCCCAACCCCACAGAATGGCTTCTGAACCGCAAGTGACACCGACTCTCAGAATTAACAATTTTTCGGAAAAATCGTAAAGCGTTTGAAACCGTTTTTAGCTCATTTTCGGCTCATGTCTCGAATTTGCGGCGCTTCGCGCCATATACACATTTTTAGTCTTTACTTTGTTCAATTTATCAATTTTTTTAAATTTTGACATGTTATCATGCTCTAAAAAGAAAGAGCATTATCAGGAAAAACAGTGTATATGACGTATTAAGAGACTTTTTCAAAATTTTCTGGGCCTGATCTACCAGAATTCCTATGCTGTACATGCATACATCCATACATGTAAGAGCGGGATAGAGATCACCAACCCAAAGTCGGCCGTCGCCCGTCACCCCGAATTCCTCCAAAGCCAGAAAATTTTTGACCCCCGCCCATATTTTTTGGATAGAAACATGAATTTTCGAGCCATTATATGTATGCTTCAGCATGTTAGATAATCTATGCACCTACGTTATGTCTTTATTTAGATTTTGCCTATTCTGAAAAATACTGGGAATTCAGAACAAATGACTTTTGGTTGAAAAAAGAGCGGCTAGGCAGAATCATTGCATTGGTTCAATTTTACATAACGGAAGTTTTATTGCATTCGAGAACAACCATCCGTTCACAAAAAAAATTGAATAAACAGTAAAATAACTCAATGAGATAGTTAGTCAATCGGTACGTATTGCCATACGTACGTTCAACATGAACGAGTTAGCCAAAAATTTTGATAGTGAACCATGTTTCGTTGAAAATAAAGGAAATAAAAAAATTTTCCATTTTCCATTTTTCGTTTTCCATTTCCGGATTTTACTCTATCTTTTCATTTTCCGGCGATTTTCCATCTGCGACAAAATCATTGTAGTCGAAGTGGAAGACGATTTTTTCGAATCTTAAGGGTCAATCTTTTCAAAAGGGGAGAATTTTTATTGAAAAGACGAAGAAATAATTAATTTTCCGTTTTTTTTATTTTTTGTAAAATTTTTTCCATTTTCAGATATGCTTTCGGAATTCCTTCAAAAATAGGAAAATTTGGTGAGAAACGACTTGATTTTGATGTCTACGACCGAAAATTTTAAAAGTGAAATATTTTCCTTCGAAAAAGACGGGAATGGAAAATTTTCCATTTTCCATTTCCCATTTCCGGATTTTACCTTATTTTTCCATTTTTCGCCGATTTTCCATCTGCGACAAAATCCTTGTAGTCGAAGTGGATGACGATTTTTTTTAAATCTGGAAGGTCAATCTTTCTGAAAGGGGAGAATTTTGAGTGAGAAGACAAAGAAATAAACATTTTTTCGTTTTTTTCTATTTTTGTAGAACCTTTTCCGTTTCTAGTTATGCATTCGAAAATTCATCAAAAATTGGGAAATTTGGGAACATACGACATGATTTTGACATCTACGAGCGAAAATTCTATAAATGAACCATTTTTCGATGAAAATAACGTAAATGAAAAATTTTCCAATTTCCATTTTTTACTTTTTATTCCCGGATTTTACCCACTTTTCGCTTTTTCATTCTCCGTTTTCCGGCTTTTCCCCATTTTCCATCATATTATATAATAATAATATTTTATTATCCAATTAATGCCGTATAAAATGCAATAAAAACTACATGAGAAGAGGATTTAATAAACGATAATGTCGAAAGAACGAAATAAAGTTCATCAGCATAGCATAGTAATGGCTGAGATGACCAGATGGATCATGCTCACCTGGGCCCCTTTAGAAACTCATCCAAATAAAGTTTCGAAATCAAACCCTTAAACCGTCCATTTCTATTTCCCTTTCCGGATTTCACCTTTCCCCGAAAAAAATTGCCACAGACCTCCTCAAAAACCTATCACCCTGTGGTTAAGCATGGGAGGGGAATATTTCAAAAAATCAAAAAAACTGCCAGAATGGAAGGAAAACAGCCAATCTGGCAACACTGGGTGTGGTGTATGGTGCCTGCCTACAAAAAGCAGATGTGAAACAAGAACATGTAGCATGGCAATACCTGATTCAGACAAAATGAAAGACCGGACAAAAGTGGACCAAGTGCTCGACAAACCGGACATCAAAAACCGGACAGGACTTTTGAACGGACAAAGGCGGACCCTAAGAATAACTGGACTAGTTGGAAACAGTGGAGCAAAGGGCTTGCGAAGTGATGATGCCGATAGAATTAAAAGATGCAACAGTAAAACAAGCAACAGTAAAACAAAGTTAAAGCAGAAATTCGTTGATTATACAATCTGTGTCTCTTATTGTTTTATTGGCAATAAATGAATGGATGTCGAGCTGGATACGTAACAAATTCATATAATATAGGTACCCAAATAAGGGAAAATAAAGCATTTTATTGCGTTCGATTCTGCTTCGGGTTGTAAGAAGTAATTTACACATTGCGAAGAAGAGGTTTTTACAAGTAGTTCTGAAAAATATGTATCTCAGTAAAGTTGTGAAGAATCGATCAGAAAGTCTCGTGCACATGGAGTCAGAAATAGGTTGCTATTCCGCAGAAACAGCATCAAAAAATTGATGCATAATAGTCTGAAAATCTGTTATGTTCAATGACTATGCATTTAAGGCAGGTCGACTAAGCCGAAAACGGCTGGATGGATTTTTAAATCGACATAGTCGTGAAATTCGAAAAAAATTTTTTAAATTTCTGATCAATAACGAATCAAGCGGTGCACATTGCGCTTTGATAAAATATGCATATAACGCAGAATTGAATACTCTACTACATGGTATATAAGTATTTTTCATGATAATAGACAGTCGATTTTTGGAGGGGCTATCATTTTGTGACACCCTGTACATACAAAAACTTATTTAGGTACCACTACGAAGGGTAAGCTAACGCGTTATAATGGGCGCACAGAAAAGGAAGAATTTGTTTAGAAATTCTGTGAACGCTTTGTGATGAATCGAGAATGATAGAAGAAAAGCAGAGAAGAGAAGAGCTCGAACGCGACGCTTCTGAGCACTTTGCATTAGAGTTCAAAGATTGTATTCTGGAAAAAAATGGAACAGCTGTTCAGCATATGGCAACAATTCAATTCAAATTGGAAGAACCTGTATAAAAATATGTACGATAATTGTATATGGCACAAATTTTTCCATAAAAAAGGACAAAACGTTTAAAAAGTTATATTTTGATACTAAATCGGGGTGCTCTGTTGTAAACCAACTGTACCTTTGAACTAAAAAGTATTACCAAAATCAAAAATAACAATCATATAATTTGTGCAAACCTTCATTAAGAAAATATTTGTGGAACAGGATTCACTAGCTCAGTACAACGATGGATACAAGCATCTGTTAAATTGTATAAAAGTTTCTCAAAATTTGCATGATCTATACCCTTAAAAAGCAAATATTCTAATGATATTTTTGGAGCTTTTCAAAAAATTTTTAAAGATCGAAAACCATATAAATTACAGGCTGATGCAGGAAAATAATTTGTGAAGAAAGATTTCCAGAAATTTTTAAAATCGGAATCTGTCGACTTTTTTGTTACTAAAAGCAAAATGAAAGCATTGGTAGTGGGACAATTTAATCGCAGGCTAAACGAAAAATGTGGCATACTTTACTAATATGCATACATATGGGTACATTGACGTCTTAGACAATCTCATATATAATTATAATCATTCTATGCATAGAACTATAGGTACATTTCCGGCAAATGTTACTCCAAAAAATGAGCAAGTAATTTTAATTAAAGCCTGTCGCATCACAAAAAGATTTAGTATTTAACTTTAATGTTGGCGATAAGGTACCTTTGTCTAAATGGAGATAAGCGCACTTTTGAAAAAGGATACCTGCCTAATCCGACTGAAGAATTTTTCATTGTTAAAGAGAGATACGCTAGAACTCCACCAATATGTATTTAGAAGACTAAATTGGTGAATAATTAGAAGTTATTTTAACTGAACTAGAACTGCAAAATATTGACGTTTCAAGTTATGATTTATTCATTGTTGAAAAAATTTTAAAAATTCGAAAACATGACAATAAAATTGATTATTAGGTACATTGTCGAGGTTGCCCACCTAAATTCGATTTTTGGGTTAATGATCTAATAAAGATATTAATAGTAATTTTTAATCTCATTTTGAAACAGAAAAAATGGAGGCTGGTCAGTTTTTCTTCAAGCATATTTTATGTCATTTATCATAAAATGCATGCTTTTCTGACACTGCTATTGGGCACTATTTTTAGATAAAAATGAGTAATAATTTTAGTTTAGGTTTGATCAGAATATGTGCAACCTGATCAGGTTATGGCAGTATCTAAGCCCTGAGGCTAAAGTTTATTTTGCTAATCTTTAAGCAAAAAGCGTTGATGAGCGCATTACTTCATTGATATTAACAAATTTAATCCGAAAATTTTTGCATACTTTCAAAACTTCTTTGCATACTTTGAAAATATTCTTGTTAAGTTTGAAAAATTTCTTAGAGTTTAAAATCAACCTTATATGCTTAAGGATAGCAAATTTGGAGACTGTAAAATTTCTTGCAGACTTTGGAAAATTTCTTGCTGAAATTGAATGATTTTTGCAATAATGAAACTTTATTTCATTCAATTTAGCATTGCTCAAGCATTGATTCCACTATTTTATGGCTATATACAATCATGTTTTCTTTTTTGCACCATTGAGAATAATTTTTCTGCGTGTAAACAGCAGAAACGTTACATTTCTGAATTTATATACTAAGCCAGGAAAAAGTTCTACTTCATACATGCATTTTCTTTTAACCAACTCAAAGAATTTGCAAAGATTTATGCGAAATCCTAAATCAGCAGAGCCTAAAAAAGCTAAGAGTGTATTTTTAGGGTATCAGGCTTATGCATTTATTAGCTCTATAAAATGTTTTATTGCATTTTTGCAATCTTTATTTTCTATAGCTCCTATGCATACAATTTTACCTGACTAGAATATCAATAATGTAGCATGAGGTGGTCAATATATGACACTTGGAAATTTTTGAGGGTTATTTTGTGCAGTATTTAGTGCTTTTGCATATACCTCATTCGGATTAAGTGAGTCTTTTAGTGCTGCAGTAAGCACTATGCTCCGTATAGTGAACATTTTATATACCCACCTGTTTCTTATTATATATTTATAAGCCATGATTTTTCAACACCCATTTACTTGCCTTGTTTCTGAGCCAACAAAGTCTGGCATGACAACTTTTGTCAGGCAATTATTAGAAAACAGAGCAGAGCACACTTGATTGATAGAAACATTGAAAAGATTTGGTGGTGCTTTGCCGAAAATCAGCCATTTTATAGGGAAATGAAAGACATTTCATTTACAGAAAAGCTCCCTGATTTTAGTTATTTAAAGAAGTTTTGTCCTATGCCGCAACTTTTGATATTAGATGATCTAATGCAAGAAAGCGAGGGTCATGTTCAAATTGTACAGCTTTTCACTAGGAGATGTCATCCTTGGAATATAAACATCATTCACATTGTTCAAAATGTGTACTTTGAACGCGTCAGAATCTCACACATAAACTTTAATTATATAATCTTATTTAAAAACCCTGCCGATTAATTACAGTAACGAATTTTGTCTTGGCAACTTTATTGAACAAATTCCAAATATTCAAAAGGAGTTTATTCTAATGCCACCTCTCAGCTACTTGGCTATCTCTTGATATATCTCATCCAAAATGCTAGAGATAATTTAAAACTTAAAGCAAACATATTTAGCAAGCATCCGACTGTTTATGTAGAAAAATCTCCAAATATTAATTATGATTGGGTAGCCAATAAAAATTGGTAAAGATTAATTAAAACGCAAGATTGTGTGCCGACACCTTCTGAGTCGAGCAAGAAAACCTTAAAGATAGTCAATTATAAATACTG
The DNA here is from genome assembly GCA_036768485.1 of Mermis nigrescens. Lineage (NCBI taxonomy): Eukaryota > Metazoa > Nematoda > Enoplea > Mermithida > Mermithidae > Mermis > Mermis nigrescens. The sequence continues at coordinate 2,365,972 of JAVLUZ010000273.1, read as the reverse complement.
CCAGTAAAGATCCATTACTTTTTCTGTACTGTGCAAGCAATTTTTTAAACGGTCATATTCTTTTTTCTGGAAAAGTTATAAACAAACATTGAAGATATCAAAATCAAATAATGCATCAGGCAAATAATAAACAAACCAGTACAAAAAAAAGAAAAAATTTCATATTACAGGACAGTGGTTTTCTTCCTCTTTAATTAAGTCCAATACTTACAATTGCAGGCAGTCTTTTAGCTGATGCAATAGCAAACAGAAAATGAAACATACTAAAAATGATTTTGATTCCTGCCAAAATCAATAGTGAGTCTAAGCCTACAGATGCTCTGCTAGATTTCTTGGATAATAAGATGCAGAAAGTTTTGAACAGCGAAAATGTATCATTTGATTGAAAAATTAAAAAAAATAATGAGATATTTGTCAAATTTTTAGCAATTGCATGAACAGAATCAGGAACCGCACAAAGCTAATTTAATCAAACATACAAGTGATGTTCTCAGCAATGATGAAATACTAACTGAGATGCCAAAAAAATTAAATTGCAAAGACTAAAATGCTTCTGCACAATATTTGTACAAATCCTTTCATTGGAACAGAGTCTGATGGTGAGGTTGTTATAGATGAACAAAAACTTGAAGGCTTAATTATTATAGATTAAGTTTTTGATTTAGCATGTGAGTATGAGAGAATAAGCAGACATCCTGGTACATGGGAATCGCTGATAGTGTTGATCTGCTCAAATGTTCCACTAGAAACTATTGGCAATAGACAATGTTAGGAAATTTTTGCCACAGGTGATGACTTTGACTGAGGCAAAAGTCTATAAATACCTTGTGTGCTTTAATTTTTTAAACACAATTACAAGAATGCATGTTCAATTTACTCCTGACGATTACAACATTTGGCTGGAATATTATACGGGGCAGGCTACCCAAAGTGGTCATGGATTGGATGGGTTTAAAGGTATTCCATTCCAGCGGGGCGTTAGTCTTGTTAGCTTTTTCTGCTCTCTATTTAGAGTGGTTGTTCCTGTTTTGCAATCAATTATAACGCATGTTGGAAAGCATGCTTTAGTTGCAGGTTCGAATAAAGCATCTGATTTGGCCTAAAGAAAACCTCTTTTTAAGTCAACTTAAAAGCATTCAAAGCGAGATGCTGCCCAACTTTTTCATGAACCTCTCTTGCCCTAGAACATCATCAAGAAGAGGGTCTTAGTAGTCGCCCAAAGTCTATAAACACTAATATACTTGATGCGTTTTCTCAAACACATAGCTCTCATAGACATAAAATCTATTCCGAGTACTTAAACTGAGTTAGACCTTCAACAGTCCCTCCTACCCAAGCGCTTGTAAAGCGTGGCTTCTGGCATGAAACCATGAAACCCAGCCTACACATCCAATCATTGTTGAAGGACCATATGAATTTGGAACACCTCTCGATCATCATTATATTCAGCTGAACAAAAATAACATTTCTATGCTACTAAGAATTAAAAAACCAACAGTTGCTGCCGGATCAGCAGTAACTGACTAGGCACCAATCAATCTTATTGGTAAAACTTTTTCCAAGCGAGTAAAACGTTTTCAAGGAGGCCGCTTAGTTTTTGACAGCTCTGATAAATATGCATATAGATCTTACTTTGAAAGTGAATTAAATTATGGATTTTAAGCAAAGCGTTCACACTTACAGGCAGCATTATATTTTAATGATGGTGACACTAATGTTGACACAAAAGATAGAGAATCATCCAAAAAGTGAGCTGCTATGTTTTAAGATAAAAATTATATAGATGCAGCTCCACTGCATATTAATATCTTCTTGCAAGATTGGTATTTAGTCAATTTTGCCGATTTTTGCTTAGAATTACACAGAAATAGAAATGCATTTGCTTTGCAGTGTTTTGAAGATGTTAACCTAGATTTGTAAGTCTCTCATATGAAATTTTTCATTTGAAAAGTTGAACTTTTGGACACTGTAAATTTAGCTATTGAGCAAACAATGCTTTCATACAGAGCCAAATATGCTATAAGGCGCGTAGCTATGACTAACTTACACCTTTCAAATCCTATCAGGAAATGCCAAATTGTACATTGTTCACTGGTAAGCTACCTAGACGTATTGTTTTTGCTTGTGTTGAAGGTAATGCCTATCAAGGCAACTTGGCAAAATCGCCATTTAATTTCAAATTATTCAGCATATATAATGCGTAAGTAACATGTGGGGATATGACATACCCTGCTTATCCACTTAGTCTTTCATTCAAACATGATAGGTACTTGCAAGCTTATAATCAAATGTATGATGCACTTGATATAGGTTGTGAAGGTAATTTCATAAGCAGAGATGAGTTTAAAAGAAGTCACTGCTTTTTGTATTTAACTTGACACCTGATTCAGATAATGGAGGGCATTGAGATCTAACACATGAAAGAACAACAAGCATAACTGTAAGGTTTGCTGATAATTTGCCTGATTCTGGCATAGAAAAAATTATATATGCTGAATTTGATAATATAATCATGATTGATAAAAATCAAAACACATTTTATGACTATAGTGCATAAACATGAATACCTTGGAAGTATTTAAAATTATTGAACATGATGTCAAGACGGATATATTTTTGGGCATTTTTCCAGTAGATCGATTACCACATAAAAAATTATTCTGCAGCTATGGTGGTTAGTTAAAATGCTAGCATGAACCTGATTCACACTGGGTCGCTTTGTATTTTGTAAGCAAGAAACACAGTGACTATTTTAATAGCTATGGCTTAGAGCTACCTCTGCAATTAAAGCATTATATTTCTAATGACGCGCTCATATATATGTAAAATATTGTCCAAACACAAGGGCTTTTTTCCATTAGTTGTGAGCATATATGCATATACTTCCTGTTATGCATGAGTAATGATAATCCTTCCAAAAATATTATTCTATCTATGCTGAGCGAAAAAGTTTATAAATACTTTGATAGGCTCAAATTATAAAAATGGATACCGATTTATTCTATTTAACGCTTCCGAGCAATTCACATGAAGCCAACACTGCAGCTACTTTTGCAACTAGCCTGCCAAGGCAAATTTTAATATCTGGCGATAGGAAAGATGGTTTGGCTGAGATAATATATACTAATACATGGAATAATGTTGCAGAAAATTAAAATATGATGCAGTTTTACGATTTTTAAAAAAATGTGCAACAAAAAAAGCTTATCCCTCATGCAAGATACATAAATATACGTGATCTTATTTAAACTATAAACAATGCTTCAAAAACAGATAGTTTTAATGAAAAATTTGAATATATTAAGTACCTGACTTCTAAGTATGACAAAAATAAGTAATATTTTACCCAATAGTAATTGATACTATATACATTAAAAGCTTAAAGCTGACGAATCATTTGATATATATGTTAGGATTTTTAGATAGTCAGCTTAAAAATGCAAATTATACTGTTGCACAAGAACTGACTGTAGCTGCCCACCACTCTCCTGACACGCTAGGCTGAATGCACAATTTTTACGTTTATTGCAATATAGTTGAGCCTCAGATTGTTAGAAATGTTTTCGCGCCACTTTTACAGGTTGTAAAGATTGAAGGAAAATACATGGATATCGTAAACCAAGCATATATTAGTCCACACTATATACCCATGTTGAAGAAATCATTTAACACAATTGAAATGAATATCAAAACGGATCAAGATCAGCCCGTCCCTTTTGAATTCGGCAAGACTATTGTAAAATTGCATTTTAGACGTCAGTAGATTATATATAGAAGCAGTGTAGCATAAAATACAACAAATGATTTTCTTATTGGTGCTCCTACTTTTCACATATGGAGTTGATCCATATTGTGAGCATTATGGAAACGAGTCTGTGATAGATTGTCATAAATTAGCAGATTATAGTAGTCTTCCAAGATCAGTCCAAAAAGATAATGTCGAGAGGAAGCTGTGATCTTCAAGTTTCCGACCGAAAAAATTTGACAACATGCTTACCAAAACTCGAGTCTATGAAATTTGTGCCTGCAAGTAAAACCTGATTGAGAATTGATGACAATTCTGAAGGGGTTAATGTTGAGGAAAGGTGCCTGGAAAGCAGCACAAAACGCTTACAAAAGAAGAGTCCAGTGCATTTCTAATGAAATTTGAGCTGCATTGCCCTTTTGGTCACTATGACCATTCTTTACACCATTCGTTTCATAAAAAATAAAATTACAAGATGATTCATTTACATGCTGCTAATAATCATCATTATGATCTGATTACAAAAATGATCAAGCGCAGTAAGTTTTTCTCCAAAAGAAAACAGTGTAAAGAGTGCTTTGGTGACGCTTTTGACCCTCCCCAGTATTGCGGATCCTCTCATTCTATGTTGATGCTTGGAAAGCATTGTAAAGTGTAATGTAGTGTAAAATGTAAAGTGGTGTAAAGTGTGGGAAGTAGTACGCATTCCCCATAGACGCTAAGCAGTAAAAAATGTAGAGCACAGTGTAATGTAGTGTAAAGTAATAGTAGTGTAAAGTGTAATGTAGTGAAAATTGCAAGGTAGTTCATATCCCCTCCGCATCCCCTTCTTATCCTATTTACCTTTTCCCTAGCCCCTCTTGTCCTAATGCCTTTTTCTTAAAAGTGTTAAGAGCCCCGGTGACGTTGATAAAACTTAGTTGTGCTAATGAGCCTCAGAGACGCTAACGTACCCTCTTCAGACCACCGCTTTTTGCATGTTTCAGGCCCCCAGGGACAACTTTGTTGGAAGTTCAGGAACTATCCCTTCCTCAGGAACAACTTTTCAAAAAAGTTCCAGAGTCATACATTTCCCACATAGACAACTATATTTTTGGCGAAATACCCAGGGAGCACTCAGGGCGCAGCCCTCAGCCCCTCCTATGCTATAATACAGGAAATACAAGAAATAAGTTCCCGAACCTAGTTCCGAAACTTTAAAGTTCCAGAACTGCAACCCCCTTAGGGTAGCAGGCTATACTACTCCCACCGCATTTGATGATTTTATCACAGGAGCTAATAATGGTAATCTCCATTGTTCAAGCGTTCCTTATCTCACTAAAGAAATTTTAGAACCAAGGTTGATGATCGCATCTAATTCAAAATTTTTTTGTGTTTTTGGAATATGCAGAATAATTGGGATAAATGGATGATTGCCTAAAATGCTCCTTTCACTTATTTCTATTATTGCGCTAAAAATTTGAATATTTTCTTGATCTTCGTTATACAACGGCTCTAAAGCTTGAGTTGATCACATGGAAATATATATTAGCTGAATAAGGTTGTTCGGATTTTTCTTTTAGAACCGTTTTAGAAGTCAGAGGGTTTAATTTGAGCTGATGTACACAGATAAGTTGAGGTTGGAACGACTATTTCACCTAATTCGATTTCAGTACTCGCTATAGTTTTCTTTCTATTTAGATTTTTGCATTTTCTGCATTTTCTACATTGTCGGAAAGATAGTTGTCGAATGCAGCAAGAACACATTTTTCGAAAAATTTTGAAGCGGTAACAATGGAATAAGGTATAATCAAAAATTATGATAACAATTATATATACAACAACATTAACAACAAGCTGAATGAATCTGCATGAAATATTATCTGCAAACCCGAAAATAGATTGAGAACCCCTTATTAAAAGATTATCAATAAAACCAGGCGCACTTCTTGAAGCTTCAGATAATAATAAATCAGTTTCACGAAATGATTCAGAATGTATATTAGGACTTAGGGAAATAGGGGCGGTATAGTTTGATAAAATTTAGATCTGTTTTTTCAACATTCGTGGTTCTGGACATATAACTTTTAATAAATAATAAAGAATATAAAGATTCACCGTAATAAATCGGTGGTGAATAAAACGTGAAACTACTGTGATTTGAGTGCCAAACGATTTTTAAAGGAATTTGGCTAACATGTGCAGTACCTAAGCTTGTAAACCATTGCTTATCACTGAAAACCAATAAGACATTTGGTGCAGTCTTTGGTGGGGTTTGCAGGTAATAGGTCAGTGCTGCCAGATGGAGAGAACCAAAGTATTTTTTATGCGAAATTGTCAATAATTGATAACAGGTATTATTTACAGTGTAATTCCGAAACATTTGATCAGGAACGATTCTCACACATTCCCATATTATTAGAGCATTTCCTCAAAAAAAGGCGTAAATGACATTCCTTTTTAGCAGGGCTCGCGCGGAAGTTGGGACTAGGTGGAGTAGCTGCCAAACCAGTTGCAAATACCTAACTGCGGATCTACATTATTCAATCCAAGCATTCTTAAAATAATCTAGTTCAAAATCTCGGATTTTCTCAAATAAAAATTGAAATTTTGCATTAATTGGATCAGAAGTGGAAAAAGTCAGGTTGAAATAAGTAGACACAGATTCCACGTATACGCAAAATTTGATTATAAATTTGTAAAATGACTCCCTGAGCTGTTTTGAAAAAATTTTTTGACCGGCAGCAAGTCGATACATGTGTTAAGGTGAATGCGTGTTGAATACGCTCAACGACTACAAAGTAATAATTTAATTCAGCTTCGAAAATTCTAAGATTCGTAAATTGGCATTTTTTCTAAAACTTGTTTCTATCTTAAATGACTGTAGTAATCTGATTAACACAAAATGAATCTTGTGATGTAAATTCTCCTGTATCCCTTAAATCTGTTAAAATAGTATGTGCGTCGTAGGAGGAAATAGTTCCTATCTCCATTGAAAGATTATTTTGCGAATCACGGTGCTCAGAACAGCACCAGACAAAAGTAGATTCAATGTGCATCTAATGGAAAATTGGTTGACCAAATGTTATTCGAATTTTCATGTAATGGTTTTGAATTAAATTCTTTTAATTTCCAGGCGATATTACATGCAGAAACGGAGGATGAATGATGGTCTAGCGTATCAGAAACTATGCCTTTAGATAAAAAAACAACGTCCGTGCAAATGTTCGTTTTGTAAAATAACATTATACGCCAAGAGTCTCAACAGGTTTTTCATAAGGCACCCATACAATAACCTTGATATTTTGACTTTTATTTTCCAAGTTTTCAGCTGAAATATAATGCACTTTTTTCACAGATATGGGGTGACCCTATCTTCTAGTCCTACATATATAATAATAAATATTCGTTGATTTATCAGCTGAGGCGGGTGGAAACACTAAGCATGAGGATAATATGATAAACAAAGAAACACTATATACAGGCGCCATAAATTTATAATCACATTTCCTCATTTCTAAACTGCGCACTTTGGGTTACATTTCACAAAACTGACTTATCAGTGGAATGTGGTGAATCGCGGCATCCCAGGTGCGAACACTGCAATTCTCTGGGATCCATAAAATAACTTATAGATTCACTAAAATTCGTACCACCTGCACGATTACCACAATCAGGATTCTATCAAAATCTTAGTGATAAGTTCGGACCGCATGCTAACATAGTCCTCGTGAAGGGAATATCCATTAGTTTGGAATAAGCCTGGAAAAATTATGGATCCTCAAAATTCAGTGGGTCAGAATTCAGTTTGTAATTTTCTGTTTCCGAGAAATGAGACAATATATTTTTATTTTCATCAGAAATTGATTCATACTTACCCGGATTCGCCTCATCCTCCGCATGGCTCGTTGTCGCAAATTGCACTCTTGCCCTCCTGTCTACACAGGGTCTGTAAGTCAGTGGATCTCCTTGACTTCTGCTATTATCACAAAATTGATTTTGATTATTTGAACAAAAATGTTCGAAATTTAGGTCATCATTCTGCAGCGAATTGTTACGCGAAAAGTTCTGAGACCTTTTTTGATTCATTTGACCCATCAAAAAATTTTGAGGCCTATTTATATCGAGTTGACCGATCCTTCTCCTAGAGACAGCCTGAACATGTCCCGGTGTACCGCAAAAATGACGTATTATAACCCCGACAGGATTCGAGACGCCTTTCGTGATCTTATTGGATATCCAATGCTCTTGTTAAACACTCCCGTCCTACTATCCTGACATTGTCGGTAATATGAAATTTGAGGTTTTTCAACTTTCTGCAAATTATCACGATCATTGGGATTATTTGAGAATGTAAACCGGTCAGGTTGCCTATTAAAAGATAATCCCAGCGTTCGTTGATTTTTAAATTTAATTTAGGGGTTGCTGTATATCGTGGAAACTGATTTGGCAAAAGATTTATATTATAAAATTGGTTTATTTCTTGTTTGTATGCTTCCATTACAGCATCTTCGAAAATTTTCAGTGATGCGTTTCTGACCCAGATTCGTAAATTAGGCAAAAGTTTCGTAATAAAATGACTTCTTATGAAATCGTTATCTACATATCCCGTCCAACCAGGTGGGGCACGTTAGGCCAGGTGTCTTAAGTCAGATGCAAATTTTTAAACAGATTCACGTGGAAGTTGAAATCGAGCTACAAGTTGGTAACGTTTTATATCAACATGTTGATTTTCTGGAAAACGTTCAGCTAAAAATTGATCCCATTCATTCCAGGTATTTGGCTGACGTCGTTTTCACTATACAATGAATAATTTTGAGGTTTTTGAACTTTCCAGATCGAACTAGAAGAATACAGGACATGAAACATAGCTCATTAGAAAGAACGTTGAACAATCTAGCTATTTACTACAAAAATTTTTAAATATATCAGAGACTCACAAAATAGTACTTGAAAATATTAAAAGCTACAGTATGACAGCCTTCCTGGCAGCCGTATTGAAAAACTAGAATTCTTCAGTAAATCAGGCAAATAGGATATCATTCGAACGAGCTTTTTTTGGACTTTCTAAAACGGGTTAAACAATTAAAAATATAAAAAATAGCGCGAGTAAAATGCATACCTTACGGGGGCAGCCATATTGGAAAAGAATTGAACTGAATTTGCAGGACGAACTATTCAGAAACACGAAAAACAAAAAAAAGTAGAATTTAGAGCACAAAAATGATTAACTATTTTGCTTTATCCCAAAATATGATACTTGACCTGTATACTGTAGTGACAAAGCGAAGTTTAATCACTTTGTTGGGCCTAGCATACTCTAGACATAAGCTAACTATATTATTTTAGCAAAATAGTTTTATTTTAAAACTGTCCATCTAAAATACTTAATTTAATAGAAATCCGTTTTGTGCTTATCAGCTTTTACCGACTGTGACACTCTAGGCGTGTTTTCATGGATTATGTTTTGAGAAAGCTGCATGAATTGTGATCATTTATTACATTTATTTTATTAACAAATACCAGTGGATCAAAGTTGTATGCATAAGTGTTCTCAAAATTCTCATATTGTGTGAAAACGACGTAAAATGTTTGAGCAGCGTCTTTAAGGTAAATAGACAAAAGTGAAATTTTTCGATCGAGTTGAGAGGCTCCAGTTGATACTTCTAAATTACTACATTTTCTCTCCCAGGTAAACCAGCTTCTATCTCCATCACGGTCAAAAGAACTAATTGGTGGTGGTGATGCAAATGTTACAGGTCCTTGTTCATATAATTCTTGAAATCTAGTAACAGTTTTTTGTAAAAGTGCAATATCTTGAACATTATCCATGATTTCATCCCGAAAATTTTTTTCAGGTGAAAAAAAATTCAGATCTGGATTAGAATCAGATTTTGTATTTTTATTTTTAACATCTGAAGTTTTAGTTTTAATTTTGGGCATTACTATGTTTTCTGATAACTTTCTTAACAAAGAACTAGATGATCGTAACCTACGCAAAGGTCCTGTTATTAGAATTTCGTTCTTCGTGTCGTTTGCAATCTAGTGAAATTGGTCAGAGAGCGGCTTGGCCGTCATTGTTCATGGGCCAGAAAATGCAGGTATGTAGCTATCGGTTAATTGAATTGAATCAATATGAAGCCGATTTTATTAGGCGTGATAATAAAACAGGTATGTAATAGTTTCAATTTTAATTGCGTGTCAATGAGCAGATATAATATAACGTTGCGCTACACATTCGGAAATCATACATTTATTTCGTTGCACAATTTAAATCGCCGGAAAATCTAGAAAAACAGAGAGCGAATCGAGACAATTTCGAGTACAAATGAAGAAAGGTGAGCATGCTTATCTTTTAATAATCTTGTTCATCGCGCACTTTCGTGTTATTTTTTTAGTTAATGACCATTGAAATTAAAGGTGGTGAGTTGTATAGGCAATTGCTTGTATTATTAGGCATGCAGACATTAGAGCGTGCGACAGTAGAGCGCGCTAGGGCGCCGATATAAAAGTGCAGTTTGTATTTTTCAGTTTTCAATTTGTGGTGACAGCAATTGCTTGCGGATTCAGATTGTGCTAGACATGGGCTAAGCCTAAGGCATAAACAGAGCTGAACTTGCTCCGATCGCTTTGCTCGCTCCGCAAGTTTTGCTCCATTTATCTCAGGCTTAGCCCATGCGCTGGCATCAATGTGAATGCACATGACTAAGCCTAAGCCTAAGACATTATTAATCACGCTCACAATCCCCCGATGCTTTAGAGACTAATCCGGAACATTTCCAAAGGCAGGCTTACTTTTTGCCTATTCTTAAACATATGAACTTCAACAGTCTGTAACTCGGTCAATAATGTCGACCGCCACCAAATTCTTCCAAATATGAATTGCCCACCCAAAACTCAGTTAGTAAAATGTCCTTGTCGTTACTTTTGAGCACTTTCCAATCTTCTCTACTGAGCCTAAATAAATCAAAAGTCTGTTCATTGCGTTACATAACAAAAGAAACCGCATGCATTTATCACTACCTGATACCGAAATATTTATGCTTAGGTAGTTAACTTCGCCCCCTTAGCATTAAAAATTTGTAAAGTTGCGTGAAAAACATCTATTATACCTGCGCTCTAATGTCGCGCGCTCTGATGTCGGCTTATCATATTATTAGGTAAATAAAATACGCAGAGCATAAACATGAAACAGGATGATAACATGCAAGGCAATACAACGGATGAATAACCAATATTCAGAATAACGTAACATTTTATTTTAGATTGAAGAATTGTAAAAGTCAAGTGGTAGAAAGGTAATGTGCTACTTGACGTCAAAGAAAACTGAGAAATCGGCGATTTCGGGTCTTCGAGCAGATCGGAAAGATAGATAAAACGAAAAACAGGAAAACTTGAGTGTCACGAACTTTAGAAAAAGCTGAATATTATTCGTCATGTGATGAGCAGGAATACAAATAAGTTTAGAACGTTGATTAAAGAGCATTAGAAATATGAAGCTATATTCTTTACATAAGCTTTCTAACTGTTTCATTTTGGCCTTTGGTTGCGTTTTACCTGCTAGCTGCAAACTAAGAGCTATGCCCATACGTTTTCTTGGGGTGGGGGCACACCTGGGTGTGGGGGTTTGAGAGAGTATACACTATCTGCGAAACCAAAAACCCCCCAGAAACCAAAATACCCCTCCCTCAGAATTCAATTTTTGAAATTCTTTTCTCGCTATTTTTTGATGCCAATGGATAGTGCTCGATGAGAAACGTCGAAATATGGTGTTTCTCCGCCATACCACAATTTTTAAGGCCAATTTTTGACCTTTTAACAATCTTGCACCCCACCCAGAATTTTGGTGCCGCCCGCCTATGGGTGGGGAAGCTCTGACCTCTCAAAAAGGCAACTGATCATCCACGAAATAGCTGCAACCCCACGAGGTTGTGGTGTTTGAGGGTCTTGACCCCTATTCCCCCTCTCCCCCATCGATAATCTGACAGACCCTTCCAAATCAGTAGACCCCTCCGAATTAAATTTCTGGTGCTATTTTTGGCAGTTTTGCCTCAACGGAACCCCTCCCTGGATATGGTCTCTGCTCAAGTATGGCTGCGGCGACCTAGAATTGCCGATTTTTTTTTTGAAAAATTGTACAAAATGTGTCTCTAAAGCGTTATTGGCTAATTTTTGGCTCAAAAGTCTCAAATTTTCGGCATTTGGCTCCATGCACACATTGTTTTGCTGTTTTTTGCTCAATTTACTCGATTTTTTCGAATTTGTTGAAATCTTTTATTTTCATACTTAGAAAGAACGAGTATTGTCCGAAACGTAAAAAACAGCGATTTTGACGTGTACGATCGTGTTTTACCTAAAAAAGATTCGTTTTTAAAATTTTTGGGACCTGAGTCCCCCCAGAATTCTAATGGTCTCAATGTTGTACATGTATGGGAGTCACGTCGAAAAATTGGCAGTAAGGAAATTTTTACAATTTCTGAAGACTATTAGCTTTCATAAACCGGTCAAAAAGCAGAAACCAGTGTACAGCGTTTTAACCTGAATTACCAGTGCAAATATCGGAGGTTGAGTTCGATTAAAAAATAAAGGTCTATGATTTTGCGTTGCTATTTTACGAGCATACGTGCGCAGCACCAAAATTCTGTGGGGGTGTAAGATTTTTCAAAGGTCAAAAAATGGCCTTAAAAATGGTGGTATGGTGAAAAAACACCATTTTTAACATTTTTCATCGAGCACTATCCATTGGTATCAAAACATTGCGAAAAAAACAAAAAATTTTCAAAAATTGAATTCTAGCGGGTATTTTCGTTTATGAGGGGGGTGTTCGGCCTTCTGGGGGTGCATACCCCAAAACCTCTACGCCCAGGTGTGTTTACGAGTATTTAGTGTTCGTTAGCAAGAATCTCAGTGCTGGCTCCAAATAATTTTTGGATATCTTTTGCACGCAAGCATACTCATCGACTCGCGGTTGACTTAGAAATAGGCTTAGGTGTTTAGTGCGACACTATGCCGTTATACTACAAAAACATGGAATTACTAAAAAATGATCTGTCAGTCATCGTGTACAGTACAAAATTGTCAATAAAATAACGAGTGGGCGGGACGAAGTGATTGACTTTGTAGCTTAGTGTAAAAGGCTATAGATTCACGCGCAAATGTCGTGTGCTTCTTTAGTCTTAAGCTTGAAGCTTCGCGTGCTTTAATGCCATTTTGCAGTTTGCTAGGTGTCGTTTGAAGTGCAGAAGGTAAAATAGCTCTGATGCTTTTGTTTGATTAAGGAATAAAATTAGCGGTCTATTATATTTGCACAGCTTTTTGAAAGGCGTGTAGGCGTCACTTATTTTGGGTCTGATGTACGATCTAAAGTATAGGTAGCCTTTTGCTAACATTTAGTCTACGTGTATGATCATGTTAAAATTTTCTATATTATAAATTTCTATTACAAAGCCTGATCTGTGTAAGTGTCAACTTATTTACCTTGCTAGTTTCAAAGCTTCTCTGGTTCTTCTATTATATTAACGCTCAATAGTAACACGGGCTACCCTAGGGGTAAAATAATATACCCTGCTTGCTAAGTGCGTGCACTTAATACGAGATTAAGCCATATCTCTATCCCAGTGGCGGTTCCAGGATTTTCCTAAGACGAAGGAGCGGTCAACCTCAGGATGGGCGGAACCCTGATTTGGGCAAAAAATCACCCATTTTAACCCAAAAATCGCCAAAAATCGCTCAAAAATCCTTAATTTTGCGCACTATTTTAAGCCTAAGGGGAGGGGGCGGACGCCCCTCCGCCCCACCACCTAAATCCGCCCCTGACTATCCTGACGGGCAAGCAAGGGGATACCATTGTACCCTCGAAGTTTCGCATGTTACCACAATACCTATATTTATCGGCTTTGCACCCTTACCGCCCTAATTAGCTTAATCCGGCGGGTCTGGCGTCCATAAATCTGTTCCCATCCCGGCTAAATATACTTCGATTTTGTGCTGCTTAGAGAAAGCCTGATTTTTTAAAAGATTCTTTTGATTTTTTGCGCACATGGGTGAATTTTACCAGTCCCCGTCTTTTGTTTCTTTAGTAATTCGCAATTCCAAGTAAAGTCGCCTTTTTTGTCGGATAGGAGCACCTTTCCTTGGTATTTGAATCAAAGCTTGTATTTATTGGTCGTCTTAAGCGTACTTTTCTCGGCTTACTTTGGCCTTGTAATTTTTTGTTCGATGGTCTTTAGTTTTGTATTTTCTTGCTCTAAAGGGTCCACATTCCAATCTCGCACGTGCTCGTTCAGCTGGTCACTAACTTTTTTAAAATTTGTATACTGTATTTTTGTTTCCAGAGCTCGACTCGACTCATACTACACGGACATGTGGTCGTTTTTCGTATTATTGACCGTGATTGCAACATTCTCGATCGTGCACACATATGACGGTGAGCGCTTAAGAAACTTGTGCAAAAGCAACTGTAACATAGGTCCTTCCACTCCCCTCTAGCTATAATAGGACACATCTGGCGGGTGCGATTTCATTTTAAAAGATAGAGAATAATAGAAGATTATGCAGATTTTTTTATTTCACACTCAATATCGAGTTTGTAATGAGCGTGTAAAGTTTTAGCGTAACGTTATAACACAGCGATTTTTGGTTGTTTATCTGCAGCTCGATCATAACTCAGTGCATATGCCTCATACAATTCAATGGCATGGAATTGTTGAAAATAAAGTCTAGCAAAAATAGTATTTTTCTTGTTTTTAGAATTTTGTATTAGTTCTCGCGGAGGAATGTCAGGTGTGAAAAAATGTGAGTGTTAGGACAGATTTCGGTCGCGTTTTTTACTTCTTTCGGTCTGTCAACAACTCCGATTATGATCCCAAAATATTTTTCTGCTTGAAACGTACTAGGACCCAAGGTCTACCTTTGGCTTACCTGCAAAGTTATACACACAAAATACGTCATTAGATCCAGGGGTGTAAAGTTCACACTCTAGAGGATAGCGTACAAAACAACTTTTGTCTCATATTTTTCCGTCAACTTCTCCGCCTGTAGGTCGGGATAAGATTAATAAAATAAAAATGAAGCATGTTCAAAGGGCTACTCGTCTTAGCAAACCATGTTTAAAAAACTCAATATTGATCTATTTTTGGCGGTGTAAAGTTCGAAATTAGGGTGTAACATTAAACGAAAAAAAAATACTCTTTTCCTTTTTTATTGGTAAATATCTTAAATAGGATGTAAACATCTTAAATATCTCAAATATAATAAATATCTTAAAATATATTGAAAGATTATTTGAAATTCTAAAATTACAATCGAAATGCTGTAAAGTGGCGTTTACCAAATTTCCTTACACGCGATGGGGAGCTAGGTTAAGATTTTTAAAGTTTACAATTGATGGATAGTGGAAAAATGCGTTTTGTCTCTTTTTTGTTCGGCTTTCTCTCCATCTAGAAGTCGATGTATGTCGAATGGAATAAAAATGAAGAACTTCCATAGGAAAAAGTGCGACAGTAATTTGTGTTTATTTAAATCAATATTGAGCTTTTTCGAGAGATGTAAAGTAAAAAATCGGGGGTATTACACGTGTTTCTGTCCTGTTTTTTTTCTACCATCTTTTCTGGTTATGAGTCCGGATATGATCACTGGTCTAAAAATGTCCCGATTTTAATTACTACATCCATATGCTGCAGGTACATAGCTGCAATCCTTCTATAAAAACTGATTTTATTGCAATTTAAATTACTCATTGTCTTCGACTGCTTTTCTTTTATATAATTTTAAATTGGATTTTACTTTGTCGATTTTTATTCTGCTCAAAGACAAACTTCGCATGCATGCATGTTGACATTCCAATAATCTTATCGTATTCAGTCTATAAACTTATTGGACAATACAAAATCAAGACAGCTGACTCACACGAAGAACTGTGGTTGAACATGAACGATCCGTCATATTCGTTTGGTTTGTTTCCGGATCTTTGGGACGATCCGTCATATTCGTTTGGTTTGTTTCCGGATCTTTGGGATGAAATTTATTATTCAGATCCGGATCGTATTTCACGTATTTTATTGTACAGCGTGAATCGCCAAATTGAAGGACAAATAATCCGATTGGGTTCATCTGAGCCTTGGCTCGGGGCTCCACTCGTTGTCACAATGCGACCCGTGAATAGGTCAGTAATGTCCAGATATGCACAGCATGGGTATTCTGGCAGATGATGTCAAAAATTTATTGTAAAGTGCCTTTTTGGGCTCAAAAATGAGGGATATGCGTCAAAAAACAGCATCATGTGGCATTTTTGACAAAGCTCTCATTCAATTTTGGGAATTTTTTTACTTTTGTTGCAATTTTATGATGCCAATAGATAGTGCTTGATGAGAAACGTCAAAAATTGTATTTTTTTCTATGATACTATTTTTAGGGCCATTTTTTGATCTTTGAAAGATCTTGCAACCCCCCTCCCCCTCCAGAATTTTTTGCTGCCCGCGTATGTTTAAAACCCTTCTCTTACTCTCTCCTCTTGCTCCAGATCACGTTGTATGGTACGGTCTCCGCTTGCTGAGCTTAATTTCTGACATGACGAACTTTAAAATGCAAATGTAGAACGGCTTATCGTGCTTCGGCTGATAGTCGTAAAAAACTTAGTTGAGATAGACTAATAATGATTAGCTACCTATTAAATAAAGTGTTATTGAGATAGGCAAGTAATGATTAGCTACCTATTAAGGGAAGTTTTTGCCAGCGAGCTGCAAATCCTTGTGCTTTCACCGAAGCTGCAACTGAGTGTTAAAGTGGTAATATTGTAATCAAACAGCCGTTTGATAAAATCTTGCCAAAAATCCAAACAAAATATCTACTGTTAAAGCTCACAGTTTGTGTAGGAGACTAGCAAGAAGTATACGCAAATGCACTAAATATACTTATCCCGATCCCGGTATTTCTCCATTCCCTTCGTAAACCCCAACATTGTGCATCCATAATGGAGACAAACCTACTGCAAGGCATTTAGGGCACATCAGAGAAATTGCTGCTCATGCCATTTAAGATTGATACATTTTATTTCTGTCAAGTGTAAGTGCAGGAATCGGTATTCTCAGCCCTTTAATATGATGGAGCTAATAGTAAGGATCATTCGTGGGCAGCACCAAAATTAAGAGTGGAATGCAATTTTCAAAGGTCAAGAAATGGTCTGTAAATGGTGGTAGGGCGAAAAAGAACACCATTTTTCAACGTTTTTCATCGAGCTCCATGGCATCTAAAGAATGCGTGATTTTCAAAAATTGAATTATATGGGGCGGAGGTGTTTTGCCTTCTGGTAGGTGGAGGGGGTATTCGGCCTTCTAGGGGGATTATATCCCCAGAACCTCCACGCCCAGGTGTGGTAAGGATACGATTTTCGATTAAGATCATTTTAGATATCCAGTTTATTGACATTATGAAACCAATCGCCAAACCAGCACACATAGGCAACAATCAAATTCTGGGCTGGGTGTCTGATGGGGCAAAATCACAAAGAAATAAACATCAAAATTTTAATTCTGGTGGTCTGTCGATTTAGGTGGTAATTCAGATTTCTGGGGGAAAGATCCCTAGATCCTCAAGCCCATGCGTAATTACCAGCAACGAAACCAGCACCGTAGCAAAAAGCAATGTTTTTATGCTGCCGTGTTTCAGTGAAATTATACCAAAACGTCTGAGTCTTGCCTGACCGCATTTTTTAGAGAGTCTAGTCCGATTTTGACAGCATTTTTGGCTTAAAGACTAGAGTCCATTTCACACACCTTTGGTCATAAATATTGAAACTACCTGCGACAATAAGATGACAGATTGCGATTATAGCATTGATTTGCTATATATGATTATCGTAACCCTCGGCTTAATGTCGATGAAAATTCTCAGAATTTAATACCGAAGTCACGTGGAAAAGACTATAGGAAAACATTGCAGAAGTAAGATTATAGGTGGTTGGAACTTTCACAAGCATTTCATTGAAAGTAGCATTTCCTTCAATGTTTTTTGCATGATAACAATAGATCTCGTTTAGTTTATGAATGCATATTTAATGTCAATTTCCAAATATAACAACTTCTTAAGCACAAACTCTAACAAGACAGCTTATGAAATAATCGACATGAATAAAAAGAAGCTCGCGTACAGGAGTGAAGAAGGAAGAACCCTGTGGATACCAGATCAGCAGGAAGATCCGTATTGCTTATTTACGATCTCGAAGATCACAGGCAGTATAATTACGATATTTTTTATTATTTAAGCATGATGCAATTGACATATGCTCACAAATACTGTGCGGACAAAATGTTAACACTAAGTTTATACTAAGTTTGGAGAATTAAGTTTATACTAAGCTAGGAGAATTTCTGCGCAGCACCAAGTCGGTTTTGCGAAAAATACTTGTAATCTTAGGTAGCGCGTTAGCGCGTACCTATAATATACTTGGGTACCCCTAACACCTGTGCACCCCCTACAGCCAAAACGGGACACTTCTGGAAGGTGCAATTTTTTTAAAGAAAGGTAATAAAAAAATCGCTGCCTGTGTTTTTTGTTTTTCTTGAAACTCAAAACTGATTGTGTAAAGAAGGTGTAAAGTTTTTGTTTTACATTATAACATAAGACAAATTTTGGGACCTTTTTGTCACGGCATGTGGACAATTGAATATTGATGACTCGTACAATTAAACAGCATAGGATTATAGAGTGATGGATTTTACAGAACAGTATTTTTTTGTTTTTTGAAATTCGCATTAGTTCTCGAATGGCAGTGTAAAGAGTGCGAAAATCTGGGGGTGAAAAAGCACGAGTTTTCCACCTGCTTATGTCTGATACTAACTCCGGTTATGAGTTTTTTAAAATCTTTTCTGAGAGAAATGTAGAGCGGATAAAGGGCTACATTCTGCACATAAGCAAAGTCTTCTACGCTCTATGGTGAGTTAGATCCTGGGGTTTAAAGTTTACACTATAGTGGATGGTGTAAAAAACGGATTTTAAGTAAGATTTCTCTGCCGAATTTTTCCGCTTATAAGTCAGTGTAAATTGAAGACAGCATTAATGAAGTGCCTCTCAGGGGCTACACATCGCAGCAAACCGCATTAAAAAACGCAATATTGAGTTATTTATGGGAGTGTAAAGTTCGAAATCAGAGGTAAAAAATGGGCGAAAAAACACGTTTTTTCCGAAGTTTGATTAAGAAATCATACCAAATAATTTTTGCAACAGAATTTTGGCACTCAGGAATGTACTACGATTTAAAAGCTACAAATTGTACCAAACTGAATTTCTTTAAACTCAATGACAAGTTCTCTACGGAATTTTAAAGTTTACAGTGTTCTAAATGGTGG